>CM043700.1:116482399-117082399 GCA_023935145.1 Bretschneidera sinensis
TCAAGGTCAGGGATCTTCCAAGTGGTGGCGTTGAACCTTGAGATGTAGGCTCGGAGTATTTCTCCCTGGAGTTGGATGATGTTAAACAAGGATTTTAAGGTCTTCTTAGGTCCATTGCTACTGAGGAAGTGGGACGCGAAGGCGTAGCTCAGCTCCTTGAAAGTGCCGATGGTCCTTGATTTCAAACGAGAGTACCAAGTTCTAGCTGCTTTCTCAAGTGTCAGGGGGAATGCTCGGCACATTATGGGATCATAATGTTGATGCAGTGTCATGGTGGTTTTATAGTGTTAGAGATGATCCAAGGGGTTTGTTGAATTGTCATAGGGCTTGATTTGGGGTATTCAAAAGTTTGGCGGCAGCGGAGTTTCGAGGACCTCTTGGGTGAAGAGCAGGTCTCGAATGTTGAGCTCATACAGGACACTGTGGTTTCGGCACTTGAGCACTATGTCGATTCACTCATCCATTTCCTTAATCCGTGTGTCAAGGCCTAGGTTAATCCTGGAAAGGGAGCTCCCTTTGGGTTTGACGGCGAGAGGTGGTGATGACTCCGCCGTGGAACAGTTGTTGACGGGGAGCCCACGACTAGTAGGGCTCGTGTGTCTAGGATTTTGTCGAGAAGGCGTGGGGGAGGGCTGGCGAACCCCTCTGCAAACCTTGACTGCGAGGTCGGCTACTAGATGCGAGAGTTCCACAAACTATGCTTGGAGCATAGGAATAGTGGGATGCATTGTGGCGGTTCCTTGAAGGTTTTTCGGTGGGTCAATCTCCACGTGGAGGGGGCGGTTGGTCCCGAGAAGGGTTGTGGGTCACCGCCAGAGGACCTTTGCTCCGACATAGTGGGGAGTCTTGACCTAGACCATTGGCTATGCTGTAACGACGCATTTCGGGTTGGCCACCCCCGAAATGGTGTCATCACATTTTAAAAATCCAAGCATGACATATATATACAACAATAAAAATAACACCAATAGAATTTTTTTACATCAATCCTCAACTCTCAACAGGGGAGATACATCAATATGATATTGACTTAAACATTTTATACAACATAATATGCACGAATATTTACAAATAAATTTTTATTTTATTTTCTCATTAGTCTGAGGATGTTGACACGTACATGGCTTATAGAAAAAAATTTCGTCTGACTCTCAACCCACCAGACTATTTGTAATTCTTGCTACCTGAAATCATTATACAATGAGAGGTGAGCTTCACAACTCAGTGAATTAAATTTACAAGAAGTATTCATTTGTATAAATGGTCTTTCAATATTTAATCATTTATATCTCATACAACTTGATACTAGCATTCTACTATCACTACACATGTCATAAGATCCATTATCTATCAATCTTTTCTTCTTATTTATTGGTTCACCCTAAGATCATCAATTATCTCATAATTAACTCGAAATAAAGTTCACATCATAAAGTTTACCATTTAGATGGTTCTTATCATATCATACTTCTAGGTTTCTTTCTCACCATAACTGTCTCTTTGTGAGATTCATTCATCTATAAATAAATTCACAATAACACATAACACATCAGCATTTCAGTAATGAAATCAATATTTAAAACAGATACGATGCATGAATTATTATTAGGGAATGTCTTCTCACATGTCGACATGTTTTTATTATCTTATACCGGCCCCCTCTCGGTTCTTTTCTTTCCAGCATACATTGGCTGTCATGATATTTATTTGTAGCATATACCGGCTATCACAGTTTTTCATTTATTTCCAACATATACCAACTGTCACGGTGTCCCTTTTATTTCCAGCATATACCAGCTGTCACGGTTTTTCAATTAGACCGGCCCCCTCCCGGTTCTTTTCTTTTATATACATGCATATAAACAATGATATGAAATATGCATATGAACAATAATGTAAAAACAACACGAATTCAAATATTCAGTTTAGCTATCCGGTCTTTCCTGAAATTTCTACTTGATAAATTTCATTAATTTCTTCTCCTCATAAATCACATCAAATCATCCATCATAGCTTGTGAAGATCCACTAAATTTCATTTCCTTATAATTCATATCAAAATATTTACCATAGCTCATCAAGAATTTCACTTATCACTTTTATTATTAAATCAATTTATTATTCCAAAAATATTATTTCCCACCTAATAATTTTCTACATGTCCAAAAATTTCTATCATACTTATCAATCAATTTATCATCTACCACCAAAGCATAAGCTAATAATTTATTTTAATATTCTCACTAGATATTTTATTTTTATCTAGATTACTTAAAGTCAATCTAACTCACCACGTATCACTTAGAGTTACCCGTGGATCACCTCCTTGTCTTTCCCGTTCCTCTCAGAAATTTTCCTCGTTTTTTGATCGTCAACACCTGACATAATATTTATATTAAATTTCTAATTTATTCTTCAATTCTTCATAAATCACACCCTTTGAAAATTCCTACTTTGAATTCCAGAAAATTTCATGTATGCTAAAAATTAAAAAAAATAAACATTACATTATTACCTTCTGTTTTTCTAATAACGTTTCGTGAAATTCCCCTGTAAATCCTTCAAAATTTTCCCTTTCAACATTTCTTTTGGTCCCTAAATGTTTAGAGAAATAGAGTAATTGAAGGAAAGCCAAACAAGATAAGTAAATAAGTAAAATACTTAACTCTCGTATATATATATACATACACAATACTTTTTTTTTGCTTCAACAGCCCCCCCCCCCCCCCCCCCCAATTCAAACTGCCATGAAATGTGAGACGTGGCTCACATGCAAGAGACTTGGCAGCAAGTTGCCACCTGTTACATTTTTTTAAAATTTAACTTTTCGCATTTACAAAAGTCTATATATTAATTTAACTCTATATCATATTTATTAAATTACTTTTTACCCTTACTTTATGAATACAGGTATTACAATTCTACCCACCTTATAAAAATTTCATCCCCAAAATTTCCTTACCTGACTCCAGAAACAAAAGTGAATAATACTTCTTCATAATTGTCACACACTTTCACGTAATCTCTTCAATATCCTTATTTTGCCATAGAACTTGAGCTAATGAAATTATTTTATTACACAAGACTTGTTCTTTTTGTGTAAAATTCTCACTAGTACTTGTATATAAGCCCAAACTTTTTGAATTTCTATAGCTTAGCTCAAAATATTATAGTATTCATCATGTAAATACTTTTTCAAAAGTGAAACATGAAATACATTATATAAATGCTTTAACTCTGGAGGCAAATCCTGGCTACTCACAACTAGCCCAACTTTCTCAACAACCTCATAGGGTCCCACTTACCTCATACTCAACTTTTTTTTTCTTTTTGATCCTCAACACACCTTTCCATAGAGATATTTTTAATTACACCCAATCACCCACTTGAAACTCAAGAGGTCTTCTTTTATTATCAGCATAGCTATTTGGTCTACTCTGTGCTGCTTTACGGTTCTCTCTAACCAATTTGGTCATCTCAATTGTTAACTTAATAATTTATCAACCAAATATCTTTCTCTCTCCAACTTCTTCCCAGCATATAGGAGTTCTACACCTCCTACCATACAATGTCTCAATCGGTGCCATCCCAACACTAGTTTGATATTGATTATTATAAGCAACTTCAATTGATGGCATGTAAGCATCCCAACTTACTGAGAAATTCATTACATTTGTCCTCAACACATCTTCTAGTTCTCTAAAAATCCTTTCTGTCTGAGCATGAAAAATTATATTAAATTACAACTATGTACCCATGGATTTTTGAAAGCCTCTTCAAAACTAAGATGTAAATCTAGCATCTCTGTTTGACACTATGCTTAATGGTGCTCCATATAACCTCACAATTTCAGCTACATCTTTCTTCAATCCTACCAAAATTTTTGTCTCAAGCCTCTATACATCTTATTGTTACTTGGTTACATCGAATCTACATCATCATGTACCTTTCTCAATATCTTCTTTCTCAACTCCACAACACTGGGAACATAACTCTTATGTTCCAATACCAAAATACTCTCACTTCAAATTTTGAACTCATATTGTTTTCTAGTAAGCACTCAATGCTTAATCTTTTCTATCTCTTTATCTCTACCTTGCATCTCTAAACCATTTCACTATGGATGACTGTTCAACCATATTGTTAACCATGATCCTCTATCATTGATATTCAACTTCATTCTTATCTTTCTTAAATCTATCATCAATTTTACATCAGGACTCCCCATAGCAGTTAACCTTCTTATAAACTTTCTACTCAATGCATCAGCTATCACCTTCGCATTTTCTAGATGATAGTGAATTGTACAATCTTAGTTACTAATCAATTCCATCCAACATATTTGCCTCAAATTTAACTCTCTCCGGCAGGTAAGTATGTCAAACTCTTATAGCCCATAAATATCTCTAAGTGGCTACATACAGATGATGTCTCCAATATTTAAAGTAAACACTATAGCAGCCAACTCTAAGTCATAAGTAGGGTAATTTCTATCATGAATCTTCAATTGCCTAGAAGTTTAGGCCACAGCTTTCCTATGTTACACATATCCCAACCATTGATGCGACGCATCATTATACACCACAAATCCTTCATCACCAGAAGGAAACACCAATACTGGACCTGTAGTCGGTTTTTAGAAATTGAAAAATTTTTCTCACACTTCCTTCACCAAACAAATCTCACCTTTTTCTTAGTCAATCTATTTAATAGTATTACAATAATAGAAAAATTCTGAAAGAATCTTCTATAATAACTAGCTAACCCCAAGAAGATTCTAATCTCAGTCACATTAGTTGGTCTCTCCCAACTTAACATTGCCTCTACCTTTTGTGGATCAACTGTTATACCATTTCCTAATATTATATGTTCCAAGAAAGTTATTTCATTCAGCCAACACTCACACTTAGAGAACTTTGCATATAATTTCTCTCTCCTCAGAATCTCAAACATACTGTCTAATGTTTCACATGTTGTTCTTCCTTCTTAGATTATATCAGAAAGTTAAATACAACCAGAAACTTGTTAAGATATAGTTTAAACACTCTATTCATCAAGTCCATGAATGTTTCTGGAACATTAGTTAATCTAAATGACATCACAGAAAACTTATGACCATAATGTGTCCTAAAAGCAGTCTTAGGCACGTCTCCCTTCTCTATCCTCAATTGGTGATAACCTGATCTCAGGTTTATCTTAGAAAACACTCTCATTCCTTGCACTGCTCAAACAATTTATTTATCCTAGGAAAAAGGTATTTGTTCTTATTCAACTATCTGTAGTCTATACACACTCTTATCGTTCCATTTTCATTCTTTACGAACAACATAGGGGCTCCCCAAATATATTAGGTTCGATAAATTGTTTATCAAAAAATTCTTAAAATGGTACGTTCAACTCTCTCAATTCAACTGGTGTCATTCTATATGATGCTATAGATATGTGTGTTGAACTCAAAATCACATCTATAGGAAACTAAATCTCCTTACTAGGAGACAATCTGGACAACTCTTCACGAAACACATCATGAAAATCTTTCACTACCAAGATTTCTTCTAACTTCTTATTTTCCTTTTTAGAATCAATTATGTATGCCAAATACTTCTCACAACCCTTCTTCAACTATTTACTGGCAGTCAAAGTAAAATAAGATGGTTCGAGAGTATTTTATGTTCTCTCTAAATGTTACACTCTTCATGTTTATATCTAGAACACTACATTCTTTCTAAAACAATCAACCCAAGTGCAATACGTCGACAACCAATTCATTCTCAAAATTATTATATTCAAAGATAATAAATCAGCTTCAGATTTTCTATCACTAATATGAATCACACAACCCTTGTAAACATTTATGATTATCACTCTAACTCTAGTGGAAACTTCAACAAAAATATTTTGCATCAAAGGACTAATACATACTTCAATAGACTTCATATGAATACTGGATGCAAAAGAATGGGTTGCACCAAGATCAACTAACATTGATATGTCCACATTTTCTATATAAAAAGCACCTCAAATTAGAACAATTTTGGGATAAATATCTTATCTGAATATATCTATGACAAACTTTTATCTCTCAATCATACATCAGATTACCACTTTCCCTTAGTGGTATACTTACTTCTACTGCCTTGAATCCCAGTTTCCATAACTTGTCTCCCAAATCTAAGGGTCCCACTGATAGTCTTCTAAGCTACAGAAGTAATAGATCCTGCTTGCCTCTGACTCTGTACTTCAGTTCCTTGTGACAATGAATGCCTCCTCTGGATGGTCTCCTACCTTGCACACTCATACTAGTACCACCTCTGGGTTCCTCAAATCTAGACTTCTTCTGCTAATTCTTCATTCCTCTAAATTCCATCACATCCTTCTCAATTTGAAGTGCTATATCCACCAATCTAACATAATTCATATGCCTTATGTAAGATAGTTTTGATCAAATCTTAAAATATAGTTCATTTATGAACCTTTCACACTTCTTCTCTTCTAGGTCTACCATTTCCGGTACAAACCTTGAAAAAACCTCAAATCTCTTATCATATTGAGTCATAGTCAATACATTTGTCTCAAATAAAATCCCTATCTTGTTGGGCTCTAAAGGTCTAAGGAAAATATTTATCAAGGAAAACCTCCTTAAATCTATTCCAGGTTAAAAGTCTATCAACATCTGCACTTACCCTGGGAAGAATATCCTCCCACCATTCTAGGGTCTCTCTCTCTAACTTGAACGTAGTAAAGACGACCCTCTGCCTGTCAGTCATTGATAAAATATCAAATAATCTCTCTACATGTTTTACCCTTAACTTGGGCTTAAAAGGGTTTATTAATCCTTTAAACAACAAAGCATTCAACTTAACAATCTCCCTACATCTCATGCATAAACTCACTTTTCCACTTTTGAACATTTACCATTACTAGATTTACAACAATTTCAGGCACTGCTCTAGCCTGTTTATCAAGTCTATGCTATAGGCTATCAACTCTATTATCTGTTACATTCGTTTTCTCAAGAGCATGTGTAAGAGCTTATCTTAGCCCATCTCTTTCAACTTCGAATTCTCTCACACCTTTACTAAGATCAATTATACTGTTAACATGTTCCCTTCTAGGAACTACAGATTCAGACTCAACCTCATCTTATGCAAAATATTGGGGGCCTATCACGCCTTCTCAAATCAAAAACTCTAACTCTAGCTCTAGCACGTCCACATGTCATCCTCTATTCATTAAAATATAATTTATTTTAATCTTCCACTTTCTTTCTTTTTATGCGGTCTATAGAATCATAAAACCTAATGCTCTGATACCAAAATTGTAATGACCTATCTCGGGTTGGCCGCCCCCGAAACGGTGTCATCACATTTTGAAAATTCCAGTACGATACATATATGCAACAATAAAAATAACACCAATAGAATTTTTTACATCAATCCTCAACTCTCAACAGGGGAGATACATCAATATGATATTGATTTAAACATTTTATACAACGTAATATGCACAAATATTTACAAATAAATTTTTATTTTATTTTCTCATTAGTCTGAGGATGTTGACAGGTACGTGACTTATAGAAAAAGATTTCGTCTGACTCTCAACCCACCAGACTATTTGTCTTGGCTGCTACCTAAAATCATTGTACAATGAGGGATGAGCTTCACAAGCGCAGTGAATTAAATTTACTAGAAGTATTCATTTGTATAAATCATCTTTCAATATTTAATCATTTATATCTCATACAACTTGATACTAGTATTCTACTATCACTACACATGTCATAAGATCCATTCTCTATCAATCTCTTCTTCTTATTTATTAGTTCACCCTAAGATCATTAATTATCTCATAATTACCTCGAAAGAAGGTTCACATCATAAAGTCTACCATTTAGATGGTTCTTATCATATCATACTTCTAGGTTTCTTTCTCACCATAACTGTCTCTCTGTGAGATTCATTCATCTATAAATAATTTACAATAACACACACCACATCAACATTTCAGTAATGAAATCAATATTTAAAACAGATGCGATGCATGAATTATTATTAGGGAACGTCTTCCCACATGTCGACATGTTTTTATTATCTTAGACCGGCCCCTTCCGGTTCTTTTCTTTTATATACATGCATTTGAACAATGATATGAAATATGCATATGAACAATAGTATAAAAACAATATGAATTCAAATATTAAATTTAGCTATCCAGTCTTTCCTCAAATTTCTGCTTAATAAATTTCATTAATTTCTTCTCCTCATAAATCACATCAAATCATCCATCATAGTTTGTCAAGATCCACTAAATTTCATCTCCTCATAATTCGAATCAAAACATCAATTATAGCTCATCAAGAATTTCACTTATCGCTTTTATTATTAAATCAACTTATTATTCCAAAAATATTATTTCCCACCTAATAATTTTCTACATGTCCAAAAATTTCTATCATACTTATTAATCAATTTCTTATCTACCACCAAAGTATAAGCTAATAATTTATTTTAATATTATCACTAGATATTTCATTTTTATCTAGATTACTTAAAGTAAATCTAACTCACAACGTAGCACTTAGAGCTACCCGCGGATCACTTCTTTGCCTTTCCCGTTCCTCTCAGAAATTTTCCCCGATTGCTGATCGTCAACACCTTACATAATATTTATATTAAATTTCCAATTTATTCTTTAAGTATTCATAAATCACACCTTTTGAAAATTCCCACTTTGAATTCCAGGAAATTTCATGTATGCTAAAAATTCAAAAATAATCATTATGTTATTACTTTATGTTTTTTTGATAGCTTCTAGTGACTCTCTATAAAATTCTTCTGTAAACCCCTTCAATTTTTTTTTCAACCTTTCTTTCGGTCCCCAAGTGTTTAGAGAAATAGAGTAATTGAAGGAAAACCAAACGAGATAAGTAAATAAGTAATATACTTAACTCTCATATATATATATATATATATACACACACACACACATAATACTTTTTTTTTGCTTCAACACCCCCCGCCCCCCCCACCCCATTTCAAGCTGTCACGAAATGTGAGACGTGGCTCACATTCAAATGACTTGGCAGCATGTTTTTTTTAATTTAACTTTTCGTATTTACAAATATCTATGTATTAATTTAACTCTATGTCATATTTATTAAATTACTTTTTTGCCCTTACTTTACGAATACAGGTATTACATATGTGCACTGTTTTGTGCAGGTGCAGCACTGGCCCTGACGACTAATTTACCTGCATTTTTTGTGGCATTTCTAGGTGGCATGGCAACAGATGAGTTCTTTAGACTTCTTCGTTTTCACTGTTAGCGAGAGATATTGGTTTCCCACAGACAGCACCAATCTGTTGATGCCAGAAATGTGTTGCTGGGCTGGAGGTTGATGCTTCTAGGGGGAGCCTGCACAAGGAAAACGCGATGAACTAGAGAGTCACCGGAGTAGAACGGGGGTGATGCCTCCGAGGATGCTCCGACACTCTTGTAAGTGCAAGTTTTTGGAGGAAAAGAGATATTGGGTGCTTTTAATTATGTAATTTTGATTGTCACTGGTTTGGGATTTGCATACCTTGAGCCTTTTATAGCGATTCAAAGGTGAGATTGCCCACGTGCTAGGGATGGGGAAATTCTAGAGATCTCATTCTTTCGGCGGGGGTCTAGTCGTGTATTCAGGGACGACTGTGATCCCTGTAATCATGCTTACACATCTGCATGAGGGAGTCTAGGGGAGGAGATGACTGCCCACCATTTTCCCCTTGTGTCACTATACTGTTGGGCTAGAACGGTCCACGTGTCGTTGTATTGTTGGGTAAGAACTGTCCACATGTCGTGGTGCTATTGGTTGAGGACTGTCCATGTGCCGCTGTGCTATTGGACATGGGGTTTGTCCACGTGTCGTTATGTTATTGGGTGGTGTGTTTATTGGCTTTATCACTTCTCATCTTTCTCTGATTCCAATTTCCAAGAAATGACATGACTAAGCATTTAATGAGTTGGCTACAATTAAGAATATGAAAATACACATTAAAATGAGAAACTGAAAAATACATATGAGACGGACAAAGTGGCTGGGAATATGGACAAAATACACATGATTGACTAGCCATATAAGACCACAAAAGAAAGACCAAAAAATTAAAACAAATTCATTGTATTAAGATCGAAAATTCAATGGACCGTGAATTGAAAATTGTGTTAATGACAAATTTTGAAACAATTTTCCAACAATTTTGTGTGTGTTTTTGTATGGCTTGGACGACAATCAAATATGATGTAATATTAATGTAAATTATGGTTTTTTATTTTTTTTCCTCTAATATTGATATCATAAAAAAAAATTGTTAATCCTATTTTGATTTTGATAATGACAAAACATTTTATTGCACTAATACTCTTTTGTCTAGTTATTTAAAAGTAATAAGGTACAAAGCACATATATGGAGAAAAAAAAAACTATTAAACCTTGGAGATCAATCAAATAGAAGTGGAAGAAAAAGAAATATGAGAGAAAGTAAAGATTAAATGAAGTTAAGTTTATTGTATTCCCTATCTAAGCTCTTAGTCTAAGTATGACTCAAAAATTTTTTTTTTATAAAATGTTTTACTTAAACCGGATCATAGAATTTAACTTGTTCAAATAATTTTAAGTATAATTGTAAAATGGAAGAGCTATAGTCAACTTACAAGAACTGGCATTCGATTACATGCTCGACGCTTCAAGTCTCCATTTTTAAAATTAAAGTGACAATCAAATATGGGACACTAACATTCGAGTGGCAAAAGGGATATAAACTTTTAATAATCGATTAGCTAATGTGATTGTCAACTTTTAATATAAACTGTCAGTCCTAAAATTGCTTTTCAAATAGACAACCTGCTTGGCAAAAGTCATAGTCGATTCTCTTGTTGCAATAATGATTAGTTTTAAAAAATTAAGACGCATGTCACTTGTATTTAATACACCAAATATTTCTTGTCCCTAACGATTAGTTGAGAGTAAAGTCATAAATAACCCATCATTATGAGCTTCAACAACCATCTTAAATATCCTAGTGCTAATTAATTGTTAAATCAAAGTTTTCAAATATTCAAATTGAGCCATTGTTGAATTAAGAGCTTTTGAGAGAAAAATCTAAGTTGTAATCATCCATTGAGATCTCTCTATTATTGTAATAAACAATAATTTCATTCTCTTGTTGTAAAAGAGTTGGTATAACTCTTGATGATAATTCTTTGAGTGTTTAGGGATTAAACATTTGTAAAGAAATTTTTTGTGAGAGAAAATTTATTGTAAATGTTTGGACAATACCTTGAAGTTGCTTGATTGTAATCTTTGCTTGGATTAGTGAAGAAACTCTCAAGAGAACTCCTGAAAAATGGACTAGGCACAAAAAAGTGACCGAACCATTATAAATCCGTTTGTAAGCTCATCTCCCTTACTCTCTTTAATTTTCAATAAGTTTATTTATTGTTCTACATTAGTTTAATTGCTTTAAATTGTTAGCTTGCTTGATTAGTATTTAAATTGAATTAATTATAAATAAAATTTAAACCCAATTCATTTCTTTTTGGGTTACTCTGGTTAACAAATATAAATAGATTTTTAAAAAAAAATTCAATGTATAATAACTTTTAAGTAAGAGTGATATAATTGTCTCAACTCGAAATTAAATTCTATGTGATCTGTATTTTTTATGATGAGGTGATGTGTCATCTCACTTAAAAATGGAATCAATTGTTACTATCAAATAACATTTCATAAATTAATGTTTTACAATCATAACCGTATATTTAATTTTTAAATAAAATAACATGCTATTTCACCATGAGTAACATCATTCACAAGAATCTCAACAACAAAATTCATGATTTATTCTTGCATAACATCATTGAATTGGCAAGATTATCTTAAATTATATAAAAAAAAGTAATATGTACTCTGACAAGATTGTCTTTGAGTTATTACTAGTATTAAACTTTTTGTCTCAACGATACTATTCAAGAAATAGCTTATTAAGTGTAATTGATTGATTGTAATTATTATTTGTTTTTTAAATTAATTATTAGTTTCACCATCAACATTATTAATTTTGTTTTATTTTGGTTGAAACGGTAACGTTTCAGTTTTAGTACTAAACTAAAATAAAACACTCTTATACTTCGTTTTGCCCTTTATTTCGATCTGTTTCGGTGTAAAATATAACAATGATAATTGTTATATTTTTAGAAATTTTAGAAAGGTAATTTGAAAATTTTCAGTTGGAGATTAGTGTTTGAATGATGGTTATTTTATTATTTTATGTGTGTGTATATATAGTATGTATGTAATTTGATAGTAAGACAATGTTTCAATTTAGATTTATATCAAAAAAGATTTATAATTGATTTTAAAGCAAAAATTTAGGTATGATTAATTTGTATATTTAAATGGCGATCGTTTTCTTATATTCTATATTTATAATTATATATATTTACAAAATATGTAATTTAACAGGTATATATTTGAAAATACTGTCAAATTTGAAATGGTGCACCGAAACAGACCAAAACTAAAGTGTTTCATTTAAATAATTAAACCGAAACATTGTCTGACGTAAAATTTGCAACTTTGTTCACATTTAATTTTTTTTTATTGCGGTATAAAAATGGTTAAGAAAACGATAATGAAATGAATATTATTTTGAAAAAGTAAATTAACATTATATTAAAATATATAAATATATGATATGATGGATATTACCATTGAGGGCAGAGTTTTAAGTAAATTCTCTTTCAACTATTCTATGCTGATTGCCGAGTTAGCCACATACATATACTTTTTTTAAGGCAAATTCTGACCGGACCTAAAACTTGACTTAAACTTGATTTAAGCATAAAAGAAAATTAAAATAAGATGACCAAAAATTCGACTAGACACAATTTCGAATTATCCAAAACTCGAATTTAAAATGATTGATTTGGACCCGAATCGAATCTGAAACGACCCAAAATTTGAAATTCAAAATGACCCAAACTCAAAAATATCTAAACCTGAAATGATAGATTTAAAAAAAAAATTTTAAAAAGAATGATTTGCTTATTAAACTGATATAATATAATGATAGTTGACTATAAACTAGTTATTAAATAAAATAAATTATATAATAATAATAAATAAATTATTTTTTATCAACTAGTCAGCTACGAATTCACAATACAAAGAGTACTTTGAATTTTCAGGTTTTTGATATGATCTATTGATCTATCTTGTTGGGGCACAATAAAGACATATTGACATTGATTTGTAGTTCGAATTTTGAAAAAAAAAATTGTGTTTGTGTTAATATATATAGATCATGCATGTCAATTTTGGTCATCATCATATATAATAAAGAAAAAAGTTAATTTTATATTTTATTAGTTTATTAACTTACCAAATTCTTTATATTTATATTATTTTCAGATATAATATTGATTTGCATTTAATCATACTATAATTAGTTAAATATATTAAAAAATTATATTAAGTTATTACTAACATATTTTGTGAACATAAAAATAGAGTTCAAATGATTTTTTTTTTTGAAAATTAGAGGAAAAGAAAATAGAAAAATAGAGCAAATTTGATAGGTCATATCGAGCTTGTTCGAAAGCCTGAAACAATCTGAACCCAAGACAACCCAATCGGGAATAACCCAACCCGAGATGACCCAAGACATGACACGATTTGAGACCGATATGACTCGAACCCGACTCGACCTGATATGATATGAGACTTGAGATTGATATGACCCGAACCCAATTCTACTCGACTCAGACCGACTTGCAATCCGAGGTGACCAGTGGCCCAATCCCAAATTAACCCGACTCGAAATGATCCGATCCGACCCGACTTGTTTGCCTTTTTTTTTTTTTAAAAGAGTAAAAAATACTCGTTTACAAGAACAAATCCGAATTCCCGGAATCTGTACTAATGAAGCAAGTAGACATTGTTTTCCATTTTTCGTCGTGCAGGGTAAAAAAAAAAAAGGAATAAAGGCTATTGGTACAGCCTTAGCCCTTAGGCAAGGCATCAAAGACTTAACAGGCAATTAGAAAGTTTTACAGATTAAAAAGCCCACCTTTTTATTGGATTTTATTTGGACCACAAAATGCCATGTATTTTCCAGCCCATGAGCACCTTTACAGATAGCATACTCCTTTAATTTAACAGATTTGTTAGCTCACATCAGGGGAAATTCAAATTCAATAAATTAATTACGTTGGACAAGAAAGTAGCTGAACCATGCACATGCTGGGCAGAGGCAATCGACTAAGGTACAATTAGCTTTTGCATATATGCCCCACCCCATATGCCGCCTCTAACTGATCACATCTTAACCTCTAAATTGACACTTTTTAATATTTTCCACACATGAGCAAAGGCAGCATCAGATACTCAATTACAAAGCATATCCCATGGAGTCTCTATTACTTTGTATTTTTCACTTCTTCGCTCAAAACAAAAGCACGACGAGATATTTAATTAGGTAATTAGCAGAAAATACAAATGTGCGTGTCATTCAAGGAATTCATTGGATATGGACAAGTAACTTTGTGTTCTAAAGTATAGCATTGCCGATCGAGCCATCTTTAAAGATTAGTGACATTTTTTTCATTTTTTTATTCAACATAATGCAAAAGGGGAAGTATCTCAATCGTTTAAATACTATATATATATATAAAGGTTAAGATATTTTTTAAGTAATTTGAAAAAAAAAATTTTAAATGTAGTATTAAATGAATGTCATGCTATTCATTAATATCGACGTAATATTTATCTAATAGTGTATTTAAAATAAAATTTCTTAAATTATTGAAGATGATCTTTTCATCTATATATAAAAAAAGTTGAGTCTTCACGCTTATAGAATCGTCACGTGTCTTCTATAAATGTAATTCCTTTTAACTTGACTTAAGCATACAATTATTAAAAGAAGAGCTGAGTCGTCTCTACCAACTCACTTAGCAAATTATATAAAAGAATAAGACTTGACATTAATTTGAGGGTAACTTGACCTAAAAAACAACAACAGTCCTCCCATCTCTAGCCAACCATTTCTACAATTATTTTCTCTTTTATACTTTGAGGAGACTCTTTTGCTTTATTTATGCCACACCATTTTCGTCTCTATTTTAAAAATTTTATTATATTTCTTTTACTTTTCATTAAGTGTATTATTAGTAACTTAATTTGATCTTATAAATAGTAGATACTTATATTTGTAGCATTAAACTAAATAAATGAAAATAATTTTTCACGAGTAGCGAGATCGAAAATTCACTATGCTCTTAATCATTTCGCGCGCTACCAAGTGGAACGTCATTATTCACTAACTTATTCGATGTTCAAATCTTCGGGTAAAGTTTTCTAAATCTCAACTCACTTGGAAACCCACAAAGATCTATTTTTTATTATTATTTTTAAAATATTTTATTCATACAATTTGGGTCCTCAAAATCATTTTATGATATTTTAATTTCTCGTCATATCCAAGTCTTTTAATGAACTTTCGAACCCAAGTTCACTCTTTCATTGGACTATAGTCTACCAAGCACACCTAGATGGGCCAATGGCTTTTGTCACTTGTCCAAAAAAATTCGTGTCAAAAAACACATATCTTCTTTTATGCCTACCTCTTTTGAGATAAACACTTATTCATCCATTAGGCATATAAGTCAAACTCATTCATCCAAGGTCCAGTCACTAGTCAAAAGACATGCAATTGTTATACGTACAGCGTTCGCATGAAATTGATACCAGATCATGGCAAGTTTCCCTTTTCATGAGAGAATTACCCTTACACAACCTTTCATGACCAGAACTATCGTGGCTTTGGCTCTTTTAATTTTATTGATTCCTAGCACCATCTTATATATGATTTTATACAATTTTCTAAATATTCTCAATTTTGAATAAGGATGGAAATTTTGTTCAAAACGGCGAGGCCCTGCCCTGTTTGGGGATAGGGACGGAGATCGAAATTTTTTTTTCCCCGTTTCCTTGGCAGGGACGGGGACAGGGATATAAGTCCTCGCCCTGAATTCCCCGAACCCTATAAATAACATATTATATTTTTTCATATTAAATTCATAATTTTTTTTATTAAATGAACTTATTGAATTCCGACTTCAAATTTACAAGATTTTAACTTAAATGATAATTTGTATCTTAATAATAATTTATTAAATTCATTATAAATAACACTTGCACTTTCTCTTTTATAGCACTCTATTTCTTAATGACAACAAGACCAACTTAAATTTTTTGGCTTTACCTAACTTGGGCCTTTAAAAGTTCTCTTTTTATGGGCTATTGGCTTAAAATAATTCAAATTTTATGTAATTTCATGATTTGGTTTTGCTAGGGAAAATTCTCTACGGTGACCCAATTCCTAGTGGAGAACCGAGATAGGGAATTTTTTTTCTTCGTGAGCTTGGCTGGGATGGGGAATCCAACCCCGGCCCATTTCCAACCCTAATTTTGAAGAAAATTGTATATTATTTTTATTATTATAATCATATAGCTTCCATTATGATGCTATCAATAACATCGAAATATCAATGTAAAACGGAGCATAAACATGCAAGAGCCACTCATATTAATACACTAAAGATTCATACCATATCATAATTTCATAAAATAAGGCATGTCAAAACATGTAATTTTCACTAAAAGATATTGTGGCATGCATATCCAAATTCAATTGCATATCATCATAGAGCATGAAATTACAAAAAAAAAAAAAAAAAAAAAATCAACGGAAGAATCATGCAATTTGGATATATACTCAATTTTCTATGAATTTTCAACGAATAAAAAAAAATACAATTTTAAATATACTAATACACACCGTGGGAGAGTACAACATTCGAGAGTTATTATTTTTTTCTCACCAAGTTTCAACCCTCTTTATAATAACTCACTAAGTCTAGAAAAATATTTTGCAGCACTCATTTTGCGCAAATTCTAATTTTTTCTTGAATTTACAAACTTTTTCAAGAAATAAATCAAAATAATTATTTTAACACTCGAAACAAATATTTTTGACGACATAAAAATTTTTAGAATTAAATTCTAGAGATAATAGGTAAAAAATAGAGTTCGAAAAGCTTTACGTGTGTTGCACTGTCCATGTGCACAAGTGGGGAAGTGGTGAGGTCGGGTCATCCCCTACTTCAAGCCAACATTTCTCCTATAAACTCTAAATTTTCAAGTTGTGATTTCTCTCTCCAAAGACCTCCATTTTTCTCAAGCCATACATAGATGACAATTTCTCTTCGAGAACTACACATCCATACCAGCTCGTGATCATGAATCAAAATGTACAGAACACGAGATCAAGACAAAGTTTTTTGGTTTCTTGTTAGGGTTTTATTTTTCTCTCTTCTTAGTGAGAGTTAGAACCTCATAGTTTTTAGATTTGATTCTTATATCATAGGCTACCTATATGCAAAATTCATGGCATGTTGACAACAAATGAATAAGATGCCATTTTTGAACATTAAACCTTGGTAAAACGGGTTTAATTTTTTTTTCTCTCTCTCTATAAAGATGATTAGACCATGAAAATATCTATATTCCATCTTAAAACAATAGGCTACTTGCATGTAAAATTTTGTGGCATAATATTAACCACACAAAAAGTTACCATTTTCACCCAAAATTGATTAAAAAAACGTGTTTTAATCGATTCTCTTTCCTCAGTGAGAGTTAAACCATAAATTTTTGCAAATTCAAACCTTGATATGAGTTTAATATTTTGTATGGAGGAATTTTCCATTTTTTAGTATAAAGCTTGATAAATTTGGTTTTTGTTAATTATCATGCATTATCTAGCAGTTCAACATACCAAACACATCTGTACATGTCATTTAACCATAGGAAAACAACTATACTCTCTTATATCAATGTTACAAAGTAACTCAATGATAAAATAATTCTTACCGATTTTGATCTGAAACTTCTAGTCTTCATGCTTTCTAACTCTTCCATAGTCGTGTGTACGATCACAAAAACGAAAAATACACGAATTTTCACAACCCAAATGCTTTTTCTTTATCTGAAGAAAAATAGTGATGATTTTCTCTCTCAATTGTCTCTCTCTCACTAGCTAAATGGAGTCACTCTTATGATCTCTACATTCTATCCATGCAATTACCATGAAACTATCCATTGCCTATACAATTGCCTATGCAACTGCCCATGCAATGCAATGCAATTGCTTTTGTATTTATATCACTTAGCACTTAAGCAAATGTGGGCAATGAGTGGAGATTATAGAGGTTGAAACTGTTCCCTCCAAGTGTAAAAAATTTGAATACCATTCGAACGGGTTAGGTCGCCCATCATGGGTTCCCAACCCAACCATATTTCTAATACTTGTCAATACTTGTAAATCAATTTATTGAATAAAAAAGAGAAAAGAAAATAAAAGAAAAAAATGCGAAGTAAGACATGTCTTTCTTGATGAAATGGGCAGCCTAAGCAAAAGTTAGATCCAAAACAAAGAAAAACCAATCAATTAAGAGCTCGATGAAATGAACTACTAATGACTTGATTCCCTATAGGATAGGTAAGTAGGAAAATTGGTACAATCACATCAATGGAACAATGAAAGTCTCAATATGCAAAAGCATGGAGCATGAGCATCACACACTGTTGTGAGTTTTAAATTACTCGCAAGCACACGAGTCGTTTGCAGTATAGCGTTGTGCAAGTGCGAGGTCGAATCCATAGGGAATTGCGTTGTGAAAGTATATTTTCAATCTAAACTAACTCTATCTTAACCTAGTTCTGAATTTCAGATGATAATTTGCAAAAGAAATTAAAATTAAACTAAATTGATTTTTAAAAACTAATAATTAAAACACTAAGGTTTCTAAATCCACCCCACCGAAGTTAAGCATATATGTTCTAAAAATATAGCCTATCAAAACATTCCATGAATCCAACTATAAGACAAAAAACAAAGAATATCCCAACTAAACCAAAAGCATCCAATGTATCAACTCTCAACAAATCACAAAGGAAATCCAATTTAATCGAAAAGCATTCAATGTATCAATCAGATGAAACACAAGGAATATCCAACAGAAAATTTAAACTCAATCAATTATAAGATTAACTCAAATAATTGACAGAACATTTATACTAAAAATTGTCAGATTTGTACAAGCAAATCTGAACTATTACGCCAAACAATGGCGGGGCTTCATCTTCAACCTTAGCTGAAGAGTCTAGCCACTCGTAACTATGAAACTACAATTCATAATAAAAGTGCTAAACATTTAAACTAAAACAACTAAATGTAAAGAAATAAATAAATAACTTTACATGGGAGAAATTCCACTCGCTGACGGGCGGCGCTTCCCCTCGTGGTGACAAAGCTTTCGAGATCCACCAGAATGCTAGTGGACGTCCACTGGTAAACACCAAAGTGGCACAGGAATTGTACATTAAAGATGAAGTGAAGAAGGGCTTATATAGGGAAATATCACAAGTGCAATATGCTTCCAATCCGATGTGGGATACTGCAGATTCCAGTTTTTGCTCTTTGACCTTTGTCTACTAAAACTGCCATAACTTTCTCTAGAAAAATCATTTTATTGATCCGTAAAATTTCTCAGAAAATAGACATCGGGATCTTTCCAAGCATATATGGCTCATCTCGTGATTCTTCCTGAATCAATACAGTTAAATCCTCAAAAATGGCTAATCTGTCACGCTGAAATCATGCACAGCCTGACCTTTGTCTACTAAAATGCCATAACTTTATCTAGAAAAATCGTTTTATTGATCCATAAAATTCCTCAGAAAATAGACATCCAGATATTTCCAACAATATATGGCTCATTTTCTGGTTCTTCCTAAATCAATACAGTTTAATCCTCAAAAATGGCTGATCTGTACGAGCAATTATGGCAATTTAGTGAAACTTCTTTCCAAGCTTGTAAACCTGTAAAACAACGAAAACAACTCAAAGTAACAAATTCCTAAGCTAAAAAATGTAAATTAAAGAGCCAAAATATGCAATATTTGGCACTCATCACACACCTTGAAGGCACTATAAGTAAGACATGTTTTTCTCGATCTTACAAAAAAAGTGACTTCAATGACACAAGGAATTCAAAAGAAATTCAAAGATTTACTATGAAAGTACAGTGCGCTTGAGGAAAATGAGAGTCAATTAACAAAGAACTTTGAAGAATGACTTTTGGTATGAGACTAATATCGTTGGTTTCATCATAATGAGTCTTATCTTTTTAAGAAGTGAATTTTTTTTTCATATGAAAGGGGAAATCGAGTATTTTTCCGTGTTTTCTTTTTTCGCTCATGTTTTCTTTTGTGTCAAAATGCTTCACTTATTTTGTGTTTTCCATGAGTTTTTGGTCCAGTCATGTCAAGAGTTTTAATCAAAAGTTGTTTTCTAAGTTGCTTCATAACAACTCAAGAGTGTTTTTTATCAACAAAAAAAAATTGTTTTTCAATAAATGATTTTTTACTTCAAAGATATGTGGATGAATTTTGAAGCAACAAAGCACCGAGTTTGTGATCAACCTCTCAAATTTTTAATTCATAAGCAAACATTTCCAAAGAAAACATGACATTGAAGCCTTGTTTTGCACCATGCATTTTCGCATTCACTCATACATGCCTCATTTGCACTCCCATTGAAATACCACATTTTTTTTCATTACTCACATACATGAAACATTAGTCTTAGAATCTAAGGTGACCATCATGTATATTCATGCACATTATTTTTTAACCCATTCCAATGTGATTGTTGTGTATTTCACCTTCATTCTAGTGATAACTTACTAAAAAATCATTTAAGCATTTTCTCAAACATTTTGTGTGCATAACCATGAATTTGGGTTTTCACTAAAATTATGGAGAACCATGATAAATCAATCCATCTTCATGCTAGAAAAATCCTTTGCATAATCATATGTTGTACTCACTTTATTTGCATTCATAATTAAGGGCATGTGTATTCATATTGGCTAATTCTAGGATCTTACTTAGACATTGATACACTCATAACTAGGGGTATAATGAAATGACTGCTTTGAATTGTTTGCATTTTTTTTACGGTTAGTTGATAAATGTCTATGCCTGAGCATTGGAGAACTGATAAAAAAATTCATGGTGAATTAGATTTTTTTGAATTAAATCACTTGAATTAATTGCTTGATTACTCATGAATTCACAAATGGTGAGATGATGAATCTATTGTGTCAACTCCTCTTATTGAACTATTAAATTGATTGGATGATGATTGATTGCTTGGATGCGAAACTACTTATTTGATTGAATTTCTTGACTGCTCAAAATTTATCATCTACAAATATCTCTTACTTGATAACGACCAATTATATGAGGTGCTTGAATGATTGTATTGCTTGATTGCTAGTTTCTAAAGAAAACTTGATTGATGAATTGACTCGCGTGAACCAAATTTCCATGATTTCCAAACAATAAAAACAATCCTCTCGAACAAAGGTTTCAAATCGCCACAAGCTACAAATTCTCACTCTCCCAACAAACAACATTTGACAAACACTTGATCAAACTACTCATCTACATAAAACTACCAAACTTCCTCTCTTGTCTTTTTGCAAGATCATTTCTTTATGAAGTGGTGCAAAAACTTTTGCTTTTGAACAAGACCACTTCTCTATGAAGTGGTGCAAAAAACTTTTGCCGTTGAGCAAGATTGCTTCTTTATGAAGTGATAAACCCTTTGCCTTCATTTGAAGTGATGAATCCTGTAAGGACTATGGACACCATATATCTCCACATTGATATGATATTGTCCACTTTGGGCCTAAGCCTCATGGATTTGCTATTGGGTTTTTACCCAAAAGGCCTCATACCAATGGAGATATTTGTCCATCCTTATATACCCATGATCCTCCCCACTTCTAGCCAATGTGGGACTTTGGTTGTATACCCAACAATCCTCCCCTCGAACAAAGGACCACCGAGCCTCTCCTCAAATGATCATCCATCCGTCCACTCTCTACCAATCAGGATTCGCCACTCCAATGCGTTGGAGCACACGCCTTACATGGAGCACTACCTGCCTCGAGAGCTTGCTCTATCCTAGGTCAACTCCTCTTCACCGTGTTATGACCAGGACATGTCCATGAAGAATCTGGAGCACACTGCCTGTCAAACCGAGCTCAATCCACGGATCTCATTGTGATCTAACCTAGGCCCACCACCTTTTGTTCGGCATTCCGAGAATTCATCCACATGGCTAACTCCGGGGCATGGCTCTGATACCATTTGTAAGGACTATGGACACCACATATCTCCACATTGATATGATATTGTCCACTTTGGGCCTAAGCCCTCATGGATTTGCTCTTGGGTTTTTACCCAAAAGGCCTCATAACAATGGAGATATTTGTCCATCCTTATATACCCATGATCCTCCCCACTTCTAGCCAATGTGGGACTTTGGTTGTATACCCAACAAATCCTTTGCTTTTGAGGAAGATTTTCTTTTTTATGAAGTGATGAACCTTTTGCCTTGTGCAAGTTTGCTTCTTTATGAAATGATGAATCATTTGCCTATGTGTAAGATAGATTCTTTATAAAGTGATGAACCTTTTAACTCGCGCATGATTGCTTCTTTCTGAAGTAATGAAACCCTTTAATTTTTTAAATTCACTAAAAATCATGTTTTCTCTTAAAATCAAAATTCTTCTCAAAATCATTTTGGTAACACAACTTCCAAAATTTTCATCAATTTTCAAAAGTTCATTCAAAGTCAGGATTTCTCTTCTCAATAAAGCAATAACATTTTTGTAATACAATGTCCAAAATTTTCAAAAATCCTCATCAATCATCAAAGGTTTTTTAATCCTCTCAAACTCCCTTAAAAAGTTAAAATCCCTCAAAAATCATTTTAGTAACAAAAATTTCTAAAAATTTCTTTATTCTCCAATTTTTTTTTTCACAATTTTCTCAAATTCATCTGAAAAGTTAAAATCCCCAAAAAATCATTTTGGTAACATAACTTCCAAAATTCTCTCCAATTTCATTTTTGTCCTCTCAAAATTAGAATTTTCCTTTAAAATCGTTTTGGTAACACTTACCTCTAAAACTCTTTAACATCATTTTGATAAAACACATTCAAAAATTTTGAAACTCTCAACAAAGTTCAAAATTAAATGCTATTGACACCATCGTCTTTTTGTGAAGTGGTAAATTTGTGATCGCTTCCTTGTGAAGTTGTGAATTCGTGATCGCTTCTTTGTGAAGTGGTGAACTAGTAATCGTTTCTTTGTAAAGTAGTGTAAAACCCTTTACCTTCATGCAAAATTGTTTTTTAGTGCAGTGACGAAAATTATCTTAACAGTGTAGTGATTAGAGTCAACTCAATAGTCCAATGATTAGAGTCACCTCAGTAATGCAGTGATTAAAGTCTCCTCTATAGTGCAGTGATTAATATTACCTTTCAAGCATAAGAAAAATCTGAATATTTTCCAATCATTTGTTCGATATATAGTGGAGTAAACTCGTCAACCAACGAAGTACCCAAATTTTTAATTTGATAAGTATGAAATGAGGTTACACCTCAATTTAGAAAATGTTGTGCCCCCCATGTTTGTTGAATTACGCTTGCTCTAATTCCCAATGTGTACGTGGGAAACTCAAGCCCTTGAGTGTGACCATTTGTGCATGTTAGATTATTTACTTGTTCATTTTATTGCGTGTCTTTGATAATCATCTATCAAATGATAAAATTATTGTCTTTAAGGCATTGAAGACGCATGCATCTACAACACATGTGACTCCATATAGAGGTAATTGTAGACACCCAATTTTGTACCATTTGATAAATGATAATCCGTCTTCTTGGAACTCTATGAAAACATTTAAGATGATGAATTGACAGGTGTGATTGAGGTTCAGTCCACACTGAGTTCAAGTGCTTACCATATCAATGGCTGATTGATACAAAAGAATAGGAGAACTCTTAAGTCACAAAAGATGACTTTTCCCAAATGACCCATTTTCATTGTTTTGAGAACCTGACTTTCGAGCTTAATAACTTTTTATTATGAGTATTTGAGAATTTGAAGTTCATATATCAATATAACTTTTAATTATCTTTTTGAAAATATATTATAAGCCTTTATCTGATACGATATTAACTTTTCCGAGTGAGATATTAACTTTTTTTTGTTTATCGAAATAGCTTCAGAATAGCTCCAAACCTGACTAGTTCTTGTATCTTAAGTCTCATTTAAAATATTTTATGAATTTACATGTGCCACCATGTGGCATGAAATATGACTCACTAGTCGTTCCTAAATGTCAAAGAACTCACCTAAACTCCTCTATAAGAGTTTGCTTGGCCTGTTCAAAGTCAAGGTTTAGAATATACTTTTTTTTTCCTAATTAATGCCAACATTGGATGTATAAAGTCATTAAACACTTGCTATTCTCTCTAGGATGAACAAAGCTTATTTCTAAACCTAATGAGATATCTTAAACCTTATAAATATCCCTCTTAGTAGTCCTAGAGGGGATCGTTTCCAGCTCTTTTGATTTCCACACAAACCTTAGAGAATTACAACATCAATTTTCGGATTTTTGCTTCACCTTCACCAAAACGCAAACCTTAGCCTCCTAACACTCATCTAACGTCAAAAACATAAATCCCACTCAATGGTTAACTAAGATCCTTCATCAAGAGAGTTTTCTTTTCGTATATAATTAATCCTTTGATGATGGCAAGTGACGAACAACACCCAATTTGTTCACCGATCAAACACATCGCAACAACGTCTTCTTGAGAGCTTCCAAGGAGACCAACACTTAATTTCGTGGAAGGAGAAGAGTCTTTTACCTTATAGTTTCAAGAAAACCTAGTTAAGAAAGATCTAAGGAAGTAATTTTTTTATCTTCGCAAGAGTTTACATGTGATAAAAGGTATAAACTCAAGTAAACTTTTTTGTATATCTCTATTTTGCTCTTTTGACATCTGGTTTGATTTAATTTACTTTTTGAGTGTTTTAATTTATATTTAATATTTAAAATATATGATTTATTAATATTTATTGAATATTCTTTCAGTTTATAACTTGTTGAATTAAGAGTTAGGATAAAAAAATCGAGCAAAAAAAATCAATTTTTTGAGTAAAACTTAAAAGCCACTTCAAATGGCGGCCAAACATTTTGATATGGTAGCCAAAGCATTTAGATACTTCAAAGTGGTGGTTGGATTCTCCCACCACTTCAAAGTGCTGGTTAGGACTCATTTTCCTTTTTTGTGTTCTTTTTGGTTCCGGTTTGTTTCCTTTGACTTGTTAACATGTTTGCATGACTTGTGACATGATTTTATGATTCATATGACATCCATTAACTTTTTGATTATATTATTTAGGATTCATCATGCATTAAACTTGTTCTTTGATTCAAATCTAAGTCTATGCTTGAATATGTGTTTCACATGTTTTTTTTTTCTTTGATTGATTATCAATATCATATTGTTCCGAGGTAAATTATGTTGATTTAATCATGTTAAAGTTTCTTTTTTTTTTTTTAATCTTTTATCCATGTTTGCATCTTATTTTGGTGATTAGGCTTAGATTAAACTCTATTTGGTGCTTATTTGCTCCCATATGCTTTTTACTAGTTTATCCTTGGTCATATGGTTTATTTAAATGGAATATGCTACTTTTTTGTGTTGGCAATACATGATAAATTTTTTCCCTCATGCTTAAAGACTGGTTATTTATTTAATTTAAGTTCTTATAATTGCTCTATTTATTTTTCCCTTTACTTGCTCTATTTGTTTTCTTCCATATTCGCACTTCAATTATTTACTAGGTCTCATATAAGTTCATATTT
The DNA here is from genome assembly GCA_023935145.1 of Bretschneidera sinensis. NCBI lineage: Eukaryota > Viridiplantae > Streptophyta > Magnoliopsida > Brassicales > Akaniaceae > Bretschneidera > Bretschneidera sinensis. Next base: position 116,508,308 of record CM043700.1, read on the forward strand.
ATTGTTGGTGATGTAATGCCCCGGCTTAGCAATTTTTATTATTTATGTACTCTCTTTCATTTATCACTTTCTTTTAATTTTGGGGATGTAAGCTGTATTTAGGAACTTTTCAATTCCACAATTTTCGATGCAATCACATTAACTTTTCTCAAACTTTTAACTACTATGGATGGATTATATTATCATTGCATGATCATCTCTTGTGTATGCCTCCATATTCATTGTGTGTTTGCATGATTACTTAAATTAAGAAAAATAATTAAATTGATAATAAAGCAACATAAAAGAATCCATTCGAAATGCAAGATTAAGGGCTAGGTCTCTCGAGGTCTAGGCATTGGTAAAGTCCTCATTTATAGCCTACTTATCGTGCACCCAATATTTGGACCAACAAATCTCGAACCTTAATTGATTAGTGGCTAAAGGTTTCTTGGTCCTTAAAACTAAGTGGAGACTTCTCGATGTCATCATCACTAATGACCATATGTCATTGGCACATCCCTCAACACCCCTATTAGATAATTCATTGAAGAAAAGCTATCTCTTTTCAATTTTTCTCTTACGGTATGCCTATATCACGATTTGAGTAGTGACCACGAGATATGACATTGTATCCCACAAAAGCCAATAAACTTGCCCGTTGTCACTCCAAAGGTGCACTTTTGATGGTTTGAGTTTCATCTGTTGCTTTTTCAACACCAAAAAAATTCCTCAAGGTCGACCATATAGTTCAATACTTATATGCTTTTGAAGAGCATGCCATCAACATGCACCTCCATATTTCGGTCGATTTGATCTTGTAATAGTAAAAGCCTTTTTCAGGGACACAGTCATGTTTGGTTGGTCAGGTTCATACATCATGATCTGATTGCATCCGAAGTAGGCATCCATGAAGCTTAGCATTTCGTAGCCTAACATAGCGTCAACTAATTGATCAATCATTGGTAATGGAAATGTGTCTTTGGGAAGCACTATTAAGGTCTGTGAAGTCGATACAAGTTCAACACTTTCCATTCGCTTTCTTTACCATGAAAACATTAGGCAACCACTTCATATAGTTAATATCTCAGATGAATCCAGCATTGAGGAGTTTTTCAACTTCATTTTCGATGGTTTGCTGTGTTTCGGGTCCAAAAGGATAATTTTTTTGTATCACATGTTTATGCTAGGGGTTAATGTTTAAGTGATGAACTATGACATTGGGATCAATCCCTAGTGTTTTTGTAGCTAGCCATGTAATGAGTGCCAAATATTGCATATTTTGGCCCTTTAATTTACATTTGTTAATTCTATAGTTGTGTCCTAATATGATATTTTGTATTAGTTCTATGATTTTAAATGTTTCACTAAATTTTTAGAATTACCCGTACAGATCAGTTATTTTTGTGGATTAAACTGTATTGATTCAGGAAGAACCAGAAGATGAGCCATATATGCTTGGAAATATCCAGATGTTTATTTTCTGAAGAATTTATGGCTCATAAATATGATTTTTCTAGATAAAGTTATGGTAGTTTTAATAGACAAAGGTCAGGCTGTGCATAATTTCAGCGTGGGTAGAAGTTTTGAAGGGCATGCGAAGGCTTAAATCCCACATCCCACATCGGTTGGAAACATATTCTACATCCCACATCCCACATTGGATTGGAAACACATTGCACTCATGGAGTTCCCCTATAAAAGCCTCATTTCACTTCATCAAAGTGGTGTGCAATCTCGAAGACTTTGCTACCAAGGGGTGCAATATAGAGGATTTTGCTACCAATCGAGGGGAAGCACCGCACAGCAGCTGCGAGTGGAATTTCTCTCTCCATGTATTGTTAGTTTTAATTTATTTCTTTTAAGTTTTAAAGTTTAATATTTAGCACTTTAATGTTTGCTCTAGTTTTTCCCTTGAGATTTTTGTTGTCAATTATATTTATGGGTAACTAAATTCTCAAGTGGGGCTATGGATGAACTTGCACAGTAGATGTATTTTTATTTATTTTTTAATTTATGTATTTGATTTTCAATTACTAAAACTCTTTTGTTTTATCATTCTCAATTCATTGGTGATGTTTTCTTCTCCGAATAATCGTAGAATTTATTCTGTTTATGGATTTAGTCATGCTTTCTCTATTGAATGGATTACCTCTTTGATTATGTTTGGATTAATTATTTATCTATATTGATTTAATTCTTTGCTGCAATATCACTTCCTGAGTATAGTGTCGTCGTTAGATATTCTCAATAGTGATAAAAATTTACGTGTTTTAAAAGTGGTGAATGATTTTTCAAAGGGTTACATTTGGTTTAATCTTAGTTTATAAATCTACACCTTCCGATTGGGAATTTTGGGAATTGAGTTCCCAATTGAGTTATTCAATGAATTAAGAATAATTAAAATACCAGATTTGTGCAAGGGATTCCCGACGCTTTACTGTTTGTCAAATTTGAGTACTTTCTTCGTTAGTCACTTTGCTTCACTTTAATTTGCATTTAAAATTAATCTTTGTTCTCCATTAATTATTTAATATTTTTCTTTAGTTCCTTTGTTCCTTTTACTATTATTTAAATTTGTCTATTTGTGGAATCGACACCCCAAATCTGTGCTACAACTACCGCGTTATTCTTTGGGGGTAATCAAATTTTGGAGCCGTTGCCGGGGAGACAGTAGAAGAATTGCTAGATAGTTTTTCTTTTCAGTAGTTTATAAAGGCGGTAAATTCGTTCTTTCTTTTAGCTTGCTGCATTATTATTTTTCTCTTCTTTCTTTTTATAGTATTTTTTTTATTATTTTGTTACCTTGCATGCACAGATACAGAGACACCTTGGGTAGGTTTGCTTGTAAGCCTGTGCTAGAGTCAGAATCAAACTTTTTAAATCCTTTATTTGATAATCCATCTAGTTCTGAAGAAATGAGTGAACACGAAGATCAACCCATTAGGACCCTTCAGGATACCTCCACCCTACACGCATAGCCACACCATCATGCATCATGTTTCCAGCTAATACTCGCCAACTAGATTTTAAAACAGGGATGATATAGTTACTCTCTACGTTCCATGGCTTGGAAAATGAAAACCCATATGTGCACATTAGGGAGTTTGAGGAAGTAGTTGCGACTTTTCATAGTCAAAATGCAACTGATGACATTGTGAGACTTAGTTTTTTCCTTTCTCTTTGAAGGATCGAGCTAAGAGTTGGCTATACTCACTGAGACCACGATCTATTGGGTCATGGAATGAGATGACTTAGGTTTTCTTTAATAAATAATTTCCCCAACATAAGACCAACGCTTTAAAAAGGCAAATCTCCACCTTTGCACAAAAAGACAGTGAGTATCAGTCTTGAGAGAGATTTAAGGAGTTGTTGAGTATGTGTCCTCACTATGGGTATGAGAATTGGTGCTTAGTGAGCTATTTTTATGAAGGACTTACACCTAGAGAGCGCCAATTTATGGAGATGATGTGTAATGGTGAGTTCTTACAGAAAGATCTTGATAAGGCCATAGAATACCTTAATGAGCTTGCTGAAAAAGCTCACACTTGGACTAAACCTAGTGCTACTGAAAGCAAAAATAGGTCACGACCTACAAGAAACCCAAATAGTGGTGGAATTTACCATCTTAGGGAAGAGGATAACCTAAAGGCTAAGGTCGAGATGCTCACTAGGGAGCTAGATGTGTTAAAGACTAAGGACTTAAAGCCAACACACGTAGCTAATCATGCAGAGTCTTTTGGACCATGTTTTGTGTGTGGCGGGGTAGATCATCTCACCCAAGAGTGTCTCATATTTTTTTAGATGAGAGGGATGTATAAGGAACAATGTAATGCCTTAGGTATGTACAAGAAGCCTTTTTCACCTTTCTCTAATACCTATAATCCAGGGTGGCACAATCACCCTAATTTTAGCTGGAAGCCTGAAAACCAGCTGCCTGCACAACCCTTAGATCATATCCTGCACCATATCATGCACCTACATCTTCTAGGAGTCCTTTAGAAGACTCTTTGCATACTTTTTTTGAGGTACAGGGTAAGACTAACCAAAGATGTGAATCGTTGATTACGGAGGTTATTGAAGAAAATAAGGAGATAAAGAGCCAAGTGTCCAAATTGATGAGCTCATTGAGTGTGAATGAGTGAGGTAAGTTCCCTTTTCAAGCTCAGTCCACACCCTATGGTCAACACATGGCGCAAGAGAATTTGAAGGATGTGAATGCCATTATGACACTAAGTGGTAAGTCATTACACATCCTAACAATGAACAAATCAGAGGATGTGGAAAAAGGGTCAAGATAGTAGTGATGCCGAGCTGCCCAAGGAACTTAAGGTGACAAAAAGTCCTGTTAAGTTACCATTCCCTCAAGCTTTAAAATCAAGCAAGCGAACTCTAGATCCAAACAATGATATCCTAGAGAATCTACGGCAAGTAAACATCAATCTTCCTCTTTTGCATGTGATTAAACAAGTTCCTACTTATGCAAAAGTTCTCAAGGATTTGTGTACAGTTAAGAGGAAGCACCATATGAAGAAGACAGCGTTCCTAACAGGGGCAAGTTAGTGCTCTAATTGAGCAGCGGATTCCTCCTAAGTACATGGATCCTAGTTGTCCAACCATTGCATGCAGCATTGGAAATCATGAGGTTGATCAAGCTTTGCTAGATTTAGGAGTTGCCAGAGAGAAATGTAAAACAAATTCTTTCAAGTGTGGAAACACACAAAGTTGAATTGAAGCCTCTGCCTAAGGGTTTAAAGCATGTTTTCTTTAGTCCAGGTGACATTTTTCCTGTTAGAGTCTGGGTAAATACGTAAAACTTAACGCTCATGGGAGGCACCCCACAACATATCCTTTATGTTATTATTATTTTTCATATTTTCTGTTACTGTTTATTTCTAGTATTTTTTATTTTCCAATATTACTTCAGCCTTTATTTTTCAGGGACAACGCGTACTTTAGTTCAAGTTTGGGGGTATACTATGAGCCATGCCAGTCCAGCTAGTTCTCCATTTCCCAGGTCAGCTCTTTCCATATTATTCACACATTGGGGACAATGTGTAATTTAAGTTTGGGGGTATGGGAGACACATTACACATACTTTATCCCAGTTTGTTGCTTTTTTTTTTCTTCATTTTAAAGAGAAGATAAATGCATGCTCATGTTGTTTTGAAATTTTGGGTCATTTGAACAAATATTGTGATGCAATTTCATTGGAAATCTTAAAATCTTGAACACATGATCTGATGATAGAGTTTAAAGTTTAGTTACTTATTATAGGCATTTGAAAATTCACATGTTTGATCTAATCTGACACGAGCACATTAGCACAAAATAGTGTGAGGTATGACATGTGATTTTAATGTGTATGTTTCCATGACTTAACTGAAACTGGATGACCTATTGGATAAATACTTTGGCATAGAAAAGTATATATAAAAAAATTGCAAAAAAAAAAAAAGAAGAAGAGAAAAATGCTTATGATGATCATTAATAAACTTTCCACTGAGTAACTGGACCTATTGCCTCAGTAAGCAGTGAGTGTTCACGTCAAAATGTGAGAACTTTATTCATAAAGATCATTGAGAAACTTTTCGCTGAGTAATTGGACCTCTTGCCTCAGTAAGCAGTGAGTGTTCACGTCAAAAGGTGAGAATTTTACTTAGTAGCATCAAGACCAGTTTAGTTTCGTAGCCTTTTTGACTCGAGTTAGTAAGTCCTTAGGGGTGTTTTTACACCTAATGCTCTAAAACCATCTAGTTTGGGAGCCACTGACTCAACACTCGCTATATGGGTCAATTAGAAAACTTAAGGGAACTAAACATAGCAGAGACTTATAATAAAAGAGAGTAGAAAATAAAACTATGCCATCGTTGTTCACTCTGATGAGAAATTCTGTGAATCTTGAGACATGGAGACAATACACATTGGAGTTGTTTGGAAGCTTCATTTTTACATGCTAGTTCACTTTACACGAATTCGAGCTTGTGATGCCTTAGCTGACCTCTTGTAAGTAATTAGATTTTAAAATTCCTATTCATTGTGAAGATGAGTTTATATTTTAAGCTTGCTCATGAATGAATATCATGGTTTTGTGTGCAACTTAAATTTTTGGACACCATGAATGATGGATTTACCTTTGTGTTCTTTGTTTTTCATTTAGTTTTTTTTATTATTTTGTTTCGCTAAGAAACTAGCAAAATGTAAGTTTTGGGGTATTTGATGAGTGCCAAAAATTGCATAATTTACATTTGTTAATTCTTTAGTTGTGTCCTAATATGATATTTTGTGTTAGTTCTATGATTTTTAATGTTTCACTAAATTGTCAGAATTGTCCACAAATCAGTCATTTTTGCGGATTAAACTGTATTGATTCAGAAAGAACTAGGAGATGAGCCATATATTCTTGGAAAGATCCAGATGTCTATTTTCTGGAAAATTTTATGGCTCGTAAATATGATTTTTCTAGAGAAAGTTATGGCAGTTTTAGTAGACAAAGGTCAGGCTGTGCATGATTTCAGCGTGACAGAAGTGATTTTGGCGGATTAAACTGTAATGATTCAGGAAGAAATAAGAGATGAGCCATATATGCTTGGAAAGATCCAGATGTCTATTTTCTAGAGAATTTTACGGCTCATAAAGATGATTTTACTAGAGAAAGTTATGGTAGTTTTAGTAGACAAAGGTAAGGTTGTGCATGATTTCAGCGTGGGCAGAAGTTTTGAAGAGCATGTGAAGGCTTAAAACCCACATCCCACATCGGATTGGAAATACATTACATTCATGGAGTTCCCCTATAAAAGCCCTATTTCACTTCATCGAAGAGGTGTGCAATCTCGGACGCTTTGCTACCAAGGGGTGCAATCTGGAGGATTTTGCTACCAATCGGGGGGAGTGCCGCACAGCAGCTGCGAGTGGAATTTCTCTCTCCATGTATTGTTATTTTTAATTTATTTCTCTTAAGTTTTAAAGTTTAATATTTATCACTTTAATGTTTGCTCTAATTTTTCCCTTGAGATTTTTGTTGTCCATTATATTTATGGGTTACTAAATTCTCAAGTGGGGCTAGGGATGAACTTGCACAATAGATGGTATTTTTGTTTATTTTTTAATTTATGTATTTGATTTTAAATTACTAAAACTTTTTTGTTTTATCATTCTCAATTCATTGGTGATGTGTTCTTCTCCGAATAATCGTAGAATTTATTCTGTTTATCGATTCAGTCATGCTTTCTCTATTGAATGGATTAGCTCTTTGATTATGTTTGGATCAATTATTTATCTATATTGATTTAATTCTTTGCTGCAATATCACTTCCTGAGTATAGTGTCGTCGTTGGATTTTCTCAATAGTGATAATAATTTACGTATTTCAAAAGTGGTGAATGATTTTTCAAATGGTTACATTTGGTTTAATCTTGGTTTATAAATCTACACCTTCCGATTGAGAATTTTGGGAATTGAGTTCCCAATTGAGTTATTCAATGAATTAAGAATAATTAAAATACCAGATTGGTGCAAGGGATTTCTGACACTTTACTATTTGTCAAATTTAAGTACTTTCTCCGTTAGTCACTTTGCTTCACTTTAATTTGCATTTAAAATTAACCTTTGTTCTCCATTAATCATTTAATATTTTTCTTTAGTTTCTTTGTTCCTTCTACTATTTTTTAAATTTGTCTCTCTATGGAATCGACACTCCAAAGCTGTACTACAACTACCGCGTTATTCTTTGGGCATAATCACTATGCAAAAATGTCTTAGTTCTTTTCAGGAATGAGATCGGTTGGGCCAACAGTTCTCCCTCCAAGTTTGATCCGATCTGAACTACTTTATCGCTTTCTTCATCCTTTGTTAAGGGGACTAAAATAAACTCTTCTATTGGTTTCCCTCTTAGGTTCTATCAATCATCTCTCAAGACTTCAATTTTTAAGGACGTCAGACTTGCCCTTACTCTTTACAGAGGCTAAGTAACAAGTTTGAGTTAAGGCTTGGTTTCTTTTAAGCATACCCACTCCGTGCTTGGTAGGGAACTTCATTTTCAGATGGCAGGTTGAGACTAACACTTTCATAGAATTCATCCCTAGTCTTCCGAAGATGGCACTATAAGACGAGGGGAGGTTTATCATTAGGAAGGTACTCACGATGGTGGTTTGGCGAGGTGAGGTCCCTGCTATCACTAGCAAGGTAATGATTCTTTTTGGATTGACCAGGTCCCTGGAAAAGCCATTTAAGGGATGTCTGGTAGGTTTTAGTTGGTCATATGATAACTTCATCTTTTTGAACGTACTATAATACAAGATGTCTAGTAACAAACCCTTATCCACCAGAATCCACTTGACTGCAAGGTTAGCGACGACTAGTGTTACCACTACTGCGTCATCGTGAGAGAATTTCATTCTTTCCAGGTCCTTATCAATGAAGCTGATAGTTTGATCACTTTAGGTCTTTTTTGTTTAATCCTTCCACTGAACAAAGAAAACACGCATAAGATCACTTTACGAGAATTTGAGGATTCTTCATTGGATGCTGCCCATAGTTTGGATGACACTTGTTGTTGGTGCGTTATCCAACTTCTTTGTTGACCTTCAATGTCTTCGATATATGTACCTTCTATTTTGAATACACCTTGGCCTTTGCCTATCTTGGTGTTTAGATCTTTTTTTTTTTGCGAGTTGGACTCTGCTTGGGGTCAGCTAAGACAAACTTCTTAAGGTATTGTCTTTGGATCAATCTTTCAATCTCATTCTTCAAGTTCCTAATCTCGTCAATGTTGACCTTGATCTTTGTTGAATCGATATAATCAACTCATATCTCTCTTTCCAAGAGGGGACTTGATTTTGGGGGGCGATAAGATGAAGTCTTGGTTCGCAATTTCCATTAAGAGGTCTGATCTCGAGGTATTGAGAGAAGTGTAACTCTCAAATCCCCGAAGAGTCCTATATGAGTTTTCATTCTTACGGGCATCATCTCAGCCTCCCTTCTTTTGATTATTCTTGGGTTTGGACTTTTCTAACTCCTTTCTATTCTTGTATGTCAAGACTTCTTCACTTTGCCTTTGGAAGGCTTGATCTTCCTCAGCAATAACAAATTCATCAGTTTTCACTAACAAAACTGGCATGGTGTGTAACTGGTTTCTAGATAGGTAATGACTGAAGTTTGAGGATTAGAGGCCGTTGACGAAAGCCATCATCCCCATCTTTTGGTCCAGATCTCTAACTTGCACCATTGCCGAGATAAAACGAGAGATATAATCACAAAGAGTTTCATCAATGTGCTGGGTGATACTGAGTAGGTTTTTCAAAGTTTTCTTGGGGTAATGACTGCTAAAAAAATAGGTTATGAATTATTTGATGAGGCTACCAAAAGATTTGATTGATCTAGAAGGTAAGTGAGAGAATCAACTAAGTGTTTTTTCGCGTAGGGTTATAGGTAAGGCTCGATATATGGCCGCCTCATAGTATCAATGTAGAAACATTAAGGACTTGAAAGTCTTAAGGTGATCAATAGAATATGTCTTTCTAGTGTAAGGTTCAATGTGAGGCATCTTAAAGTTGGGTGGCATTTTTGAGTCCATGATCTCTTTAGAAAATGGGTTCCTAGAAGGATTTATCTTATCCAAGATGTTCAAATGGTTGCCCGCAAGTACAATACGTTCATTCATTTCCCTTAGTTTTTTGTTGACCTCTGAATGTTCTTGGTGCTTCCTCAATGGTCAGGGTTGGATACAGACTCAGCTTCATGATTAAAGAGTTGGGGCTCTCTAATGCTACAATCGGCCCTTTCGATCAGGTGGAAGACTTTCAAGTCCGATTGTAAGGATAATCACTTCAAGTCTGATTGTAAGTTGAGGTCAAGTCCATGCTGGGAGAGCACAAAGTCACCTGAAAAAGAAATCCTCCTGAAGTTTTTTTCTTCGGGGATGACCATCCAACGCTTAAGTCAGATGATGATTAAGGATAGAGTAAATGGATGAAGTAAAGGCACAAATAGAGGATAGAATATTTCATGGAGTGTGTAAAGAATGAGTACTTGGAAAAGTGAGCCCTTTTATAGTGCTAGGAATCTTACCCTAATGAGGGAAAATGTGGTGGGTCTTTCTTGTGAAAATATCATTTTACCTTTTGAGTGGGATGGTGTCTTTGCAAGCCATGTGTCTCGTATGTCTTGGAGACCAAGTCTTTGATGTTTGTTCGTATTTGTCTAAGGTTTAAACATGTCTAAACATGGTTCAAAGATCGTTAAAGTCTAAACCAAGGTTAGAAGATTAAAATATAGCATGTTAAAGGAGTGCACACATGTGTGTGCATCCATTTGGGTGTGTGTGCACACCCCTAATCAACAAAGCAAAGTACTGCGCACTGCTATGTGAAGGGCAGCATCAGTGTGCGCCTCACTGCCCCTTCACCAGCGCCTCACTGCCCAGCAAGGATGTAGTTTGAAGAAGGGCAGCACTGCACCACCCCTCCACCAGCACCGCACCGCCCAGAACGTGGTGCAAAGGAGCTTTGCCTAGTGCCTCACCGCCCCCTGTTCAGCACCTAGGTGCTAGGCACACTGAAGCACACATAGATAGCTTGTTTAAAGCTCCTCTTAGGTGCATGGATGCAAGGTTAAAACGCACAGCACCACTTAGGATTGATGGAGGGCCATGGTTAAGTGGTCATCAAGATCTAAGGGTGGAGATTGACTCTCAAGATTGGACAAGAAGTTGGTGCACTATATAAAGGGTCACTTAGCTTCATTATCAACAAGAATGTGAATAACATTGTGATATAATTTGAGATCAATTGTAAAGAGTGACAAAACACAATACAAGAGAGAATTGTGTGAGAATGCAAAGACACAAAACACAAGAGGGACTCATTGTAGAGAGGCTGGTTGTAAGGAAGAGAGAGTAGTATAGATAGAGAGCATTGTAATAATTCTTATCATCTTCTTACTTCTCTTCTTGCTTTCTTCAAGAACTTGAGCTTCTTGAAGAGGGTTGCTGTAATTTTAAAGAACCATTGATTTAGTGCAGAGAGTTCAGAGGAACTCACGGGGACGTAGGCTATTGCCGAACCTCGATAACAAATCGCTTGTCTTCTTTTCTTTCTTTCTTTCAATTGCTTTATTTCTTTCTGTAAGTCATTCTAGACTTGGGTGTTTGGAAGATCACCACCTGGGCATCTTGTCAAGGTGATTTCCAACAGTGGTATCAGAGCTTGCACAGCTGGGTATCGGAGCAAGAACAAGAAGGTTACGAAGTCAAGACTCCAAGAATCAAAGATCAACTTCTTGGGTGATTCAAGAACGGAGTAAAGATCAAGATCAAGATCAGACCGTGTTCTTGAGGGTGATTCAAGAACGGTGCTAAGACCCATCTTCGATCGTGTTCTTGAGGTTAAAGAAAGCATTTGCGGTTATTGCATCAATCTGGGATCTTGTCCGCAAAGATGGCTTCAAATTTCATGGTTGAGAAGTTTGATGGAAATTGAGACTTTTCCCTTTGGAAGTGGAAGATCAAGGCGGTTCTAATGCAACAAAAAGTGGACTTAGCTATTGTAGAAGATGATGCTTTTCCAGCAAGTGTCACGGAGGACCAACGGATTGAGATGAAGAAGATGGCTTACAACACCATTTTCTTGCACATGTCGGATAGTATCACAAAGGAGTGTAGAGACTCGGAAGATCCGATTGTCATATGGAAGAAACTAGATGAGTTGTTTCTTACCAAAACTCTCCCTAACAAAATTTATCTTCTTAAAAGAATCTTTGCCTTTAAAATGGATCCTAGTAAAGAATTGCAAGATAATCTTGATGTCTTTAATAAGCTAGTTCAAGATTTGAATAGCTGTAGCATTACATTTCCGGATGAGCAATTGACTGTTATCTTGTTAAATTCTCTTCCTGATTGCTTTGATAATTTGATTAATGCTATTGAGTATGGAAGAGATACTTTAACAAAGGAGATTGTGATCAATGCCATAAGGGCACATGACTTCAAAGCCAAGACGAATGAGACATCAAGTGGAGATGGGCTGTTCGTAAGAGGAAGGCCAGCAATTCGGAATGGCAGTAGCACTCATGGCAACTACCAGGAGAAATCAAGAGGTAGAGGGTAAAGCTATAGGAGAGCACATTTCAAATCAAGATTTGGAAAGATGTGCTTTTACTGCAACAAAGATGGCCATTTCATAAAAGATTGCAAGAAGAAGATGTTGGATGAGAGGAGAAGCCATACCAACAATGTTAAATTACTAACATGACCTTGAGATGTCCTACATGTCTGGTTCTCATTTGGTGATGTATTTTTACCCACGTCACAATGCACAGGCTTAAAATGGGCAAGTTATACTTTCTTTTCTAACATTATTAATTCTTATAACTGCAAAATGGGCAAATCATACATTAAATGAAAAAAAAATGATTATTCACTCGCATACAATCCCCTTATTTTAATATAAAACGAGTTGCATAGGTGGCAATATTTAGAAAAAATATAATGTTATTTAATTTCACAAGGGCTTGGAATACAAGGATCTTAAAGAGTTTCTATGATTTTTAAGAACACAGGCTTATACTTATTCGCAAAACTGCTCTTGCATTGAACTAGCATAACAACTGTAACAATTTCCACAAGTGATTAAAAATTACTTTATTTTAACATGCAGTCATCTTATTTTTAACAAATAGAAAGCGAATTGCATAGATATCAATTTTTCACATAAAACAAAATGTAATCCAATCTCATAAGGATTCGAAATATAAGGATCTTATAAGGTTTCTCTGATTTTAGGAACACACATATATATATATTTGCAAATTTGTTCCTATATCATTAACAAATATAACAATTTTCATAGTTTATTAAAAATTGATTTATTTGAACGGACAAGGTTCAAACTAATTAAACAAATTAAATGTGAATAAAAAATATTTTTCTAACATGATTTAATTTGTATAACTATAAAATGAGAAAATTATATATTAAATGAAAAATATACAATTAAACCTTTATAATTACAAAATTTCACTAAAAAAATTATGAATATCAATATGATTTTCTTAATGATATACATAATTGTCTTATTTTAAATTAATATAAAACGATCCCGTGCAGTGCGCATAGAACTAGCTAATATCTAAAAGCAGAAACCCATGTGTTTTCCAAGCTTGATTAGCACTCAGTTTCATCTAATGGGTTAAGATTAATAAAGAAATTTCATTATGTAAGCAATGACGAGCGCCAACGTTTCATTTGTTGCATGCTCTAAGTATTCTTTGCGTTTTATCTTGCCTTGTTTTTAAGTATTATTTTAATTTAGGCTTGAAAGAGGAAGAAAAAAAAGTATCGTCTCTTTGAGAGTGATTGTGTGACAAGTGGCAAACAAAGTCGGATATGCTATCTACTTTTGCGATGCTGTAGAATATTTCTTGCCCTTTTTATAGTTCTTTGCTTGCCAAAAGGCAAAAAGGAACTATTTATTTTATTTTTTGTATTACCAAGATCTTTTTTAAAACAAAATCTTTAGAATTACAAAGGATCTGTAACAGTGGATGCCTTCTAGGTTCTAGATGTTTGAATTTTTCTTATTTGACAGGCTTACAATAATTGTAGTTTATTGGGTTTTGTCATAAAACATATTAAGTATTTGGTCTATCAAGTGAGATATAAAATGAGTCAAATACAACAATCTATTTACAATGAGTCTAATACTATAATATGTCTAATATGAGCTAGCTAGTGTAAGCCATAGTATACTTTTGGATATTTGATAGGCAAGCCATTGGATCACTATATAAATATAAGTTAGATCCCTCATCCAATTTCCAACCTTAAAAGTATCATATTATCTACACATATTAAGGTTAGTCACTCCATTAAAGCTAGTGTGCTAAAAGAGAATAAAGAGGGGAAGCACCTATTGCTTAACCAAGGATTATTCCTTGGATAGATTAAAGATTCCACTACGAATATAAAAATGGAGCTAAGGATCTAAGGTATGTATCATTTACTTTCTATCTATAGATTAGGTATTCTCTACTCATCTATGGATTCTTAGGGATTAAGGATATTCATATTGAAATTATACATGTGGTATCAAAGTCACTATAGATTAGATTTAGAACCCTAATTAAGGCTCAATCAATTGATTGAATAAAGTATGAACCCTAATTGAGGCTCAATTAATTGATTGGATAAAAGTTTGATAGAAAGCATGCTAGGGTTTTTAATCTTAGCACTAAATTTAATATGCTTGATTGATTCATATGATGGTTGATGCTAATATAAGGATTAATTTGCACGTTCATATGAATTGATTCAACATTTATAGAAAAATGTTTTAAAGATTTTGATTGTGTTCATTCAATTGATATATTGCTAGTTATTTGCTAGATTAACGTTAATTGGTTGAATCAATAGTGTTTATAAGGATTAAAACACATAAAGTATCAATTAAAACCCTTAAATTTTGTTTGGATATAAAAAAAAAATTTGATTTTAGGTTTGAAAATAAGTGAGAAATCAAGAAAAACCATAAGGCATCAGGTTGATAGTCAACTCACTTATGAATAGTCAACTATACTAAGGTAAAAGCTCTTACAGAAACTTTTGATAGTCAACTACGGTTTGCTACAATTGACTATCCTAAAATGAAGTCTTAGACAAAAACTTTTGACAATTGACTGTGGCTTTCTACAGTCGAGTGTGGCTTGGACAAAAAGTTTTGATTTGCCTTGTTTTCACATAAAATGCTTTTAATCATTTCCAAATCAACTCAAAATCATTCATAAAGTTAAAAATAAGTTGTTAACAATGTAATTTGCATGGGAAATATGAAATTTTGATAAAAATGCATCAAGGAACGCATTTCATAAAGTTAATGTCATATGATTGAATTGTGATCTTTGATACTTAATTAGCCCCATTTCTATAAAGTTAATATTATATCAAACCATCAAGGTCTGGGTAATATAAAGTATATCCCGATATGCGATAGTTTCACTTAGTTGAAATTGTAGTCGCCTAAGTGACCTTTTTTTTTATGGGATTTGTGAAATTTTGGTCCTATACGATACTGAGATGTCTCTAGTTCCAATATATGGTTATTCACTAAAAGGTGGTGATTCTGTATTAGAATTAAGAGGCTCATATAGGAAGTATATGGTTGAAAAGTGGTTGACTTGAGTAGTCTATACACCCAAAAGTGGTAGATTAGCGAAGGTTGGAATAGATTTTCATGGTCATTACTATATGGGGGGTTTCATAATTTCATGTCATGAATTTTGCCCAAAAGCATTCACATGATGATGTGTCTAGGCTCTCATGAGGATGTACTCATATATAGTTTAAGGTATATTATTAAGCCATAGTTTGCTGACATAGGTGTGTCCAACCTAACATGGGCCTGCCCAACAAAAAAAAAAAACAAAATCTCTTATCAACTAAGCAAGGTAAAAGGTCCAAGCCCAAAGTGGAAGAAGATTCGGATGCAACAGTCTATTAGATTTAAGCCCATAATAACAGGCCCAAACGATCTGCTTTTTGAGACTTTCTTAAGCCTAAATTGAAGGTCAAGATGTCATCTTTCCAACCCAACAAGTTTCAGCCCATTTGGAGATGTGTAGAAGAAGATATGACCGTTTGAATTCTGCAAGTTGGGTCCTCCTGAAATTCCGGGATTGTATTCTTCTTTTAGGGATTGTCTCCTTCCTTGTTTTAAGGATTGTTTCATTGCATGTTTTATGGATTGTTTCCTTGCATGTTTTAGGGATTGTTTGCTTGCATGTTTTATGCCTTGTTTTCTTGCTTGTCCTAAGCTTAGAGAGTTGTTCTAAGCTCTATAAATACTTGTGTTTGTAAGTTGAAAAATCAGACTTGAGTTTATAAATTGAAATTAGCCTTTGGCTTTTGAGAAGATAGTTTCTCCTTCTTGTAATTCTGTATCTCTTTGGTATAATCCTTAGAGTGGTGAATTCCTATAGTTCTGTATCCCTTGTGTTAATCCTTTGGGTGGTGATATTCTATATCCCTTTGGTGTTATCTCTTGGGTGGTGAACTCCTATCTTTCATTTTGTTGTTTGCTTGTTTAGTTTCCTTCAATTCTATTTAAATCTGGTATCATTTGCTAATAAAGTTACATTGTTTAATTAAATAAGTCACCATTGATTAAAGTCATCATTGATTAAAGTCACTATTTATTGTCAAGAACAATAAGGTAGCCATTGAAATTATTATTGGTTAAAATTTCATAAAGTGGAAAAGAAATATAGAGCTTTGCATTATAATGGAAGATATAGACCTGAAAATTAATGAAGATAAACCGACAAAACATAAGCATAATAGTTTTGATTTAGTAACAGGTTAACGACACATGAATTAAGTTTAACCATGTGTTCCTGTTAACCATTAAGAGATTCGTTCTAGAGCACCTATTGAGTAAACTGTTATGGTGAAAAGATATCGAGTGTCATTGAATGCTTAGACATGTTCAATTCTGTATAAGGTATGACAGAGAATGACGTGTTTAGGAGTACATAATAAAGATAGTCATTTTTCAAATTAAAAGATAAATCCCAAACTACCTCACTTGTTTCCAAGATAAGTATTAAGAAAGGAAAGGAATGGTTAATCTAGTGCTTCAAAAATTATTCAAGACTAATAAAGAATCTGATCAGATTGGAGATGTAGTGAGTCCTAGGGATGTTGTCCTTAAAAGTGAAATTAAGTCCTCTTTATGTATGAAGAAAGATCATGAGAAATAAGATTGCAATAAAAGTAAAAAATTTGGATAAAGGACAATGATCGTAAATGTAACTCCTTGTCTCTTGTTCAAAGTGAATTCAATATAATTGAAGCCAAATTTAGTGTGGTGGCTAGACAATGATAATTATATAGCTTTTACAATACAAGGATTCATAAGTAAGGAAAAGCCAAATAAAGAAGAGTTTAAACTCACGGTTGGCAATAATGATGAAGTGGACAAAAATTTCATAGGAGTAGCTAGTTTAAATTTATATTCTAGATTTACAATGCTATTCGGGGTGTTATATATGATCTTAAGGTGGAATTTATTTTATGTTTTAGGTTTTGGACAAGATTGGATACAATTTTGATGTTAAATATTATAAAATTAAATTATCTTTTGATTCAAAAGTTTTTAGCCATTGCACCTTATTCTATGGATTGTATAGATTATATGTTTAACTCCAAATGAAGTCTATACAACCTCATATAAAGTTAAAGTATTGCTAAAAGATCTCTAATTAAGGAAACTCTTCCATATTGAGGCATAAATGCTTTGGTAACATTTCTAGAGAGAGAGTGAAAATGGAGATAAAGGAATACATTCTGCCAACTCTCAATCAAACACGTGTTGACTTGTTTAGGGATAAAGTAACCAAGATAATGAAAAAAATGCATTTCATAGATCTGATCTTTTAGAAATTATCCACATTTATTTTTGATAGACCTTGTCTAACTACATTATATAAGTGTAAACACTTGTATCATTCATTGTTGATCGGTCATGTTGTGGATACATGTTCTCAGTTAAAGAAAAGTATGATTTTCTTGACAAGTTCAAGATTTAGGACTTAAGCTAAGAAACCGTTGGGAAAACTCATTAAGAATGATTGGGTTTGATTAGTAAAGTGAGTATTTTGACAAACATAAAGTTTTAGAACTGCTCAAAGGTCTATTTGCTAGATGCTTGAAGTATTGGAAAATAGTGACCCCAAAACACTACATTAGGCAATCCTGAACATAAAGGTGTGGCCAAAAGGCGAAATCACACATTTAAGATTGTGGAATGAAGCATGTCAAGACTAGATTATCTCTTGGTTGAAACCATTAATATGGTTTAGTAAATCCTTAATAAAGTACTTAGTAAAGTTTTATCTGAAGTTTTATTTGAAATATGGAACTCAGATCATCCTAAGAAATAAGTTTCATAGTATTACCTGAAAGTACATAATTTTGGAATCAAAGACAACTAAGTTTCTGATATTGATATGGTTTAAAATAATAGTTATTCTCAAATCATTAAAGATAGAGAAGATGTCTGGACAATTTTTTTCTCTACTTATAAAGATGGACATATTGGTGCTTACACCTATGGTGTGACTTGTGGAGGAACATGAACTAGTTATTCAAACAATTTCTATTAAAACTCCTCAACAACATGATACAATTGTATATGGTACTAGTTGTGATCCACCAAAGAAAGAAGATCTATCAATATTTCGATATATATGATCTATTCAAGGATCACCCAATGACTTTTCAGAAGCTGATTTCTAATTTTCAGTTAGATTTATGGTGAGAAGCTATGTGAAATAAGTTGCATTCAATGAGATTCAATGTTGCTTTTAGAAAGCTTGTAAAGTTTCTTAATAGTTGTAAGATTTAGAATGACTCGAAATGATTGAAAGTTTTAGGTATATATTGGTTGCTAAATAGTTCACTTGGAAAGAAAAAATATTTACAATGAAACTTTTTCTCTAGTTTCCTTTAAGGATGCTTTTAGAGTGATCATGATGCTAGTAGCTCATTAGGTTTTAGAACTACACCAAACGAAAATGAAAAGTGTTTTCCTGTATGGAGACTTTATAAGGAAGTCTATATGGTACAATATAAGGAATTTAAAGAAGATTGTAAAACACCATTGTATGTAAGTTCAAAGCAAGCTTTTAAACAATAGTATCTGAAATTTGATGATATAGTGACTTCGTAAAGATTTGTTGAGAACAAATGTAAATTAGTGAATATATGTCGAAGTCAGTGAGAAAATTTTTATCTTATCTTGAATGATGATGAAATCTTGCTTGTTGGTAATGTCTTAAAACTATTGTATAAGATTAAACAACTAATGTCTAGGCATTATGACATAAAGGATCTTGGAAAGAAATCTATTCTTTTTGAATTGAAATCCATAAAGATAAATCACCACAATTGGATTTTCTTTAGAGCCAAAAGGACACAGTTTACTAGATGGTTGCTTAGAAAGTCATAAGATAGCTGAAGATGTCTTAAGATTTCAGATTGGTATACAAAAGGTTCTCAAAATCTTGAGATGGTAGAGTATATAGATTCAAACTTTGTCAGTTGTCAAGCTAAAAATAACTTTTCATCAGATTGTGTGCTTTTAGTGGTAAGAGGTGCTAGTTTAATAAATTATCGCAAAGACACTTGTTGGTTCTTCTAAGGTAAGGTTGTGGCGTTCTATGGGCCACAACACAAGTTCCTTGAATGAAAATCTAATTGTTGAGTCGTTTATGGTTATCTCTATTGTTAGACCCGTACAATTGTACTGAAGTAATAGTTGTTCTCTAAGAATAATGAAGGATATCACAAGGTTCAACCATATTGAGGTAAATTTCTTGATAATTAAGGAAATTAATAAAGTAGAGTGACATTAAAGAAAAGAATAATAGAACATATAATCTGGTTGCTAATACTCTAACCAATGGTCTTTACCCTAATGAATTAAAGTGATGTGTGTAAAGTATGGGCTTAAGGTATCTTTGGATATTCTTGGTTAGTGGGAGACATTGCATTTCTCTATATGTTTACATTATTCTTTACATTAGTAATGTAATTCAGCTATTTAGATCTTTTGGTGATTTATTCGGGATTGCTTTGTTGATGATCATAGAAAGCTATTCAATTATACACAATTGATATCGATATAGTTTTTTTTATCACTATGATATACATAGTGTGTGTGGATGTATAATGTATATTATAACATGTCATATAAAAATTAAAAGTCTTAAGACGTGTGTCAGTCTTAAGCAAAGGCTACAGCATTCTATTTATAGCCTTAAGTGTATGTCTTGTGTCAAATAAAATATATATTGAGATATTAAAATTGTAGATAAGACATACAAGTTTTGTTGAAAACCATAAAGGATTTTTTCTAGCGTGCTTGTGTTACTTAAAGTGGAGAAAATAAAAAATGACCGATAATGAAAAAGCAACATATAAATACCACTTTGTGGATGTTTCCTTGCTACACTATCATATTGGATCCATGTCAGTTGAATTTATTGATTGTTGTGACCATTGAAGGTCTTATGTCGCTCAAAAGATGCAATTTCAGCTATGATTCGGTGTCGAGGACTCCATTGTACCAAATTGATACTTGAAGAAGTCTCTAGACCAATTTTATAAAATACATGCATAGAGCTTTATAGTTATCTAAGCCTAAGAGTCATTTTAAAATGATAAGATTTGTTTTCAAAATTGATCACAATTAATATCGCTCAAGTGGGAGAATGTCAGAATTTTTCCCATTTGGTGGCTTACACTAATTTTGGTTTATTGGGTTTTGTCAGAAAAGTAGTTAGGTGTTGCTTGATGAGTATCAAATATTGCATATTTTGGCTCTTTAATTTACATTTGTTAGCTTAGGAATTTGTTACTTTGAGTTGTTTTTTTTGTTATTTTACAGGTTTACAAGCACTTGGAAAGAAGTTTCCTAAATTGCTAGAATTGCTGGTACAGATTAGTCATTTTTGTGGATTAAACTGTATTGATTTAGGAAGAACCAAGAGATGAGCCATATATGTTGGAAAGATCCGGATGTCTATTTTCTGAGGAATTTACGGCTCGTAAATATGATTTTTCTATAGAAAGTTATGACAATTTTAGTAGACAAAGGTCAGGCTGTGAGTGATTTCAGCGTGGCAGAAGTGATTTTTGCGGATTAAACTGTAATGATTCAGGAAGAACTAGGAGATGAGCCATATATGCTTGGAAAGATCCGAATGTCTATTTTCTGGGGAATTTACGGCTCATAAATATGATTTTTCTAGAGAAAGTTATGGCAGTTTTAGTAGACAAAGGTCAAACTGTGCGGGATTTCAGCGTGGGCAGAAGTTTTGAAGGGCATGTGAAGGCTTAAATCCCACATCCCACATCGGTTGGAAACACATTCTATATCTCACATACCACATCGGATTGGAAACACATTGCATTCATGGAGTTCCCCTATAAAAGCCCAATTTCACTTCATCAAAAATGTGTGCAATCCGGAGGACTTCTGCTAGCAATCTGGGGGATCTCCAAGGCTTTGCTACCAAGAGGGGAAATGCCACACAATAGCTGCGAGTGGAATTCCTCTCAATGTATAGTCAGTTTTAATTTATTTCTTTTGAGTTTAAAGTTTTATGTTTAGCACTTTAATTGTGAAATTTAGTTTCATAATCATGAGAGGCTACCCTTCATCTAAGGTTGAAGATGAAGCCTCACCATTGTTTAGCATTATGTTTTTAGATATGTTCATACAATTCTGATATTTTTAGTATTAATGTTCTGTTTCAATTGTTTGAGTAAATTCTTATGATTGATTGTGTTTAAATTGTTCAAATTGGATATTCCTTGTGTTTCATCTGCCGGATACGGCCGATCATCCAAAGTAAATTGAATATCCATTGTGATTTCTAAAGGGATACATTGGATGATTTGGTTGAATTAGGCTATTTGCTGTGATTTTTATAATGGTGGATTCATGGAATTATTTGATAGATAACTTTTATATAGAACATGAAAATATATATTTTACTTTGGTGGGGTGGATTCAGAAACCTTAGTATTTTTATCATTTGCTTTAACTCAATTTAGCTTAAGTTTATGTTTTTTGCAAGATACAATTCAAAATTTTGGAACTAGGTTAAAATAGGTTTAGTTTAGATAAAAATCCATTTTCACGATGCAATTTCCAATGGATTCGACCTCGCACTTGCATACACTATATTGCAAACGACTTGTGCGCTTGCGAGTAATTTAAAACTCACAACAAGTTTTTGGTGCCGTTGTTGGGGATTTGTTTTGTTGGTGAAAATTGAATTTTTATCTGAATTGATTTTATTTTTCTACTAGTTTAGTTAACATTTTTGTTTTATTTTTCTTTTTGCAATTTTATTCTAGTTTATTTGTTTCTATTTGCAATTGCCCATAAAAAATGAAAAATGAAATATATAAAAAAAATTGCCAAATTTTGTTGGCATATTTTGTGAGTATTATGTTTTCTGTTTTTGCATTTATTTTATTTTATTGTTATTTATATTTTATTTTATTCTTTTGTTTCTACTAGTTAGTTTATTTTATTGTTTTTTTGTGTGGTGTATGCTTGGTCAGAGATCCCTGAACTTAGAGTTGATACCTTTAGATCCCGAAACAGAAAGAACTCTTAGGAGAAATAAGAGAGCACTTGTTGAGAGAGAGACAATTGAGATGAGCGACAATTTAAGGAATGCAAATCAACTGGAGAATGTAGAGCAATCTAGAACTTGGAACGTGGACTTCACTACATCCCTTAGGGATTTGTTCGCACCCGTTGCGACTAACTCCCCTTCTTGTATAGTGTTGCCACCAACCAATGCTACCCATTTTGATCTAAAGCCACAATCATTGGAGGACACTCTCAAGGATTTCATGAAGATGATCGGCCAGTCCATCAATGCAGCCAATACATTCAATGTTGATAGTTGTTCCATCTGTGCTACTCCTATGCATTTAGCATAGAATTGTCCATCTATGTCGGCTTTTGCCGAGTATCCCATGGAATAAGTGAACGCTTTCAATGACTATCAGAAGCAATCAAATGGATCTTACTCCGAGATTTACAATCTAAGGTGGTGGAACCACCCTAATTTTTCATGGAAGCTGAACCAACCGATGAATAAGGGAGGATCCCCTCATCATGCTCATAATCAATACCCTCCCAGATTTCCTCCACCAGCTCCAAGTCATGGTCACTCAGCCCATCCAGCACCATCACCCGCTTACCAAGCTTCCACTCAAGTGCCAGCGTCGATTTCACAGTCATTGGAGGACACCCTCAAGGATTTCATGAAGATGACCAGCCAATCCATCAACGAATTAAGGAGTGCGACAATAGTAAACACCCAAGCGATTGCCAAGCTAGAGAGTCAAATGGGTCAAATTGCAAGTCATGTGGGTGAATGAGAGAAGGGAAAGTTCCCCAATCAACCCGTGCTTAACCCGAAGGAACAGTTTGCGGTTGGAAATTCATCAACTCCTATGCACGAGCAGGAGCAAGTGCAATCAATTGTCACATTGAGGTTTAGGAGACAAGTGGATAATCAAGTGGAAGAGAACCCTGCTATGCAGCAAGAGCAAGAAAGTGGCAACAGGAAGAAGAGAGATGTGAAGCCATCTACAACCACACCTACTATTAGGGATCTTCCTAGGTTGTTTGTACCTAAAACACCTTACCCTGAGAGATTACAAACGCCCAAGAAATGAGGGAAGTCCGAGGACATTCTCAAGGCATGCTTTGCTCAGTTTGGAGAGGATTTGGAGTTGGATAAGTCACTTGAGCAAGCGAATGCTATTTTGGAGTCTGCTCCTCGGGAGAGCAGTGAGATGGAGGAACTGTGGATGAATCAAGCATTGAGGACCCCTTGGAGGCACGTTTTGCTCAATTTAAAGAGGATTTCAATTTGGATAAGTTACTTGAGCAAACAAATGCTATTTTGGAGCTTGCTCCTCGGGAGAGCAGTGAGACGGAGGAAACCGTAGCATCTGAGCCCCCCCACAAGGAACTTAAGCCTTTACTGGACAATTTTAAGTATAAGTTCTTAGGTCTAGTAGATTCTTTGCCTGTGATTATAGCTTCATATTTGGTTGATACTCAAGAGGAGAAATTATTAAATGTTTTAAGAGAGCACAAGGAAGCTATCAGCTGGACTATTGAGGATATTAAGGGAATCAGCCCCTCAGTGGTGATGCACAAGATACATTTGAAGGAGAATACCAAGTCTTCGAGGGAGACACAGAGAAGGCTCAACCCAGCTATGCAAGAGGTTGTGAGGACTGAAGTAATAAAGTTGTTGGATGCAGGGATCATTTATCTAATCTCTGATAGCAAATGGGTGAGCCCGATTCATGTCGTGCCCAAGCAGACTGGATTGACGGTTGTAAAGAATAAGGACGATGAGTTGGTGTCAACTTATGTTTAGTTAGGATGGAGAGTGTGTCTAGACTACCATAAGTTGAATACTGCCACAAGGAAGGATCATTTTCCACTCCCATTTATTGATCAGATGGTGGAGCGCTTGGTTGGGAACGATTACTATTGTTGAGTTTGGCTGAAGACGTTAAACTTAGCGCTCATGGGAGGCACCCCACATCATATCCTTTATGTTTTTATTATTTTACATATTTTTTGTTTTTCAGTCTTTATTTTTCAGAGACAACGCGTACTTCAGTTCAAGTTTGGGGGTATGCTATGAGCCATGCTAGTCTAGCTAGTTCTCCATATCCCAGGTAAGCTCTTTCCATATTATTCACACATTGGGGACAATATGTAATTTAAGTTTGGGGGTTATGAGAGACACTTTACACACACTTTGTCCCAGTTTGTTTTTTTTTTTTTCGTTTTAAAGAGAAGATAAATGCATGCTTATGTTATTTTGAAATTTTGGTTGATCTAAACAAATACTGTGATGTAATGTCATTGGTGAGCTTAAAATCTTGAACACATGATATGATGATAAAGTTTTAAAGTTTAGTTACTTACTTTAGGCATTTGAGAATTCACATATTTGATCTAATCTGACACGAGCACATTAGCACATAATCGTGTGAGGTATGACATGATTTTAATGTGTATGTTTCCATGGTTTAGCTGATTCCGGATGACTTTTTGGATGGACACTTTAGCATAGAGAAGTTAAAAAAAAATAGCTCATAATGATCATTGACAAACTTTCCACTGAGTAACTGGACCTTTTGCCTCAGTAAGCGGTGAGTGTTCAATTCAAATGGTGAGAATTTTGCTCATGATGATCATTGACAAACTTTTCACTGAGTAACCGGACCTCTTACCTTAGCAAGCAGTGAGTGTTAATGTCAAAAGGTGGGAATTTTGCTTAGTTTCTAGCCCTTTTGACTCTAGTTAGTAAGTCCTTAGGGGTGTCTTTACATCTATTGCCTTAAAACCATCTGGTTTGGGAGTCATTGACTCAACACTCGCTACATGGGTTAATTAGAAAGTTTAAAGGAACTAAACATAGCGAGCCTCATAATAAAAGAAAGAAGAAAATAAAACTATGTCATTGTTGTTCATTCTGATGGGAAATTCAGTGAATCTTGAGACATAAAAACATTACACATTGAAGTTATTTGGAAGCCTCATCTTTATATGCTACTTCACTTTACACTGAGTCAGACTTGTGATGCCTTAGCCTGCATTTTGTAAGTAATTAGATTTTAAAATTCCTATTCATTACGAAGATGGATTTATATTTTAAGCTTACTCTTGAATGAATATCATGGTTTTGTGTGCTATTTAAATTTTTGGACACCATGAATGACGGATTTATCTTTGTGTTCTTTGTTTTTCATTTAATTTTTTTATTTTGTTTTGTTAAGAGACTAGCAAAATGTAAGTTTGGGGGTATTTGATGAGTGTCAAATATTATATACTTGGCCCTTAATTTACATTTGTTAGCTTAGGAATTTGTTATTTTGAGGTTTTTTTTTTTTTTTTTTTTTTTACGGGTTTACAAGCACTTGGAAAGGAGTTTCACTAAATTGCCAGAATTGCTCGTACAAATCAGTCATTTTTGTAGATTAAACTGTATTGATTCAGAAAAAACCAAGAGATGAGCCATATATGAGTAGAAAGATCCGGATGTTTATTTTTTGGAGAATTTTACAGCTCGTAAATATGATTTTTCTAGAGAAAGTTATGGCAGTTTTAGTAGACAAAGGTCAGGCTGTGTGTGATTTCAGCGTGACAGATGTGATTTTTACGTATTAAACTGTAATGATTCAAGAAGAACCAGAAGATGAACCATATATACTTGGAAAGATTCGGATGACTATTTTCTGAGGAATTTTACGACTCATAAATATGATTTTTTTAGAGAAAGTTATGGCAGTTTAAGTAGACAAAGGTCAGGCTGTGCAGGATTTCAGTGTGGGTAAAAGTTTTTAAGGGCATGTGAAGGCTTAAATTTCACATCCCACGTCGGTTGGAAACACATTCTATATCCCACATCCCACATCCCACATCGGATTGGAAACACATTGCACTCATGGAGTTCCCCTATAAAAGCCCAATTTCACTTCATCAAAAAGGTGTGCAATCCAGAGGACTTCTGCTAGCAATCTGGGGGATCTCCAAGGCTTTGCTACCAAGAGGGGAAGCGCCACACAACATCTGCGAGTGGAATTTCTCTCAATGTATAGTCAGTTTTAATTTATTTCTTTTGAGTTTAAAGTTTTATATTTACACTGTAATTGTGAAATTTAGTTTCATAATCATGAGAGGCTAAAACCTTTATCTAAGGTTGAAAATGAAGCCTCGCTATTGTTTAGCATTATATTTTCAGATATGTTCGTACAACTATGATATTTTTAGTATTAATGTTCTGTTTCAATTGTTTTAGTAAATTTTTACGATTGATCGTGTTTAAATTGTTCAAATTGGATATTCCTTGTGTTTCATCTGCCGGATACGGCGGATCATCCAAAGTAAATTGGATATCCATTGTGATTTCTAAAAGGATACATTGGATGATTTGGTTGAATTAGGCTATTCGCTGCGATTTGTTTATTGGTGGATTCATGGAATTATTTGATAGATTACTTTTATATAGAACATGAAAATATATGCTTTACTTTGGTGGAGTGGATTTAGAAACCTTAGTATTTTGATCATTTGCTTTAACTCAATTTAGTTTAAGTTTATATTTTTTGCAAGATATAATTCAAAATTTTGGAACTAGGTTAAAATAGGTTTAGTTTAGATAAAAATCCATTTTCACGACACAATTCCCTATGGATTCGACATCGCACTTGCACACACTATATTGTAAACGACTCGTGCGCTTGCAAGTAATTTAAAACTCACAACATTGCTCTATCAAGTGAGACATAAAGTGAGCCCAATAGAGCAATCTATTTACAGTGGGACTAATACTCTAATGCGCCTAATATAGGCTAGCTAGTGTAGGCCATAGTAGACATTTAGACCTTTAATGGATAGGCCATTGGATCACTATATAAAGTATAAGCTTATTTTCCCCCTCCAATTCTCAACCCTAGAGATATCATGTTCTCTACACACATTAGAGTTAGCCACCTCATTGAAGCTAGTGTGCTAAAGGAGAATAAGGAAGGGAAGCATATATATATATATTGATCTGTAAATGAATTATATTAAGGCAATGTACAAAAATTCACTAGGCATACCTAGGAGATATACATGAGAAACAAAACCCCAACCTAGTGAGATGGGTACAAAAATGGCCTAAGCCCAGGAAAGCTAGAATATACTAGTTTATACACATGAAGTTTAATTTTCTTGGCTAAGCTGTTAGGGTGAACTGAGGTTCCATAAAAAATCTTAGCATTCCTAGCCAACCAGATTTGGTGCACTATGCAGGCCAGAGCATCTCTTATTGCTGAGGCAGAAGGTCTCTTACCTTTAACTTCTTTGTGGATCCATTTGATAGCACTTCTAATGGTGTTCATCTCTCTTCTGCATCCAAGCCAGGCTTTAATGGTTGCCTAAGTTGCTTTAACTGATCCGACAAGAGAAAAAGAGGTGATCGCTAGTTTCTTCAAAATCTTTGCATAATGGGCAGAGCTTCTCCTCTTCTGATAGAAGCAGCTTATCTTTGGTTAGTAGTTTGCCCTTGATGGCCAGCCATAGAATAAAGGAGTCTTTGGGAGTGCAACTGCTGTTCCAAACAAGAGCAGCTCAGTGAACTCTAGAACCTTTAGGCCTAGCACTGTTATAGGCCTTTTTAATGCTAATCTGGTTATGGACTTCCCATTCAAGCAGCTTGGATTGAGCTTTCTGAATAGAATCTTCAGATGAGACTATATCATTTTTTATTTTAGGATTTTCTTCCACATAGGGGAGTCTTCATGTTTGGGACTTGCTGTCCAAATAGAGTTCCCCTGAAGGTAGTAATGATTTACCCATTTAACCCACAAAGAGTCTTTATTGTGGATGTTCCATAAGGCTTTAAACAATAGGGCTCTGTTCCAACTCTTGAGGCCAATGAGGCCAAGGCCCCCTTCAGATTTAGGCTTACAAACTTCTTTCCAACCAACCAGAGGTTTCCTAGTTCCAGGACTCCTGCCACCCCATAAGAACACTCTACACAGCCTGATGATTTTTTCAACAATATTAGCAGGAATAGGAAAGATAGCAAGCCAAAAGCATTCCACCCCTTGAAGGACTGACTCATTCAACTCTACTCTGCCCGCATAAGAGAGTGTACAGCCAACCCAAGCATTAATATATGATGAGATTTTGTCAATAAGAGGGGAGAAATGGCTTGCATTCAATCTGGAAGAAGCCAGGGGGACCCCCAAATACTTAAAGGGCATACTGCCTTCAGCCATACCTGTAATTCTTCTGATATCAATTAGCTCAGACCTAGGAATCCCAGCATGAAAGATGTTTGACTTTGGTAGGCTAGCTTCCAGACCAGAGCACTCACTGAAATGCTTAAGACACTGCATGAGCTGTCCAACAGACCAGGCATCTCCCCTGACAAGCAGAATTAAATCATCTGCAAAAGCTAAATGAGTGGTTTTAAAATTTTCACATTTAAGGTGGTATTTAAAGCCATCCACCTCTTTCAGCCTGCCAAGCAATCTGGAAAAGAACTCCAGAATTAACATAAAAAGAAAAAGAGAAAGGGGGTCTCTTTGTCTTAGCCCTCTTTTACCAGGGAAAAACCCATGTAGACTGCCATTGATGTTCAAGGAAAAGGAAGCAGTGGAAACACATTCCATCACCCAACATCTGAATTTATTAGGAAAGCCAAGATATAAAAGTATACTGTCCAGAAAACCCCAGTTAACAGTGTCATAGGCTTTTCTGAGATCAATTTTTAACATACATCTAGGAGATATCCTCTTCCTGCTGTACTTCCTGAGCAGTTCTTGAACCACGTAAATATTTTCTATCATGCTTCTAGACTTAATGAAAACAGTCTGGGCAGGGTTCACAATGCTACCCAGAATAAGAGAGAGCCTAGAAGCCATGATCTTAGAGATAATCTTATACACCACATTACAGCAAGCTATCGGTCTGAAGTCATCCACTTTGGAGGCATTCTTTTTCTTGGGAATCAAAGCTAAAGCAGTGTGATCAATTTGCTTAAGAAGCTTTCCATTTCTGAAAAATTCCTTCACAGCACCCACCAAGTCTAGACTAATACAATCCCAAGCCTTCTTAAAAAAACAAGCGGAATAGCCATCAGGACCTGGGGACTTATCATCCCCGATGCTGAAAAGGGCAGCCTTAATCTCTTCCTCTGTAACCTCTTTCACTAAATTGTAAGCTTGAGACTCAAACACTCTAGGACCTTCACTGATTACATCTGGATCAATGGAACTACATTGGGATGAAGAGCTCAATAGCTCAAGGTAAAAATTAGAGAATTCTTTGATAACCTCAGTCTCAGAAGATGTCTGGAGGCCATCAGCAGCTTCTATAGCAGCTATATGATTTCTGGATGTTTTCTTTTTCACCAATGCATGAAAAAACTTAGTTCCTTTATCACTGTTCATCTGATATCTGCATTTAGCCTGTTGATGGAAAAAACTTCTTTCAACTTCAGTAAGCTGGAAGGCTTTAAGTTTCATAGAAGCAACCTTCACTTGAAGATCACTATTGGAAGAGTTGTCATGCAATTCCTCCTGAAGTCTGCACAGCTCTTTAGAAGCCTCTAAAGCCCTAGCAAAAATATGACTAAAATGCTTCTCATTTAACAACTTGAGATGGAATTTTAGTAGCTTCATCTTTCTGCAAAGCTTATACATTTTGGTACCCATCAGATTCCTGTTCCAGTTTTCCTTGACAGTGTCAGCAAACTTCTCATGGTCAGCCCACATGTTGAAAAATTTAAAGGGTTTAAGGTAGGCATCATCTATTTTCTATCTATAGATTAGATGTTCTCTATTCATCTATAAATTCTTGTTGAAATCTTAAATGTAGTATCAAAGCCATCATAGATTAGGTTTAGAATTCTAATTAAGGCTCAATCAATTGATTGAGTAAAGTATGAACCCTAATTGAGCCTCAATCAATTGATTGAATAAAGTTTGATAGAAAGCACGCTAGGGTTTTTAATTCTAGCACTAAAGTTAATATGCTTGATTGATTCATATGATGGTTAATGCTAATATAAGGATTAATTTGCTTATTCATATGAATTGATTCATTTTTTGTAGGAACATGTTTTAGGGACTTTGGCTGTATTGACTCAATTGATATATTGTTATTTATTTGCTATTTTAAGGTTATTTGGTTGAACAGTGTTTATAAGGATTAAAACACATAGAGTATCCATTAAATCCCTTAAAAGTTGTTTGGACATAAAGAAATTTGATTTTGGGTATGAAAAATCAAAAAAAACCATAAGGTGTTGGGTTGATAATCAACTATCACTCCAATTTTATTATATTTTCACATAAATAACCCCAAATCATTTTCAAATCAACTCAAAGTCATTCCCTAAGTTAAAATAAATTGTTAACAATGTTATCAAAGCCAGTGTAGATCACTTTATCTTTATGCTGGGTAAAGCATCTATGCTGCGGATCGAGATTTGTTTCTTTCAAGTGAAAATGGTACAATTAATTAATGGAGAGTATATGATAGAATTCGAATACATGTTGCGTTTAAGCTGTTTAATGTTGGACAAATATATTCCATGATCTGATCTCCATTTTCTTTTCTAATTCGGAATGAATATGAAGAACTTTTACTTCAATTAAAATGGTAATTAAGCAGCAGTTACCCATTACCAGAAATCCGTTAGTTGTAGTCTGTTGTATTATTAGCCCATTAAGTTGCATTAATGACTGTCAAATAAATACCATGATATAAACCCAGGAAAACAACTTACCATGAAAACAATACACATTTTAATTAATTGTTTCTACTATCACTAAATCATTCTAACTGAGGAGCATGGCTTCAATTGTGAAGTAAAACAAGCAATACATTACTTTTGCATATAGATTTGAATTAATTAAATTTTAAGATTTAGTCAAAACCACTTTATAATCAAAATTTATGCGTATTGTAAACTTTACTTCTTCGCATTATTTTTATAGCCGAAGAGTCACACTCCTAACTGAGTAGTATTTTTCTAAATAATTTCTTTTTTTCTCTTCTTGGATTTTACAAATTAACCTACTTGATCCGGTTTTTATCCTTTACTCTATTTTCAAAAGACATCTCATTTTCTTTTAATGTTTAAAAAGATAAATCACCATTTAAAAAATCAAAGATTTATTAGGATTTAGTTACATACTCCAAATCATTTAAAATAAATTTAATATCAAAAGATATATATTTTTTCATATTTCAATGACAAAAGACAGATCATTAATTAAAAAACCAAGGACTAAGATTTATCTATATGTAATAATAAAATATAATTATCATGAAATTATAATTGAAGAATTAAGGGTTGAGATTGAACTACATTGTCAATAGATTTTTTTTTCCTTTTTAAACATTTGCATAAAAATATTTATTTTTATTTTGAAATGATAAATTAATAAATTGCGAAGAAATCTTTTTTTTAAAGTGATTTACTCCCTGCAACTTTCTATCTTTTAAAAACAAAATCCTTAATTAAAAGATTATGCTAGTGAAAATCTGAAACACTCTCACGATCCCGATCTCTTATTCGAACAATTTTCATTTCTAACAAATTTTTAACCATGACGTTGAATTAAATAATGATTGATAAATCTTGATTGAATTAATTTGTTTTTCAATTTTTTCACAATAACTTTGATTACAAATTTTATGACTTGTTTGAATCATCTACCTATTATCTATTATCTATTATCTACTGTTTACTAGTGTACAATTTTCATCATTGTATTGGATCATATTTTTGTTGATCAACACTTAATTCTTTAATTATAATTTTATAAATTATAATTTATTATTATGTACAGATAAATCTCAATTTTTTATTTTTGAATTGATGATATGTTTTTTATTATTAAAAAAATATATTTTTTAATATGAAGTTTGTTTTTTGAATAGTTTAACGTACATGGTTATATCATAGCTTTTATTTTTTAAAATGATTATGTGATTTTTTTATTAACAAAATTTTTAAAAAAATATAAGTGATAAAACCAGACCTAACTGAATTTTGTTTGTATCTGGATTTTTTATGGCTATCATTTCAGTTTAGAAGGACCCAAAAGTCATTAGTCGGCGTAAGTGCACGTGTAACTATCTGGATACTTCGCCAATCTTTCTGTACATTTATACGTAGCCAACATGTGAAGAAAGTCAAGTTGGTGTTAAGACTCAAAACAATGAACAATAAACCGCCTTTCTTCTTTACTTATTTTTGGACCCAACATATAAGAAAAGAAACGACTCAGTAATTACATTTTTAAATCATGGTATTTATTTGATAAAAAGTCGAGGCATAACCAAAACGACATCGTTTTAATAATAAACCTTTTTTTTCATTTAAACCCATAACTTAAAGTGTCATAAATCTTAACCACTGAGCTAGCACTCTTGTTGTAACATTTTTATACTTCATAAATATATAATACATATTATCTATCTTAATAATAATTACAAACTGTTTAATTAATCACTTACAAATTACAACAATATAGAAATATAATTTATACTTTATATAATTTATATATAAATATATATTAATATTTATAAAATTATAATTACCACACTATAGAGAGTTAATAAAGTATTAAACTTTGATAAAAATTAATTAAAATTAAATTATTTTATTATTTTAATTAATTAATTAATTAATATTATTTTATTAAAATTTTGAAACGCCCCAAAAGATTCAAAAGATTTATCCGGATTTTCAATCTTTCAGGTCAGAATTTCAAATTTTTAACATTTTGATTGGATGTCATTACAAATGGAACCACTATGTTGGAGAACCATAGTGTAAATTGATAGATACATATGCAACAAACGATAGTGTACGTCTAATATCATATGTGAATAAAAATTTCATCAAATTGTTTGATATTTGTGTAAAAATATTTTGATAAATATTCATTCATAGGTCTTAAGTTAGTAAAGTTTATTGATAATTAATTTATTTATATTATTTCAATTTTTTAGTGTTTTTATAATTTAATTAATATTATTTTATTCAAAACACCCCAACGTTTCAAAAGGCTTATGCCCCAACGTCTCGGGGCTTACGCCTCGCCTCATTGAGGCAAAACACCTCGCCCAACTCCCTCGCCTCTGAAAACACTGGTAATTACATCTTCTTTACTTATTTTTGGACCCAACTAAAATACCTTTGAAAATACATACAACTTCTCTTGGTCAAGTTGTTAAGCAATATCGCTTCTTGTTTCACTTTCACATGCTACAACTGATCTCTTTGTATTGGGCAGCGATATGGGGAAACTTCCCTTACCAATAATGTAATGACATGTGTCAGTTTTAAGATAGAAATGATAATTTTGTAGCCATAAAGAAAAAACTAATCACCACCTGACACTTGGCAAGGGATATAATGGTAATTTCACACCACAAGAGTTGATGCTATTCCGTCGTTTCAACTTTTGGATAAACTCGCATGGTAGATGAATAACTCCAAAAGAATACTACTCTTATCCTAACACTACAGTTGTTCTCCTGATCAAACTTTACTCTCACATGCTATAAAAATGGGCCATCATAAACCAAAAGATACGAACAATTCTCAACACACAACCCCTATTCTTTTTTATTTCTTTCATTCTCAAGAAAAAATCCCTAAACTAACTTTGGCATCATGGAGTCCTCCAGAAGCTCCACCCCCCCTCGACCTCCGTGACTTTAGGTTTTAGCTTCGTTGCGTGTGTGTAGGTCCCACTCTTCGATGGTTCAGATTCCGGTAGAATTTCGGCATCAACAGATTGGCGCTAGAATGAGAGTCGACTATTCTGAAAGATCAAGGACTTACTTGTTATCATGCCGCCTGATTACGCTCAAACTAATACGCAGTTATTGTGTATAGTTGAGGTTTCGATCCCACGAGGAAAAGCGAACTACAAGAGAAGATGTAAACTTTAATACGAAACGATAAAATCCAAATGAGTAAATCTGAGTTTGATAATGAAATAGTGTGAAGGAGTTGTGTAATTATAATGAAGAATATAATGGAGAGATAACAAGGTTCCGAAAATCCTCCCTAGGTTTGTTGCCTTATTCCAATCTCGATTCAATTGTTTTTATCTCGATTACTAGTTTCACATCCCAAACAAGCAATCGGCAACTATTTAATCAAAGCATGTGAAAACCCTAATGTAATTGCTACGAATCACTCATTAATTTCGATTCAAGCACACATGACTTATCCTATAGATTTATCAAGAAACGACAATATATCTCAATGACAATATCGCAGTAATGGACAAACATAAAAGATAAATCTACCGGAATCAATCACATCCAAACAACTTGACATAAGAAGAGCTTGACTAGACTTATATGGAGAAGAAGCATGCAATCACCGGATTAAGAAAATCTAAGATAAGAAGAACATAAAGTGCAGCTATCACATGAACCTAAATTCTTCTTGTTTAATCAAAGAGTAAATTATAAACAATGTTTTGACAATAAATCTAAACTACAACTGAATCAATAATGGAAAATAAGAACAACTACACCTAGGGATTCATCCTTTCGCCTTGCTTGCAGATTAGTTGGACATGGGGCTCATTCTTGAACACTTTGATGGAGGATAATATAACAGCCTTCTTGTGTTTTCCAGCCTTAATGATGTCCTCCTTCTCAAACCCTAAGTGATCTATTTATAATACAAAAGGTCCAAGGGTATTTTCAGATTTAAACCATCATTAAAGTCCTAATTAGGTCATGACACGGAGCAGGGGATCGTGTGTGCGCCGCGGCTCACACTCGCATCGCGGCTCAGCCTTTTCCTTGTTTTCTTCACTTTCTGGAGGCCGCGACCCTGCCTGGTCCAGGCAGCGGCTCTGCCTGATGGCATCCTTGCTCTTTTGGGCTTAGTTCTGGAGGCCGAGGCTTAGACTTCTTCAGGCCGCAACGCATATACTTAAGACTTGATTTCTTTTCATTTTGTCCTCCCGCAACCACTCCTTCACCTTGATATGCATGGAATCTTAGTGCTTCAAGCAACAATAGCTTTTCCATCTCTTTTAAACACAAAGTACCTGAAAATGCACCGAAACAAGTCAATGATCTAAGAATATCATTTTAGAGTTATTAAGGTATAAAAGTGCAATTCAAACCTCGATCAACCAAAAAATACTAATAAATAAGTATTGTTAAGATGCATTTTATGACTCTCATTACCGCCCAAAAGAACTACCGGGACCATTTCAGTCGCCACACGAACGTTTGTCTGCCAACGATAAGCTAATCCACATCTCCTTACTATTTTGGAACGCTCTGTCTCCGAGCACCACAATGAACCATTAGATGCACAGACTGGGCATGATCCTCACCCATATCCTATAGAACCAGAATATCATGGGAATCTAGGAACCTTTCCTAATTCGCACCTTACTATCCCTTATATTCACGAACAGTTCCAAGAATTCACTCAACTCGTCATTGATCTGGCCGCCGAGGTAAGGGGAAGAGTTGGTTACCCTGCACCTCCGCCTTTTTCATAACGGAACTCTTACAAGAAGACACCTCCTGAATGCCATTAATATGTGGAAGCTTAGTCCTTGACTGGATCCTTCTCACACGCCAAAGAAAGGTCTCGGAATTACTCTACCTCCAAGTTCTCTTTTAGAGCTAGATCCCGAGGTTTCTGAACATTAAAAAACCACATTGACCTGTACAAGAGATTGTAGGACATGGACCAAAGAATAAACAAAGCCTTTAATGTAAGGAACACTAACGTCCTCAACGACCTTAGCTTGAAATATTCGCCTTTCACTCAGGAAATCCTTGAAGCTCCTCTCCCTCACACTTTCAAATGCTGGTTATCAAGGCATACGATGGAACCACGGATCCCGTAGATCATCTCTAGCATTACAAGACTATCATGATGTTGCACCACTATCCTGACGCCGTTATGTGCAGGGCTTTTCCTCTGACCTTAAAAAAGCTGCTAACACATGGTACAGTCACCTTAAATCTGGAAGCATTTGCTCCTTCAAAAAGTTGAGTTGCGGCTTCGCATCTCACTTCCTGAGAAGCAAAGGGCCATAGAATACCTTACAAAGACAACATCATCCATCATAAAGGAAAAAGGCTCCGGGAATATATCTCCTGGTTTAATGCAGCTGCTTGGAAAATCCTCGACCTAGACCCTGCCATCCAGACTTTAGCTTTTTAGAATGGGCTTAAATCATGAACTTTTAGCTTCAAGTTGACCAAACACCCTCTTAGGGATATGAATGACATACTCGCTCGAGCCGAGGAGCATATATAGACCCATCCCGGGTTGGCCACCCCAGAGATGGTGTCGTCACTTTTTGAAATCCTAACATGACTCATATATGCAACAATATAAAAACATCAATTGAATTATCTACATACATAAATCCTCAACTCTCAACAGGGAAGTTACATCATTCAGATCTCAGTTGAATAGTATATACAACATAATATGCATGAATATTTACAAATATTTTCATTTAGACCAGCTATCTTCCCGGTTTTTTTTTTTTATTTCATGCATATGCATATGAATAATGATATGAGATATGCATATGAACAATAATATAACATTAGGCACACATTCATACATTCAATTTAGTTATCCATCTATTTATTTATTATTTTATCATAATCATTAAATTATCTCCTCGTAGTTCTCATCAAATTTTCAATCATTATTTCACTAATATTACTTCTCATATAATAAAACCTTAACATATCAATTATTCCCATCATATCCATCAGCCAACTTTCATATGTCACCAGCTCATAGTTCAATAATTAATTCAAATATCATCACTTTATACTTCATATTTATCTTGATTACTAAAAGTAAATCTAACTCACCACGTAGCACTTAGATCTACTCGTGGATCACCTTGATTACGCCCAAAACATAACGCGGTTATTGTAGTACAGTTTTGGGGTGTCGATTCCATAGGGAAACAAGTTAAGTACAACAGAAAGTGTAAACCTCAACACAAACGATAAAAGATAAAAAGGATAAAATCTGAGTTGTTTTGAGGAAAGTGTAATTTTGTAAATAAGTTTAAAATAAAAATGAGAACAAGGTTCCGAGAATCCTCCCTAGGTTCGTTGCTCTAATCCTAACTTGATTCAGTTGTTTTTATCTCGATTGTAGGTTTCACATCCCAAACAGGCAATCGGGAAATATTCAATTAAAGCGCATTTATAAATCCTAATGTAATCGCTATGAATTATTCTTTGCTTTCTAACACACATGACCTAACTTATAAATTATCAAGAGATGACGATATATCTAAAATGACGATACCGCAGCAATGGACAAATCTATAAAAGAGATCTACCGGACTCAATCACACCCAAACAGGTACACATAAGAAAAGCCTGACTGAACTTATATGGAAAAGAAGCATGCAACCACTGGAGTTATAATAAATCTACTAATTAAATTAAGAATAAAACATAACAATATTTAATGAAAACAATTCCAACTACAACCGAATCAAATAAAGGAAAATAAGAACAACTACACCTAGGGATTCATCCCTTCGCCTTGCTTGGAGACTAGCTGGCTATGGGGCTCATGCGTCCTCGAGTTGCCTCCGGCCTCTCGATGATCATCTATCCCGACTTCAAACTTTAAACTTCGGGTTCCTCCTAAAAGCCCTTTGGATTGCTCTTGAAGGCCCTCTGGATTCATCCCCGATTGATTGATCCAAAAGCTGAAGCAGAGGAGGTTTTATATAGGCGAACTCCCGGAGTGCTGTGTGTTAACCATCCGATGTGGGATACTGTCCGGGTGCGCTCGATTGCAGCTCTAGTGCACTCGATCACACTTGCGCTCGATCGCATGCGCACTGAAGTGAATCTTGGTCGATGTGGGATGTTCGCTCGATCGTCCTGCTGTTGCGCTCGATCGCACTGCTTGTAGAGTAGTTTAATCGATGTGGGATGTGCGATCGATCGCACTGCAGGAAGCAGTCCATCTTGTATTTCCGGGAGTGTGGGCTCTTGGTGCTTTAAACAACGATTGCTTTTTCTTGAACTCAAAGTACCTGAAAATACACTGAAATAAGTCAGTGGTCCAATAATATCACTTTAGAGTTATTAATATGTAAAAGCACAATAAAGACC
This sequence comes from Bretschneidera sinensis, assembly GCA_023935145.1. NCBI lineage: Eukaryota > Viridiplantae > Streptophyta > Magnoliopsida > Brassicales > Akaniaceae > Bretschneidera > Bretschneidera sinensis. Next base: position 116,546,569 of record CM043700.1, read on the forward strand.
GAGATCAATCATAAAATGCTAACAATTAACCACTGTTGAGGTGCATTTTATAACTCTCATCACACCTCTTTGCCTTTTCTGCTATTTTCAGCAATTTTCCCCTGATTGCTGATTGTCGACATAATATTTATATTAAAATTTCTAATTTATTCTTCAATTCTTCCATAATACATACCCTTTAAAAATTCCCACATTGAGTTCCGGGAAATTTCATGTATGCTAAATTTCAAAAATCAACTTCACATTATTACCTTTTATTTTTCTTAAAGCTTTCCTTGATTCTCTTTAAAATTCTCCTGTAAACCTCTTCAAAATTTTACTCTTTCAATCTTTCTTTCAGTCCTCAAGTGTTTATACAAATAGAGAAATTTGAATTGAAGAAAAAAAAACCAAATAAGATTTGATAGAAAATAGATAAAATAAAAACTATACACACACACACACACACACACACACACACACATGCAAAATCCCTCATGCCTTTGCACCATTCACCTGTGTTCTCTTGCATGCATAATGCATGCAAGATGAAGACTACAACTTGGTGTCCAAGTGTAGCCATTTTGTTTTTTTTTTCTTTTTCCTTCTACTTGCCTACCACGCATACCTTTTTTTTTTTTCCTTTTTCTTTTTCTTTTTCTTTTTCTTTACACCACCACGCGTCCATTTTTTATAAAGAATTATTTTATTCAATAATAAATCTTTCACATATATATATATATATATATATATTATTTTAATTTCATGTTATATTTATCGAATTACTTCTTTACCTATACTTTAAGAACATGGGTACTACAGCATATGATCACAAAAAAAGATCAGGTCTTCAGAAGAGAGAGAGATAGAAGGTGGAATGGACAAAAGAAAAAGGGACCCTAATGAACCCAGTGAAAGCTCCATCAAGAAATCACACCCTGAAGGGAGGGCAAGAGCTCCCATTATCTTCGAGAACTCCACCCCATTGTGCTCCTCCAGGACATCTTCAGTATCCAAGACCGGGACCTCATTTGTTGGCCTCCAAGACTGCTTTATCCTAGCAGAAATCGATCCAAGTGGTATTACTTCTATAAGGACCACAGTCATGACACCAAGGAGTGCCACGCACTCAAGCAGCAACTTGAGTCCCACATCCAAATGGGGTATTTAAGGGAATACATTGGATCTCGTCAAGTTTCAGATTACAAAAATCGTCCCTATCACCTGTCTCGACGAGCCTTGGAGAATCCGTATAGAGAACGCCAGAGTCTAAAGAAGAGCCCAGCCAGAGTCCTAGAAAGCTTGTCTGAGAAGAAAAATTCCATCGGAATAACCAAGGGCATCCTCCTACCATCACTGGAACCATCAAAACCATTTTCGGAGGACCAGTTGCCAGGGGCTTGTTCACTCATGGGAGGAAAGCTTACGCCCAGCCAGTGGCGTCAGTTAACAGACCATAAAAATGAATCAAAACAGACCAGGTAATATCTTTTACGGATGAGGATCTAGAGGGAATACAGACTCTGAATGACGACACTATGGTTATTTCTCTGGTCATTGCCAACTACAACATTGAGCGAGTCATGGTGGACAATTAAGCTCGGCAAATATCATTTTTTACGAAGCCTTCCAACGGATAAAGCTGAAGAAGGACCAACTTAAGCCAAGGTCATCTCTTCTGTATGGTTTTTCCAGGGCACCAGTGTTTGTCGAATTGAGCATAGTTCTCTTAGTCACTACAGGAACTCCACCACAGCTCACTACCGTCCAAACCAAGTTCTTGGTAGTAAGGCATCTATCTTAATGCAATGTAATACTTGAGAGACCAAACCTTAATAAAATGAGGGCAGTAGTCTCTACGTACCATCTGAAGGTAAAGTTTCCTACTAGTGAAGGTGTGGGGGAGGTTCGAGGCAACCAACAAGCTTTTTGATCTTGCTACTTGAATTTGATTAGATGCCAAAGAAAAGTTGGGACTTTGCCTTTAAAAATAGAAAGCTTGAGATATGAACTCAAGACTCCACGAAGGCAGCCATATGAGGAAATCATCCCCATTCCCCTGAGCGAAGGGGATTCGAAGACTATATTGATCGGATATGGTCTCGCAGAAAATCTCAAAGATTCTTTAATTTTTTTTCAACAAAGAAATCGAAATCTCTTTGCCTGGTCAGCCTCTGATATGCCTAGGATCGATCCCTTAATTATTGTCCATTAGCTAAATATAGACTCGAACGATAAAGCACCATCAAAGAAAAAATAGACAAGTTCCTAACGGTTGATTTCGTGGAAGAAATCAATTATCTGAAATGGATCACCAATGTGGTAATGGGCAAAAAGCCTAATAGTAAATGAAGGATTTGCATCTACTTTATAGACCTCAACAAAGCTTTTCCGAAAGATAGTTTTTCTCTGCCTTGAATCGACCAGCTGGTTGATGCCACCTCCGGGCATGAATTGCTCAGTTTTATGGACGCATACTCAGGGTACAATTAAATTTTAATGCACAAATCTGACCAACCCAAGACTGCCTTCATCACCGACTAATGCTTGTATTGCTACAAGGTGATGCTATTTGGGCTCAAGAATATGGGAGCCACTTACCAAAGGTTGATCAAAAAAATCTTCAGGGAATAGATAGGAAGAAATATAGAGGTCTATATGGATGACATACTTGTTAAAAGTATCATCGCTAAGAATCATGATTCAGACTTGGATGAAGCATTTGGGATACTCCACCACCACCACCATAGTTTTAAGCTCATACCATAGTGCTTCTTACCGATCAACCTCTGCAGCAAGTTCTTCATAAGTGGAACATCTCCGGAAGAATAGTCAGATGGTCCATCGAGCTGGGTGAATTTGATATTCGATACAAACCCCGCATCTATATCAAAGCGCATCCCTTAGGAGATTTCATAATTGAGACGATTTTCTCCAATAGTTTAGTTAAAAATCGAAGCCCTAAAAAAAACCGAGCAGACACCAAACTAGACACTGTATGTAGACGGTTTGTCCAATAGTAATAGCTTCAGAGTGGGCCTCATCTTTAGTGGCCCAAGGATTCACTGCTAAGTATGCCCTAAGGTTTGGGTTCAAGGCCAAATACAAGGCATAGCTTGTTGGAATGAAACTTGCCAAAATGCTAGCCATCGAGGCCTAAGAAGTTTACAATGACTCACAATTGGTAGTGAACTAGATGGCCGACGAATTCGAAGCCAAAGACATAAATATCGCGAGATATTTGGAGAAAGCTTGCGAACTCAGAGCTACTTTCAAAAAGTTCCGAATAGCCCAAGTGCCTCTGGCGAAGAACATGAAAACCTGCCTTGGCTCGGCTTGCCTTTTCCAGACGTCCTGATTTCATTAGTGCTGTCTCCCTAGAAACCTTCCCAACTCCATGCATTGACAGTGTGTGGGTTATACCCCTCATCAAAGAGAAAACTTGGATGGACCACATCCTTAGCTACTTAGCGGATGGCACACTCCCATATCAGAAGGGTGAGGCCAAAAAACTCATCTCCTGTGCCTCGAGGTACGCTGTAATTGCTGAACAGCTATACAAAAAAGTACTTACCACTCCTATTTAAAATTCTTAAGTCCAACCAATGTCGATTATGCCCTTAGAGAGGTATACCAAGGAATATGCGAAAATCACTTCAGAGGCCAAGCTCTGGCATTCAAAATACTCCACCATGGTTACTGTTGGCCCCAGATGAGCCGCGATGCATTAGAGATGGTAAAAAAGTGAAAAACTTGTCAAGAACATGCCTCTATACCCTAACGACCAGCCAATCCTTTGACATCAATCGCCAGTCCTCTTCCATTTGCCATGTGGGGAATGGATATTCTTGGCCCATTCCGGGAGGCACCAAGGTAAAAGAACCATTTGATAGTAGCTATCGATTACTTTACAAAGTGAATAGGAGTCGAACCCCTCGCTAGCATTCCTAACAATCAAACCCAAGGGTTTGTGTAGAAGTCGATTATCTACAGATTCGGTATACCTAGGATATTAGTCACCAACAATGGTACGTAGTTTGACAGCACTCGATTCAAATCTTTCTGCCAAGATCTCCAGATTGAGCAAATATTTTCTTTGGTGGGCTATCCCAAGGCCAATGGACAAGTCAAAGTGACAAACAGAACTCTCTTGCAGGGCATCAAGAAAAGGCTTGGTGATGCCGATCAACAATGGGTTAGTCAACTCCCAAATGTCTTTTGGGCCTACCGGACTGTAATACCCGTATTCTTAAAGTAAGAGTAAAGAAGTAATTTGATAAATATGACAGAGTTAAAATAATATATATATATATATATATATGAAATATTTATTATTGAATAAAATAATTATTTTGAAAAAAATCTTGGACGCCTGGACGCTTGTGTAATGTTGTGAGATTTTTTTTATTTTAAAAATGGGGAAGAAATGATGCACCTGCACGCCTAGTCCAGGTGTAGGTTGCAATTTGCATACAAATATGCATAATGGACACTAAGCAGAAGGAAAGAAAAAGAAGAATTGGTGGCAGTACGGTTTTTTATTATAATTAGTTTTTTTTTGGTGTTATTTTAATTTTCCTACCATTTCCTGTTTGGTTTCCTTCTTTCTTCAATTCAAATTATGTTATTTCCTTAAACACCTGAGGATTCAAAGAAAGGTCAAAAAATTTAAATTTTGAATAAATTTACGGGAGAATTTTAAAGAGATTCGAGGGAAGCTTTAAGAAAAACAAAAGGTAATAATGCGAATTTTATTTTCAAAATTATACATACATGAAATTACCCGAAAATTGATGTGAAAATTTAAATGGTATGAATTATAGAAGAATTGAAGAACAAATTAAAAATTTTAATATAAATATTATGTCAGGTATTGACGATCAGCAATCGGGTGAAATTGCTGAAAAGAGTAGAAAAGGCAGGGAGGTGATCCACGGGTAGCTTTCAGTGTTACATGGTGAGTTAGATTTACTTTTAGTAATCGAGATAAATATAAAGTATAAAGTGATAATATTTGAATTAATTATTGAACTATGATTTGATGATATATTAAAGTTGGGTGATTGATATTATAGGAATAATTGATATGTTAAAAATTTATTATATGAGAAGTAAAATTAATGAAATAATGAGTTGATGAAATATATAATGAAAGGATAAATGAAATTCTCAACAAGCTATGATTGAAAATTTGATATGATATATGAGGAGATAATTTAATGAATATGTTAAAAAAAATAATTTTGAGAAACAAACTGGATAGCTAAATTGAATGTTTGAATATATGCTTGTTTTTATATTATTGCTCATATGAATATTTCATATTATTGTTCATACGCATATGCATGAAATAAAAAGAACATGGAAGACAGTCGGTCTAAATGAAATAAAAGAATCATGATAGCCGGTATATGCTGGAAATAAAAGAATCGAGAAAGTAGTCGGTCTAAATGAAATAAAAGAACCATGACAGCCAGTATATGCTGGAAATAAAAGAATCGGGAAGGCAGCCGGTCTAAATGAAATAAATGAACCGTGACGATCGGTATATGTTGGAAATAACATAACCGAGAAGGCGACCAGTCTAAATAAAATAAAAGAACCATGACAGCTGGTATCTATTGGAAATAAAAGAACTGAGTAGGCAGCTGATCTAAATGAAATAAAAAAACTGGGAAGGCAACCGGTCTAAGCTAAAACATGTCGACATGCGGGAAGACATTCCCAAATGATAATTTAAATTCATGCATTGCATTTGTTTTAAATATTGATTATTATTGCTTCAGATGTTAAAATATTATTCTTGATTGTGAATTTATTGATAGATAAAGGAGTCTCACAGAGAGACAGATACGATGAGAAAGAAATATGAAAGTATGATATGATACGAATTATCTGATATGTTGTGAACCTCATAATGAGGTAATTATGAGGTTGAATTGATAGTCTCAAGATGATTAAATATATGATAAGAAAGATTGATATATTTGATTATTAACTTAAGAAGAGATTGATAAATTATGAGGATTATGATATGAATAGTGATAATAGAATGTTATTATCGAATTATATGAGATATAGATGAATAAATATTGGAAGGCTATTTGAACAATTGAATTACAAGATGTGACTAGAATTATACAAATTGAATACTTCTAGTAAATTTAATTCACTAAGCTTGTGAAGCTCATTCCTCATTGTTAAATAATTTCATGGAGCAAGTAGGACAGATATATTGGTGAGCTGAGATTCAGACTGAGTCATATCTCTAAGCCACGTGGTCCACATCCTTAGACTAATGGAAAGAAAAAAAAAATTGTAAATATTCATGCATAATATGTTGTATATAATGTTTCATTTGGGATCTTAATAATTTAACTCCTCTATTAAGGGTTGAGGATTTATGAATATAGCTAATTTTAGTTAGAATTTTTATATTGATGCATATATGTGTCGTGCTGGGATTTCAAAACGTGATGTCACATCTCGGGGGTAGCCAACCCGGGATGGGTCGTTACAATTTGGATATCAGAGCTTTAGGTTTTATGATTCTGTAGACTGTATAAAAATTTAAAAAAGTGGAAGAATTAAATAAACTACAGTTTAATGCAGAGTTTGAGGATGACACATGGACGTGCTAGAGCTAGAGGCAGAGGTCTGACCAGAGAGGGTATGGTAGGGCACCAATTTTTGGACAAGCTGAGTTTGAGATAGAAGTTGAGTCTGAGTCTGAGTCTGTGGTTCCTAGAAGGGAATGTGCTAACAGTATAATTGATACTAGTAGGGGTGTGAGAGAACCTGGGGTTGAAAGTGATGAGCTAAGAGAAGCTCTTACTCATACTCTTGAGAAAATGAATGTAATAGATGATAGAGTTGATAGTCTATAGCATAGACTTGATGAACAGGCTAGAGTAGTGCCTGAGGTTATTGTAAATCCAATAATGGTAGATGTTAAAAAAGGGAAAGGTAAGTTTATGCATGAGATGCAGGGAGATTGTTTTGTTAGATATATTAAGTTTAATGCTTTGTTGTTTAAAGATTTATAAATCCCTTTAAGTCTGAGCTATGGGTGAAACATGTAGAGAGATTATTTGGAATTTTACTAATGACTGACAAGCAGAGGGTCGCATTTTCTTCGTTTAAGTTAGAAGAAGAAGCTTTAGAATGGTGAGATGATACTCTTCCCAGGGTAAGTGTATATGTTGATAGACCCTTAACCTTGAATAGGTTTAAGGAGGTTTTCCTTGATAAATACTTTTTTTATACCTTTAGAGCCCAACAAGAGAGAGATTTTATTTATTTAAGGCAAATGTATTGACTATGACTTGGTATGATAGAAGATTTATGACCTAGAGGAAAAGAAGTGTAAGAGGTTCATAGATGGACTACATTTTGAGATTAAATTGAAACTACCTTACATGAGGCATATTAATTATGCTAGGTTAGTGGATATAACACTATAGATTGAGAATGATGTGATGGAGTTTATAGGTAGGAGGGATTGGCTAAGAGGTCTAGATTTTAGGGACCCAGAAGTGGTAGTGCTATGAGTGTGCAGGGTGGGAGACCACCCTAGAGGAGGCGTTTCTTATCACAGGAAATTGTAATACAGAGTTAGAGGTAAGTAGGATATGTTGCTTCTATAGCTCAAAGTAATATTGGTGAGACCCCTAGATTTGGGAGACAGTCTGTAGGAACTGAAAGTTATGGTAGAGGCAAGAATGTACTACCTAGGGGATGTGGTAAGGTGATAGAAAGACTAAAATGTGTTATAGATATAATCAGATAAGACATTTATCCCAAAATTATCTTAATTTGAGGTGCTTTGTATGTAGAAAAGGTGGACATATCAATGTTGGTTGATCTTGGTGTAACTCATTCTTTTGCATCCAATGTGTTTATGAAGTCTATTGATGTTTATATTAGTCTTTTGATGCATAATCTTATTGTTGAAATTCCTACTGAAGATAGAATTATGATGAAAACTATTTATTAGAGTTATGTAATCCGTGTGGATGATAGATAGTTTGAAGTTGATTTGTTTTCTTTGAATATGGTTGATTTTGATTTGATTTTGGAGATAAATCGGTTGTCGGCGTATCATATCTGGGTTGATTTCTTTAAGGAAAATGTACTGTTCAGGATACCTGGACAATAGGAGTTTAACTTTCAGGGGGAAATGTAAGATACATGCAAATTGTCTTATTTCTACGCTGACTGCTAGTAGATGGTTGAAGAAGGGTTGTGAGGAGTATTTGGCATACATAATGGACTATAAAAAAGGAAAATAAAAAGTTAGAAGAAATCTTAGTAGTGAAAGATTTTCCTGATGTGTTTCATGAAGAGTTGTCTAGATTGCCTCCCAAAAAGGAGATTTAGTTTTCTATAGATATGATTTTGGGTTTAACATATATATCTATAACACCTTATATAATGACACCAGCTGAGTTGAGAGAGTTGAAATTACCATTTTAAGAATTTTTAGATAAATAATTTATCAAATCTAGTGTGTTTGGAGAGCCCTTGTGTTGTTTGTGAAGAAGAAATATAGAATGATGAGATTGTGTATAGACTACAGATAGTTGAATAAGATAACCATTAAGAAAAAATATCATTTACATAGGATAGATGTTTTATTTGAGAAGTTGTAGGGAGCAAGGGTATTTTTTAAGATAGACTTGAGATCAGGTTATCACCAATTGAGAATAAAAGAAAGAGACGTGCTTAAGACCGCTTGTAGGACATGTTATGGTCACCATAAGTTTTTGGTATGCCATTGGGGTTGACTAATGCTCTAGCAACATTCATGGACTTGATGAATAAAATATTTAAACCATTTCTTGATAATTTTTGTGGTTGTGTTCATTGATGACATCTAGGTGTATTCTAAGACTAAGGAAGATGATGTAAAACATTTAGAAATTGTGTTGGATATTTTGAGGAGAGAGAGATTTTATGCTATAATTTCTTAAATGTCGATTTTGGTTAATGAAATAGCATGTAATATTTGGAGATGGCATAACAGTTGATCCACAAAAGGTAGAGGTAATGTTGAGTTGGGAGAGACCAACTAATATGACTGAGATGAGAATCTTCTTGGGGTTAGCTGGTTATTATAAAAGATTCATTCATAAATTTTCTGTTATTGCAGTACTGTTGACTAGATTGACCAGGAAAGAGGTGAGATTTGTATGGTCTGGAGAGTGTGAGAAAAGTTTTCAATTACTAAAGGAAAAATTGACTATAGCTCTAGTATTGGTGCTTCCTTTTGGTGATGAAGGATTTGTGGTGTATAGTGATGCATCCCATCAAGATTGTGTGTTGATGCAACATGGGAAGGAAATGTCATATGCTTCTAGGCAATTGAGGAATCATGAGAGAAATTACCCTACCCATGACTTAGAGTTAGCTGCCATAGTGTTCGCTTTGAAGATTTGGAGACATCATCTGTATGGAGCCACTTGTGAGATATTTACTTATCACAAGAGTTTAACATACTTACCTACCTAGAGAGAGTTGAGTTTGAGACAAAGGTGGTGGATGGAGTTGATTAGTGACTATGATTGAATAATTCATTATCATCTAGGAAAGGCAAATGTGGTAATGGATGCATTGAGTAGAAAATCTACAAGAAAATTAGTTACTACTGAGAGTTATGATGTGAAATTTATGATAGATTTAAGAGAGATAAGAATAAAGTTAAATATCAGTGATAGAATATCATTGCGAGCAAATATGGTTGTACAGTGATCCATAGTAAAATGCTTGTTAGAGATGCAAGGTAGAAATGACAAGATAAAAAAGATTAAGCAAGAAGTACTCTGTAGAAAGCAATACGAGTTCAAAATTAGAAATAATGATATTTTGGTATCGGAATAAGATTTGTGTTCCCAATAATGCTGAGTTGAGAAAGGAGACATTAAGAGAGGCACATGATGATGATATTCGATGCACCCGAGTAACGATAAGATGTATAGAGGATTGAGATAGAATTATTGGTGGTCAAGATTGAAGAGGGATGTAGCTGAATATATTTCTAGATGTTGGTTTGTCAGCAAGTGAAGTCAGAGAATAAACATTCGGGAGGCTTACTATAGCCTCTTCCTGTGCTTGAATAACTATAAAAAAAAATGTGAGTATGCATTTTGTTTCTGGATTTTTCCATACTCAGAGAGGTTACGATATAGTATGAGTGATAGTAGATTTTCTAAGTCATCTCAATTTCTTCCAATTAAAACTAATTAGAGTCATAAAAAGTTGGCTGAACTATATGTAGCTGAGATTGTGAGGTTGCATGAAGTACCATTGAGCATAGTGTCAAATAGAGATGCTAGATTTACATATTGGTTTTGGAGAGCCTTTTAGAAACCCACGGGTACAAAGTTACAGTTTATTACAACTTTTCATCCTCAAACAGATGAGCAGACATGAAGGATTATTAGAGTACTAGAAGATATGTTGAGGGCAAATGTGATGAGTTTCTCAGTAAGTTGGGATGCTTACTTGTCATTGATTAAATTTGCTTATAATAATCAACATCAATCTAGTATTGGAATGGCACCGTTTGAGGCATTGTGTGGTAAGATGTGTAGAACTCCTATATGTTGGGAAGATGTGGGAGAGCGAAATATATTTGGACTATAAATTATTAAGTTAACAACTGAGATGATCAAACTGGTTAGAGAGAACTTTAAAACAACACAAAGTGTACCAAATAGCTATGTTGATAATAGAAGAAGTCCTCTTGAATTCCAAGTAGTTGATTGGGTGTATTTGAAAATATCTCCATAGAAAGGTGTGTTGAGAATAAAAAAGAAAAAAAAGTTGAGTCCGAAGTACGTGAGACCCTATGAGGTTATTGAGAGAGTTAGGCTAGTTGTGAATAGCCTGGATTTATCTCCATAGTTGAAGCAGTTACATAATATATTTCACGTTTCACTTTTGCAAAAGCACTTACATGATGAATCTTAAAATATTTCGAGCTAAGCTGTAAAAATTTAGGAAGATATGACTTTTATACAAGTACCAGTGAAAATTTTAAACAGAAAAGAACAAGTCTTGTGTAATAAAGTAATTCTATTAGTTCAAGTTCTACGATGAAATAAATATGTTGAAGAGATTACGTGAGAGCGTGAGGCAACTATGAAGAAGTATTATCAACAATTGTTTCTTGAGTTAGGTAAGGAAATTTCGGGAACAAAATTTTCACAAAGCGGGTAGAATTGTAATATCCGTATTCTTAACGTAAGGGTAAAGAAGTAATTTGATAAATATAACATGGAGTTAAAATAATATATACATGAAAGATTTGTTATTGAAAAAAATAATTGTTTTGAAAAAAAAAATTAGAACCATGGACGCTTGTGTAATATTGTGAGATTTAAAAAAAAAAAATTGGATACTTGTGTAAAGTTGTAAGATTTTTTATTTAAAAATAAGGGGAAGCAATGATACACTTGGACTAAGTCCAGGTGTAGGTTGCAATTTGTATACCAATATGCATAATAGACACTAAGCAGAAGGAAAGAAAAAGAAAAATTGGTGGCAGTACGGTTTTTTATTATATTTAATTTTTTGTGTTATTTTATTTTTCCTACCAAATCCCGTTTGGTTTCCTTATTTCTTCAATTTAAAATAGTTTCTTTCTTTAAACACCTCGGGACTCAATAAAAGGTTGAAAGATTGAAATTTTGAAGAAATTTACTGGAGAATTTTAAAGAGATTTGAGGGAAGCTTTAAGAAAAACAAAAGGTAATAATATGAATTTTATTTTTGAAATTATGCATACATGAAATTACTCGAAAATTGATGTGGAAATTTAAAGGGTATGAATAATGGAAGAATTGAAGAACAAATTAGAAATTTTAATATAAATATTATGTCAGGTGTTGGGGATCAGCAGTCGGGTGAAATTGCTGAAAAGAGCAGGAAAGGTAGGGAGGTGATCCACGGGTAGCTTTAAGTGTTACGTGGTGAGTTAGATTTACTTTTAATAATCGAGATAATTATGAAGTATAAAGTGATGATATTTGAATTAATTATTGAACTATGATTGGATAATATATGAAAGTTGGGTGATTGATATTATAGGAATAATTGATATGTTAAAAATTTATTATATGAGAAGTAAAAATAATGAAATAATGAGTTGATGAAATATATAATGAAAGGATAAATGAAATTCTCGACAAGCTATGATTGAAAATTTAATATGAAATGTGAGGAGATAATTTAATGAATATGTTAAAAATAATAATTTTGAGAAAGAGTTGGATAGCTAAATGGAATGTTTGAATGCATGCTTGTTTTTATATTATTGCTAATATGCATATTTCATATTATTGTTCATATGCATATGCATGAAATGAAAAGAACCGTGAAGGCAGCCGTTCTAAATGAAATAAAAGAACCGTGACAGTTGGTATATTCCGGAAATAAAAGAACCGAGAAGGAAACCGGTCTAAATGAAATAAAATAACCATGACAGTCGGTATATGATGGAAATAAAAGAACCGGGAAGGCAGTCGGTCTAAGCTAAAACATGTTGACATGTGGGAAGATGTCCCAAATGATAATTTAAATTCATGCATTACATTTGTTTTAAATATTGATTATTATTGCTTGAGATGCTAAAGTGTTATTCTTGATTGTGAATTTATTGATAGATAAATGAGTCTTACAAAAAGACAGATATGATGAGAAAGAAATGAGAAAGTCATATATGATAAGAATTATCTAAGTGGTTGATTATATCCTGTGAACCTCATAATGAGGTAATTATGAGATTGAATTTATAGTCTCAAGATGATTAAATATATGAGAAGAAAGATTGATATATTTGATAGTTGCCTTTGCTTCGTTTGAGTTAGAAGGAGAAGTTTTAGAATGATGAAAGGATATTCTTCCCAGGGTAAGTGCAAATGCTGTTAGACTCTTAACCTGTAATAAGTTTAATGAGGTTTTCCTTGATAAATACTTTCCTTAGACCTTTAGAGCCCAACAAGATAGAGATTTTATTTAATTGGGGTAAGTGTGTTGACTGTGGCTAAGTATGATAGGAGATTTGTGGCGTTGTTGAAGTTTGTACCGGAAATGGTATACCCAGAGAAGAAAAAGTGTAAGAGGTTCATAGATGAACTATGTTTTAAGAGTTGATAAAAACTATCTTACATGAGGCTTATGAATTATGTTAGATTAGTAGATATAATACTTCAGATTAAGAGAGATGTGATGGAGTTTAAGGGAAAGAGAAAAATTGGTTAAAATAGGCTTAGACATGAAGGTTATAGAGATAGGGGTAGTATGAGTGTACATGGTGAGAGACCACCCCAAATGAGGCATTCATTGTCACAGGGAACTGTAGTACGGAGTCAGAAGCAAACAAGATCTGTTGCTTCTATAGTTCAAAATGCTATTGGTGGGACTCTTAGATTTGGGAGACAGGTTATGAGAATTGGGAGTCGTGGCAGAGAAAGTAAGTATGTATTAGTCCTTTGGCGCAAAATATTTTTGTTGAAGTTCCTTTTAGAGATAGAGTACAAATCATAAATGTTTATAAGGGTTGGGTGATTTGTATCAATGATAGAAGATCTGAAGTTGATTTTTTATCTTTAAATATGGGTGATTGTTCCAAAAAGAGAATGTAGTGTTCAAGATATGGACATGAGGAGTGTAACTTTCAGAGAGAACATACATAATGAATTCTAAAAAGAAAATAGTAGTTAGAATAAATCTTAGTGGTGAAAGATTATTCTAATATAATTTTTTGATAAGTTTTCTAGGTTGCCTCCAAGTAGGGAAATTAAATTCTCTATTGATGTGATACCAGGATCATCACATATATTTAATAGCACCCTATAAAATGGCACCAGCTGAGTTAAGAGAGTTGAAAGTTCAAGAATTTTTGGATAAACAAATTCTTTTTTGGACCTAATGTATTTGGGGAGCCCCTGTGTTGTTTGTGAAGAAGGAATAGGGAACGACGAGATTGTGTATAGACTACAAATAATTGAATAAGAACAAATATCCTTTACCCATGATAAATGAATTGTTTGAGCAGTTGCAAGGAGTTAAAGTGTTTTCTAAGATAGACCTAAGATTAGGTTATCACCAGTTAAGGATAAAATAGAGAGACGTGCCTAAGACTGCATTTTAGGACACGTTATGGTCATAACTTTTGTGATGTCGTTTGAATTGAATAATGTTTCAAAAACATTCATGGACCTGATGGATAGAGTGTTTAAACTATATCTTAACAAGCTTATGGTTGTATTTGAATTTCTAATATAATCTAAGAGGGAAAAACAACATGTGAAACATTAGACAGTGTGTTGGAGATCTGATGAGAGAGAAATTATATGCAAAGTTCTCTAAGTGTGAGTGTTGGCTGAATGAAATAACTCTCTTGGAACATTTAATATCGGGAACTGGCATAATAGTTGATCCACAAAAGATAGAGATAATGTTAAGTTGGGAGAAATCAACTAATGTAACTAAGATTAGAATCTTCTTGGGGTTAGCTGGTTATTATAGAAGATTCTTTCAAGAATTCTTCTATTATTGAAATACTATTGAAAAGACTGACCAGGAAGGAGGTTAGATTTGTATGGTAAGGGAAGTGTGAGAAAGTTTTCCAATTACTAAAAGAGAAATTGACTACAGCTTTAGTATTGATGTTTCCTTTTGGTGATGAAGGATTTGTAGTGTATAGTGATGCATTCCATAAATGATTGGAATATGTGTAACATAGGAAAGCTATGGCCCATACTTCTAGGAAATTGAGAATTCATGATAGAAATTACCCTACTCATGACTTAGAGTTGACTGTTATAGTGTTTACTTTAAAGATTTGAGGCATTATCTGTATGGAGCCACTTGTGAGATATTCATGGGTTATAAGAGTTTGACATAATTACCTACCCAGAGAGAGTTGAATTTGAGACAAAGAGGGTGGATCGAGTTGATTAGTAACTACGCTTGTACAATTCACTATCATCTAGAAAAAAAGGCAAAGATGATAGCTGATGCATTGAGTAGAAAGACTATAAGAAGGTTAACTGATATTGGAAGTTTTGATGTGAAATTAATGAAAGATTTAAAAGAGGTAAGAATAAAGTTGAATATCAGTGATAGACGATTATGGTTAACGAATATGGTTGTACAATCATCCATAGTAAAATGCTTTAGAGATACAAGGTAGAGATGAAAAGATAGAAAAGGTTAAGCATTTAATGCTTACTAGAAGGCAACATGAGTTCAAAATATGAAGTAAGGGTATTTCGGTATTGGAACATGGAAATTGTGTTCCCAATAATGCGAAATTGAGAAAGGAGATAATGAGAGAGGCACATGATGATGTAGATTTGATGCAATCAAGTAACAAAAAGATGTATAGAGGATTGAAACAAAATTTATGGTGGTCAAGATTGAAGCAGGATGTAGCTGAAATTTTAAGGTGGTATGGAATATTATTGAGAATAGTGTAAAATAGAGATGCTAGATTTACATGTTGGTTTTTGGAGAGGCTTTCAAAAAGCCACGGGTACACAGTTGCAATTTAATATAATTTTTTATGCTCAGACAGAAAGAATTTTTAGAGTACTAGAATATATGTTAAGGGCAAATGTGATGTGCTCTTAGTAAGTTTGGAATGCTTACATGCCATCGATTGAAGTTTCTTATAACAATTAGTATCAAACTAGTATTAGGATGGCACCGATTGAGACATTGTATGATAGAAGGTGTATAACTCCTATATACTGGGAAGAAGTTGGAGAGGGAAAGATATTTGGTTCATAAATTATTAAATTAACAAATAAGATAATCAAATTGGTTAAAGAGGACCTTAAAGCAACATAGAGTAGACTAAATAGTTGTGCCAATACTAAGAGAAGACCTTTTGAGTTTCAAGTAAGTGATTGTGTGTAACTAAAAATATCTCCATGAAAAGATGTGTTGAGGATCAAAAAGAAAAGAAAGTCTAGTATGAGGTAAGTGGGACCCTAGGAGGCTGTTGAAAAAGTTGGGTTAATTGTGAGTAGTCTGGATTTGCCTCCAGAATTAAAACATTTATATAATATATTTCATGTTTCACTTTTAAGAAAGTGTGTACCTGATATTTTGAGCTAAGTTATAGAAATTCAGAAGGATTGGGTGCACATACAAGTACTAGTGAGGATTTTTGACAAGAAGAACAAGTCTTGTAAAATAAAGAAAATTCATTATTCCAAGTTCTGTGGCAGAATAAGGATGTTGAAGAGATTACGTGAAAACGTGAGACAATGATGAAGAAGTATTATTCACTTTTGTTTCTGGAATTAGATAAGAAAATTTTGGGGACGAAATTTTTATAAGGTGAGTAGATTTGTAATACCCGTATTTGTAAAGTAAGGGTAAATAAGTAATTTAATAAATATGACATGAAGTTTAAATAATATAGTTACACGAAGGATTTAGTATTGAATAAAATAATTCTTTTGAAAAAAAAATTCTTGGACGTGGACATCATTAAAAGAAAAGAAAAGAAAAAAAATTGGACCTGGACATCCAGATGAGGTCAGAAGAAAGAAAAGGAAAAGAAATTTTGAAAAAAAATATTTTTCTAAAAAAATCAAATCCACATAAATCCATGGCAGCTTAGAAAAGAAGGGGAGAGGGCTATTGAAGAAAAAAAAATTTAAAGGCAATCACTTGCTGCCAAAGGAAGCAGAGTTTCAAATGAAACTCTGCATGCTTTCCACATCTCAAAAACGTGAAGGCTTTGTGGAAGGGGGGCCGGCTGAGATTTTTACAAATCTCACTTATATATACACCAATGTGAAATCGTTTACGATTTCACACAGTTTCTTTCTATTTCTCGTTTTTCTCTAAACACTTGGGGACCCAAAGAAAGGCTGAAAGAGCAAAATTTTGAAGGGAGTTATTGCGGAATTTCATAGAGAATCAAGAAAAGCGATCAGAAAAATATTAGTTAATAATGTGATGTTATTTTGGAATTTTTTTAGCATTCATGAAATTTTTAGGAAGTCAAAGTGGGAATTTTCAAAGTGTGTGGTTTATAATAAATTGAAGAATAAATTAGAAAATTTATATAAATATGATGTCAGGTGTTGACGATCTACAATCGAAGAATTTCTGAGAGAAATGGGAAAGGCAAAGAGGTGATCCACGCGTAGCTTTAAGAGATACGTGGTGAGTTGGATTTACTTTAAGTAGTGTAAATAAAAATCAAATATCTGGAAATAATATCAAAATAAATTATTAGTTTATGTTGTGGTGATAGATAAAGATTTGGTTGATAAATATGATATGAATTTTGACATGTAGAAAATTATTAGGAGATAAATAATATTTTCGGGAATAATAAGTTGATTTAATAATAAAAGCGATAAGTGAAATTCTTGATAAGTTATATTGATGTTTTAATACGAATTATAATGAGATGAATTTTAGTGGATCTTGACAGGCTTTGATGGGTGATTTGATGTGATTTGGGATGAAATTTAGTGGATCATGACAAGATTTAATGGATGATTTGATGTGATTTGGGATGAGAGGAATTTAGTGAAATTTTTGTTATATAAATTTGAGAATAATCAGGATAGCTAATTTAAGTGTTTTGAATTTATATAGTTTTTATATTATTATTTATATGCATACTTCATATCATTGCTCATATGTATATGCATTAAATGAGAAAGAAAAGAACCGGAAAGGCAGCTGGTTTAATTGAAAAAAAAATAGTGACAGCCAGTATGTGCTGGAAATAAAAGAGACACCGTAACAGTCGGTATATGCTGAAAAAATTCCGTGGCAGTCGGGACAAGCTATAAAGAAAAGAACCAGTAGGGGTAATAATAACAACCTATCGATAGGTGGGAAGACGTTCCCATCATAATCATTCATGCGTTGTATCTGTTTTAATTATTGCTTGCATTATTGAAATGCTGATGTGTGGTGTATTAATTGTGAATTTAATTATAGATGGTTGAGTCTCATCGAAAGAGACAGTTATGGTGATAAGATTATTGAAATGTTGAGATGTGGTGTATTATTGCGAATTTAATTATAGATGGTTGAGTCTCACAGAAAAAGACAGTTATGGTGATAAGATTATTAAAATGCCTCATTATTCTGAATTTAATTATAAATGGTTGAGTCTCAAAGAAAGAGACAGTTATGGTGATAAGATTATTAAAATGTTGAGGTGTAGTGTGTTATTGTTATGGTGATAGGAACTATCTAAATGGTAGACTTTATAATGTGAACCTCATTCGCGAGGTAATTATAAAATAACGGATGGTCTTGAAGTGAATCAATAAATAAGAAGAAGAGATTGATAGAGAATGAATCTTTTGACATATGTAGTGATAGTAGAATGCTAGTATCAGGTTGTGAGAGATATAAATGATTAAATATTAAAAGACCATTTATACAACTGAATACTTTTAGTAAATTTAATTCATTGAGCTTGTGAAGCTCACCCCTTATTGTATAATGATTTCATGTAGCAGGCAGGACAAAATAGTTTAGTGAGTTGAGGTTAAGAATAAATCATTTTCTGTAAGTCACGTACGTATCAACATCCTCAGACTAATGAGAAACTAAAATGATAAATTTATTTGTAAATATTCATGCATTTTACGTTGTATCTAAATGCTAAAGATCATATTAATGTAACTTCCCTGTTGAGGGATTGAGGATTTATGTAAAAAATTTCGATTGGTGTTGTTTATTTTTTTTTATGTTGCATATATGTGTCATGCTAAGATTTTCAAAATGTGATGACACTGTTTCGGGGGTGGCCAACCCGGGATGAGTCATTACACTACCCACCCATTCTCCTTATGCTTACTAATCAGAAAGAGGTTCTTGAAGACATTCATGTTCATTACCCCCTTCGCTTTGATACTGACATAGATAAACGCCATAATAAGAAGGCATATGGAGTTTGGTACAAACTGACACAAGGTAATACCATAATACCTAAGTACCGTGCAAACAAAGGGACGAATGAGGAACTTGAGCCCAACCTTAAGGTGATGGTGATAAACACACAGTTCCCCCTATCTTAAGTAATCACAAACACGCTCCCCAACCCCAGCATTCCTAAGTTTGAACTCATCAGGGATCCCATACGTGATTCTTACCTCCTCAAGCTCATCATATGTTAGCTTATTAGGGAAGAGGTTGGCTGCAAAACCTATATTCGGCCTTTCCTCCTCTTCTATCTTCTCTCGAAGCATGCATATGGCTTGGTTGACCTCAGAGGAGGAAGAAGATGACCCATCTCTCTTATATAGGACCAGAGCAAGAGAGTCTCCTAAAGAGTCATTCACCTCAGCCTCCAGGCCATCGTAACTACTATAGTTTTTTGCACCATTGTTATCCCTATCCTCCCCATTACTTTTACTACTACTACTACTGCTATTACTATTACCACTACTTCTATCATAGTAAACATCGAAAGAAGACATGAGTATAGAAAAATAGGACACACTTGTCAAGGGTTCTAAGAAGTTTTAAGTATGCCGAGTACTAGGCTCCCACTGAAAAAGAAACTTCGAGCTCCTAGATTCTCATCACTCCGAGCTCCCACTGCTCTAAAGGCTCTCAAGATTGAAGGCTATCAAAAAAATTTATAACTGGAAGTGAAGTGAAGAGAAAAGGGAAGCCTTTCCCAATATATAATGCTCCTCAAATATAGAACAAGGAGGCATTATTAACTAAGTCATATTCTCGAACATCGAAGCAGCACCTTTCTCCAAAATCAAGAAAGATATCGCCTCTTGGGAAACCCTAGGATGTGCGCCATCTCTTCTCAGCATTTAAAAAGGTGGCTCGAGGTATCCTCAATTAAATGACAAAGGGCCGGGCCAAGAAGCCAGGGCCAGATTCTATAGTGTAACATTTTAAGCCCACCATCTTGGGCCCAAAACCAAACTATGGCCCATTACACTAAAGTCCACAGAAAATGAAAGGGCTAGGAAGCCCCATGAAATTCATTCTATAAGAGCAAATCCTTTCTTCTCGGAATTCTTTAAAGACTTCGAGCAATTGGAGTCCATGTTCAACTCCTCGGACTTCTCCAAAGACTCCGAGCAGTTGGAGCCCATGTTCAACTCCTCGGACTTCCCCGAACACTCTGAGAAGTTGGAGCTCATGTTTAACTCCTCAGACTTCTCCAAAGACTCCAAGCAATTGGAGTCCATGTTCAACTTCTCGGACTCAAATCACTAAACTTCGAGCAATTTAGACTGAATGTCCACTCCTCGGATTCAATCACCAAGCTCCAAGCAGCTTTGACTGAGTATAAACTCCTCGGACTTAAATCACTTAACTTCAAGCAGTTTAGATCGAGTGTCCACTCCTCGGATTCAATCACCAAGCTCCGAGCAGGTTTGACTGAGTTTCAATTCATCGGACTCAAATCACCCAACTCTGAGCAGTTTAGACCGAGTGTCCACTCCTCATATTCAATCATAAAGTTCTGAGCAGCTTTGACTGAGTGTCAATTCCTCGGACTTAAATCACCAACTCCAAGCAGTTTAGACCAAGTGTCCACTCATTGGATTTAATTACCAAGCTCCAATAAGCTTTGATTGAGTGTCAACTCCTCATACTCAAATCACCAAACCCGAAGCAGTTTAACTCATCGAATTTAGTCACCAAGCTCCGAGCAGCTTTGACTGAGTGTCAACTCCTTGGACTCAATTGACAAGCTCCAAGCAATTTCTCAACTCCTCAGACTTGCTTAGAAAACTTCGGGGGAAACCAGCTTGAAAGGCCTGCTCATCCTTTCCTCTCAAAAGGGTCCACACCACCATAAACTCTGAAATCACACAGCATACCTCGTTTTACCTACTTTCTCAAGTACATAAATGCACTTAAGGAAGTGAGGGCATCTGATGTGGGGGAAACTTCCTTTACCAATGATGTAATGACATGTGTCAGTCTTAAGGTAGAAATGGTAATTTTGTAGCCACAAAGAGACAACTAATCACCACCTGACACCTGGCAAGGGATATAATGGTAATTTCACACCATAAGACTTGATGCTACTCCGTCGTTCCAACTTTTGGATAAACTCGCACGGTAGATGAATAACTCCAAAAGAATACTACTCATATCCTAACACTATAGTTGTTCTCCTGATCAAACTCTACTCTCACACACTATAAAAAAGAGGCCCTCATAAACCAAAAGGTACGAACAATTCTCAACACACAACCCCTATTCTTTTTTATTTTCTTCATTCTCCAAAAAAAAGCCCTAAACTAACTTAAGCATAGGAGACTCATTCGGAGGCAATCCCCCTCAACCTCTGTAAATTTAAACTTTAGCTTCGTTTCTTGTGTACAGGTCCCACTATTCGATGGTTCAGATTCCGACAGAATTTCGGCATCAACAGGCACTAAATATATTTAGAAGATCGGTGATTTCACATATCCGATTCTGTAGCAAAATTACCATAGACCCAGTTCTGTAAAGGAGATAACACGAAACCAAAAAAATTCACTAGTAATTACGAAGAAATTAAATATTAATTATTTTAAAAATTTTAAATATCAAAATTAGTATTAAACTTTTTTATAATTATTAATAGATTTTTTTCGATTCCATAATATTTACCATGAAATTGGATAAGAGGTACCCCATTTTAAAAAAAAAAAAAAATTAGCTCACCCACCCATTAATAAGATGGATCAGCTAATATGTTAGGTGGAAATATCCCATCTAGCTAGCTAGTTCTCCATAATTTTCATAATACATTGTTGAAACACTCCCCTCCACTTGTATTTTGTGTGGTGCCCTTAAAATTTGTTTGGCTTTGAATTAAATAAAACTAATGCCCCCTACTTAACACCGACTCCACTGGTTAACAAGAAGTTCTCCACCATACTAAGAAATATAACTGCCCATGTGATCTGGCACCTAATTAGTGTTTTACTAGTGCTTGGATGCAAAAATGTGCATATGCTGATATTTGCCCGTGCTGGGTAATCCATTTGCCGTTTTCCAATCTGTCAAAACAAAACCACGTGTACGTACTCGGTAAGTCGGTCCCAAACAAAATAGGAAAAGTCGCAGTAGTTTACCATATGATGCCGGCTGCTATTAAGAAAGCCTCTTAACACCGCGTTTGGTGTTATAAAAGAATATGAAGAGGGTGTTTGTATTTGACTTGGACACGGTCTTTAAAGTACTAATTTTTGAGGTCAGTCTTTCAGTCTACACTCCCCTGGAAGGGACCGGAGGCACTAGTTCTATTCTCTCGTATATATCTCTTTGACCGACTTCTAGTCACCCTTGGCCACCAAGAAAACTCAACAATTAAACTAAACGTGCTCCACTCCTTTCATATTGTTAATAAGCTTCGTATATTTTATTAAAATTATATTTTGTATAGTCACTCTTTACTTTCTCACCACTTGTGACGCAACTTCCCTCTCTTCACATCCTCAATAAAAGGCAATCCCCACCTCATTCACTCTCACTCAACACACCATTGATTTTCTCAATTCACAACTCTCTCTCTCTCTCTTTCTGCGCTCTAGAGTCTCTGCCCTCCGTCTCAGTTTTACAACTTTCTACCTCTTAAGATATCGAAAGATCAGATGGCGTTAGAAGCTCTCAACTCACCGACAACAGCTGCTCCTCGTCCTTTCCAGTTCGAAGAGGCTAACCTCCACTACCTGCAGGAGCCATGGGCCAAGCGTAAGCGCTCAAAGCGACCACGTTTGGATAACCCTCCTACCGAGGAAGAGTACCTCGCTCTCTGCCTCATCATGCTCGCTCGCGGTGGCGCCATTGATTCGACCACCGCAACCACCTACTCGCAGCAGCAACAGCGCCAACAGTCTCCAAGTCAATCACTAGCGACGCAGCAAACGGCGGCAATATCGGTGCAGAAGCTTAGCTACAAGTGCAGTGTGTGCGACAAGGCTTTCTCCTCGTACCAGGCTCTGGGCGGACACAAGGCCAGCCACAGGAAACACACGGGAGGCGATCATGACCAGCACTCCACATCCACCACCACCTCGGCGACCGCCACGGCTACCACTACAAACAGCGGTGGTAGGGCCCACGAATGCTCCATATGCCACAAGTCATTTCCCAGCGGCCAGGCCCTAGGCGGCCACAAGCGCTGCCACTACGAAGGGGGCGTGGGATCCACACCCAGCAACGTCAGCCAACGAAATTTTGACCTCAACCTCCCCGCCCAACCAGATTTCTTCGTCTTAGGTGATGACGAGGTCGTCAGCCCCATGCCGGCAAAGAAGCTCCGCCTCTTAATCCCACCCAAAATCGAAGTCTCTGGATTAGATCAGTGAAGAATTAGGGATTTGAATATTTTAGGCGAAGATTGCATTGTAGTATTTCTTTCTTTTTTTTTTTTTTTTTTTGCTGAATTATTTTATTTTCAGGTGACAAATTCTTTTCATGTAAATAGCACTTGAATTCGCTCTCTTAGTTTCAATTGCTACTGATTAATAATTCAATTCAATTCAATTAATTTATTTTACTTTCTAAAGTTTGATGTCTTCCACACTTGATGTGTTTTGAGTATTAAAGTTTCGTGCTCCAGGTCGCGAAGAATAGAGTTTGAAACTTCGATGGGGTTAGGGCTAAAGTGCGCCACGTCAACGGTGAAGTGCTTAGTGGTCATCATGTCGAGCACAGACCCGCATGAGCGGCGTAGCAATTAGGAGCTGGTGGCATAGTTTGTTGAGTTTTTCAGTTGTGGCCACTTTGCGCATGACATAAGTGTGTGTGAGAAAGTGACGGTTTTTAACTGTTAGTACAGTACCCAGCTCAGACCATGAAGTTCACGCGCATGCACATGTTTCTTTATTTTTGCCTAATTTAATGTTTTATTTATTTTCATTTTTTCTTAAATTTATTTAAGAGAGGCTATGATGATGAGGAATTAAATTAAGTTCGGACTGTAAAGAATTCTTGACTGCACGATTGGTAATCAATAGTTTTGTATAAATGGAAACTTGATAATTTTTTTAAAATTACCCATTAAACTTTTATTGATACAAAACTCTTTTAACTTGCACCGTGCAACCAATAATGTTTGGTGTGGATAAGAAGAAATAATTGAAGAAGGGAAGTAGATAGCTTTGGGTTTTGCCGCACTGTTTTCGTGTGGAACTGATTAGGATGACAGGTGGCCTTACTTAAGATACTCTCCCTCTTTCTATTTTTTTTGGTGTTTTATATGGATGGTCCCTCTTGTTTCTCTACTCCGTGCGCGATACATCATTCGTCCTTGTACCGCGCTGTCGAAAGTGATTTTGCTTTGAACAATTTATAAATTACACGTGTCATGTTTATTTGAGTTCATTCACGTAACTGGTGAGAAATTCTTGCTAGTTTGGATTCGTTTACTTGTAAAATTAATCTTTTAGTAAGAGAATCAAGCAAAGATTTTTTCACGAGAAGTTCGAATTCAATGGAAAATTTAGGGGGTTGTTCATATTTTGACCAATCATATGATTTATTCTTTATTTCTCTCAAATTTATTTGAGGATAAATTTTTTATCAGTGTTGATGTCTAAAACAATGTAAGGTTACACTTAACTGTTAAAAAGGGTTTCGGTGTTGGCCACGTTCTTTATTCACGTCAGTTTGGTATACGAACTTGTGTAAGAAAAGCCATATGAAATTTGGTTTTTCAAAATTTTTTCAATAACAAAGTTAGTAAGTGTACCGATATGAAATAGAATGAGGGGGTAGGAAAATATTGAAGTGAAAGAAAGAGCTGAAGTGGTTCTTGTTATGAAATTTGTCCTTATGATTTTGAGGATCCTTTAAATAGGCAACTGCGGACTTGCTCGAAATGGGTTTCATTGAGGATGTTACCTCATGTCCTTAGTTATGTCAAGTGTGATTTATGTGTCTTTAAGTGCGCGGGTTACCCTTCAAGGATGGCATCCCCATGCCTTTAAATCTGTAAGATGTGACCTTTACGTCCTGAGGTATATGAATCCACTGTTAGAGACGATATCCTATGCCTTTAGGTCTACAAGGTCATCATTACACCTGAGTAGTCTTACTCCTACGCCGCTTTAAGCTTGCCAACCATCATTGTCTTGTAACCACATGTTCGAGTTTTATTGAACCAGATATTTCTATTCATATTAATAAGTTTATAATGCTCTTTTCCTCTTATATGTATTTGTTTTATTCCTATTTTTCTTTATTTTTATAATTGAAGAAATAATGTCAATATATCACAATATTTACAAAGACAACAGATTTTATCATTGCTAAGTCAACTCTATACTCATAAATTCAACGGGTAAGGAAATGCTCAAACCAAAAAAGCTTCATTAATTAATATCAAATAAAAAATTAATTAAAATAATATTTTTTATGTTTCTTATTGTTGAGATTTTACTTTTAAAATTCACTTATTCAAAATTTAGGTAAAAAATATAATTACAACAATTGAAGAGACAAATAAAATAAATAGTAATAATACCAAGAATTAATGTGATTAAACAGTCTCTTTACCTACATCCACCAACAACTCTACTGTTTTATTAATCTTCAATTACAACTTTAAGAAGAGCAAAGTTATCAAACTCTCACCTCAAAGTCACAAATACAACAAAAGCTTTTAACCTAACTCTAGTTGTAAGTGTCATCTCTACTTGATAACCCAAAACTTCAAATCTTAATTCTAGTAGTAAACCCCTTTAATTTACAATGTATATTAGAATTATGAGTGTGCCTCAAATTTTATTTGGAATCCTCTTTATATAGATGAGATTTTCCTAATACTAATAGAAAAGTAACAACAACAAAGAAAACAACTTTTACTACTACTACAAGCAATATCGAATAAGAAACTACAACCACTATTTTTAGAACAAACAACTATAAAATAGAAAATCATTTTTTTAGACCAATTAAAAATCTTTCTTACAAAGAATTAAACCAAAATACCAACACTTATTATGCGTTCAAACATTTTTTTAATGAACTTTCATACACTATTTTCTTTTGATTTTGTTTATTTTCAACTATATATATATATATATATATATATATATATGTGTGTGTTTTAATTGATTACGTGTTAAATTTGATTTTATTATTACATGATTTAGTGCGTGAGTAAATGAATGGTTAAATGTACTATTTATTATTAAAAATAAAAAATAAAAACTATAAAGCAAAACCACGAAGAGTCTTGTAGAACAAGTTTAGAATATGCAAAAAAAAAAAATGCAAAATGAACAAAACTTATCATCGGTCACAGAGGATCTGGCAGGCATATCAGGTCCGACTCTTATCTCTGTACAGCTAAGAGCCTAAGACAAGTAGTGATTATAAGCACTTTTCAAATACTAATACAATTGCAAAATTGCATTATCAAGAAAAGCCAATTAAAAAGAAGTCGGTCGTAATTGGCTGGCAAATCTTAAATGGGAGGAATTTTAAACGCAACTACGGAGCATCAACATGCACAGAAGTCTTTTGTGGTGGTTTCAACATTCAACGGTACAAAACAACCCGTTAACCAAATTAAGGGTACTTCTTAAGCTGACCACAAGTTGGTTTTATAACATGTTTTACAGATTGCCAAAAAGGAAAATGAAGGTCATAAAGCATGAATGACGTGTATAGTAACCTTTGCGTGTGGGAGACACTTTTGGGATACAAATCAGCCAAAAGTAAATCATTTTCTTTTGCCGTAACTTTTACTGTTTCTAAAGGTTATTAAAATCATAACCATGAAAAGAAGAAATTAAAATTAGGGAAATAAGAGAGAGAGTGTGAAGAAGTCTGAGTACATAGATAACTCACCTCATTGTTCCAATTGACTATTTTATCAAGTGGACAAAGGTTGAACAGTTTGCCATTATAACCTATCACTAGGCACGAAGCTTCATTTGGAAGTTGATAGTGTGTCGGTTCGATATACTTCGAATACTTGTCACCGACAATGGTAAACAGTTTGACAGTGTTCGGTTCAAAGCCTTCTGTTATGAACTCCACATTGAACATCGTCTCTCCTCGGTGGGTTATCTCCATGCTAATGGACAGGCTAAGATGACTAACAGAACTCTCTTGTAGGGCATCAAGAAAAGAATGGATGATGTTGACAGGCAGTGGTTCAATCATTTGCCAAATGTCCTCTGAGCTTATCGAACCACTGCCCAAACTCCCATCGGAGAGGTTTCTTTTTTCATAGTATACAATTGAAAAGCAGTCATTCCCCTCAAAATTGGAGTACCTCCGCTACGAGTACAGAGCTTCAATGAAACTGACAACGAGGAAGCACTCAAAATGAACGCCAATCTGATCAACAAAGCTCGGGATAAAACCTAGATCAAACTCGCGGCCTACCACCAGAGGGTTTCTAGATATTATAACTCTTGAGTTCGAGAAATGACTTTTAGGCTACATGATTTGGTACTCCGAAAAAACGAAGTATCTCATCCCCGGGAAACTGGAAAGCTCCTCCCAAACTGAGAAGGTCCATATCACATTCGAAGAATTTGCCGAGCCAGCACGTTCGAGCTTGAAGACTTGGATGGCAAGCCTATACCACAGACTTGGAACGCCGAGAATCTTCGTAAATTCTATCAGTAGTGTGTCTTTAAACTCTTCTTATATTTTTCGCTAAGTCTTATCTATTTCGCCAAAGTTACTTATGTAATCGCCACCTTGTTTATGAAAGAATAGAACATTCGCCAAGTTTTATTTTGAATCTCCAAGTCTCCCTTATGTTGAGGTAAAGGCCTTAGACCTTTACCTCTCGGACTCTCCTATCAAACTTTAAAAAGGCAACAAGATGAGCAAAATGAAAAATAAAAAGGGGAACAGACTTTCTTCATTAACTTGAAAGATTTTTTACATTAAAAAAAGCACTATCGGCCTCAAAACACATAATATATCAAACAAAAATAAAAAATACAAGGCCCTAGGCCTCATCTCCTACAATATCAACCTCCTCCTTTGAACATGGAGGCTGAGTTTGTACCTCCTCCTCCCTATCACACTAACCAACTTTTGCCAAGGTAGTTGTCTATTCCTCTAAAACCATAAGCTTGAGAAAGGACAAGTTGATCTCAAAAAAAGAGATTTTCAGCTATTTGTTTAGCCTCCTTGAACCTGTCGAGGTAGTGTATCCCAGCAGCCTTCCTCACTGCTCCTTTGAAGTCCTCATACTTCTTGTAAGCTTCTATAGCTTTCTCCACCGCCTTCTCCATGGTTGTTTGAGTAGGATCCTTCTCTAGTTTCACATTCTCTAACTCTTCCGCTGCCTCTACCTTCATTTTTTCCTCCCGAGCCAAGCAAACCTCCAAGTCTCTTTTTTTGGCTCAAGCTCTAGTCAAGAGAGCTTCGTAGCCTCCTGACAAGGTCATATCTCTTGGCAAGCTTCTTTTGGCACTCGGTCAACTGCTCGTCGAGGTCAAGACAACACTGAGATACTACCCCAATAACAATGCTCGACTGAAAAAAAAAACACCAAGTTAGAAACATTCAGAATTAATCAATATAAGAAGAAAAATAAAAACGATTATACCTGATAGGCCAGAACCTTTGCTATTAAGACCAAGCTTTCAACAAGATTTAAACCCAGCTCCCTGTGGTCCCGAGGAAGCGCACCTAAGATCAGGTGCTTCCGAGCCACTTTGGCATTGAAGAACACAGAATCATGAACCCTTATTCCCCAGTTCGAGATTAACACATCAAGAAGGGCCTCTTAAGAAGGAGTCGGTCTCGATGATGATGAAGGAATTACTGGTTCTGTGAGCCTCGTGGCAGAAGGAGAATGAGGTAGAGAAAGAGTTGGACTGGCCATCTCGATAGGAGTAAAAGAAGACTTTTGGACCTCAAAAGTAACCTTTTTCTTAGAAGGCTGACTCGTACCAACCTCAGCAAGACGCTTCCTTTCCCTCTTGGCTTTCTTTACCTACATCTTAGCCTCCTTAGTAGCATCCATCTATAAAAAAGAAACACAAATATAAGTAAATGAAATCAAAGCAAAAAAATGATGAGTGTTGAACTTAGAGTATACCATTAGCGAGGCTCCTCCCCCCGCCCCCAAAACCCTGAGGGAAAAATCCGAGCTTCACTAACTCCTTATTATCATAAAGGTTATCCACATCTATGAGCGCACCTACCATGCTTTCCACCGTGTTTTTCTCTTGCCTCAAGAGGTTCGAATTATTGCACTTCCCTACACGGTCCATGCTCTAAGTCAACGGAACTCCAAAGCTCATATTATTCCGGAAACAGAAAAAAGTTTTCTTCTATTGCCTAATGGAATTGGGTTTCTTCTTTAACAACCCCTTGTTTACCTTGGAGCTTATCACTACCCAAGCCCACTGTTTGTGCTTACTAATTTGGAAAAAATCCTTGAAGACATTGATGTTCAACAAACCCTCTACCTTCATACAAAAATAAATGAATTCCATCACTAAGCGTACGGAATTTGGCACAAGCTGACACAAGGCTATGTCAAAATAGCTTAAAATATGACAGAAAAAGGGATGAAGAGGAAATATAAGTCTCACCTTTAGATGGTGAACGTACACACACATCTTGTAGGGGCCTCCCTCTTAAAGATCATCAAATGCCCATTCCCCTACCTAGACATTCCTAAGTTCAAAATTCTTAGGGATCCTATATTTAAGCCTTATAGCTTGGAGGCTCTCTTCTTCTAAAGTATTAGGCATGGTATTCGCTCCAAAAGTCCAGTTTACCCTTTCATCGATACCCATATCCTTCTTCAGTTCAAAAAAAATATAATTACCCTCCGAAGAGGAAGAACCATCTTCCCCTTCTTAAGGCACTATAGCAAAGGACTCGTCCAAAATATCATCACCACCTAGGACATCATCTACCTCATTCTCCATATCATCATTATTCTTACTCTCATAACAACTCATACTCTCACTACTGCCACTACCACTGTCATGGTAATCATCAAAGGAAGACATGGTAAAAAGAAAAAGAGGCTCACCGATCAAGAAACTCCAAGAAAAAAATGACCTCGAAGACTTAGGGCTCCAAGCTTTCCCTCCAATCTCTGAACGTTCTAAAAACTCCGAAGGCTTAAAACTCTAAGCTCCCCTCAAACTTAACAACTCTGAATGCTCTCAACTCTCTCTCTCTTATGATTGCAAATGTAAGAAGTGAATAACTAAGAGGGGTTCTCGTCTCTCTTATAGAAGGCTTGACACAACAAACAAGAAGAAATAAAACCAACACAATTGTAACTGTCAACCTTTTAACATGATCAAGAACATGCGCTACCATTTCACTAACCGAGACAATGGTTTAGTATACTTTCAATAAATGCTTCTCTAGAAGATTTTTACTTGGGCTACCAAACCTAAGTTATGATCCTGACAAGTCAAGAATTAGGGCCCAATCAATAGGTCTAGAAGACAAAATAGAATGAAGAGTCCATACCTAAGTTCACTCAAATGGACAAGTCCACCGTCTTCGGAGTCAAACCAATATCTCCAAATTCTGAGCATTTTGATTAAGTATCATCTCCTTGGAACCAATCTCCAAGCTCCGAGTGTTTTGACTGAATGTCATTCCCTCAGACTCAATCTCCAAGTTCCGAGCATTTTGATTGAGTATCATCTCCTCGAAACCAATCTCCAAGCTCAAAGTGTTTTGACTGAATGTCATCCCCTCGTACTCAATCT
This sequence comes from Bretschneidera sinensis, assembly GCA_023935145.1. Classification (NCBI taxonomy): domain Eukaryota; kingdom Viridiplantae; phylum Streptophyta; class Magnoliopsida; order Brassicales; family Akaniaceae; genus Bretschneidera; species Bretschneidera sinensis. The sequence continues at coordinate 116,577,237 of CM043700.1, forward strand.
CCAAGTTCCGAGCATTTTGACTGAGTATCTCCTTGGAACCAATCTCCAATCTCCGAGTGTTTTAACTAAATGTCATCCTCTCGGACTCTATCTCTAATTTTCGAGCATTTTGATTGAGTATCATCTCCTCGGAACCAATCTCTAAGCTCCAAGTGTTTTGGCTAAATGTCATCCCCTTGGACTCAATCTCCAAGTTCCGAGCATTTTAATTGAGTATCATCTCTTCAGAACTAATCTATAAGCTCTGAGTGTTTTGACTAAATTTCATTCCACCGGACTCGATCTCCAAGTTCCGAGCATTTTGATAGAGTATCATCTCCTCGGAACCAATCTCCAAGCTCCAAGTATTTTGACTAAAAGTCATCTCTTCGGACCAAAGTGTCAAGTTTTGAGCATTCAATCATCCCCTCGAAACCTATAGTTTATTATCCAGGCATCTCGAACTGACCTAAAATACAGACTCTGTTTAACTTCCTTATGCACTTAAGGAAGTGTGGGGCATCTGATGTAGGGAAAATTTACCCTCCAATAGCATCGATACACGTGGCAAATGATAAGGACGGGGAGGTAATCAAAGAATCGTGCAACCGAATGATAACATTTGGAAAAGGGCATGGAAGAAATTCCATCACGAAGCCATTATAACCAACTATCCTCGCACACACCCATGCACACGATATTCTAGGGATCACGTCCCTCTTCTCTAAAAAAACAAATGATTACAACGACTCTCAAAATTAGGGGTGGAATTCGAACCAAGCTTCTGTCAAACTATTCGAGCTCGAGCCTAAAATAAAGTTTGATTATCTTATTGAGTTGAGCCCGAATACCTTAGCATTCGGATCAATAATTTTTTAAACAGTTCGACTATATTACTTAAAGAAAAAAACTTACACACCCAGTATCATTTCCTTTACGCAATCACTTTCAACAGCAGATCTTATTTTCCACTTTTCCCTTTGCCTTTCATTCTTTCAGTCTCTTACTTCTTAGTTCACTCAATCCCTTATGACCTCATTCTCTCACAAGTCTCTCTACTAAATCCTCACACCGGTCCTCTATCTACCATCCTCTGCTCTACACCACTGGCCCGCTAGCCTCACTCTCTCTCGATTCTCTTGACAAAATCCTTACATCGGTCTTCCATCCACCATCCTCTGCTCCATGTCGCCTCATATTTATCAACGCCTTTATCTTCTCCACATCACCGGCCCCCCCTAGTCCTAAACAATTCATCAATCAACAAATCGAAGATAAATGTCTCTTTAACTCTTCCTGTTTTCTTCTTCAATGATTTAGGGCTTAATCAATTTTTTTTTTTCAGATCCACATCGGCCATCGTCATCAATTAATCCATGCAGATTGCTCCTCTTTTGAGATGACTAGGTGAGCATACAAGTTTTCTTTTCTTGTTAAAGTCTGGCTTGATTTGAAGATTTGTAAATTGTGAATTTGTGTATGTTTGAGTTTGGTAATGGATTTAGTGAGTTACATCTAGATCATTGAAATAGCATTAGGTTAATCCAGAAGATATATAGTAAAGTTGGACTGTTTTCAATTATAAAGGATTTGTGAATTGTATTTCACTGGACTGTTTCGATTAGATTCCCATTTGGTCGGTACAAGATTAAATTAATGTTGATATATATATATATGTATATGTATGTATATATAGATTGAATTATCTCAATATTTTTATCTCATATTTCTTCATTAAATTTGATTGTTTCAGGTTATAAGACCTTTTTTTCAAGTATAATGAAGATTTCAAGTTTGCAGGCTCGAGCTCAAGCTCAAGCTTGTTTAATATTGAGCTCGAGCCTATAGAAAATTAATCGAACTCGAACTCGAGCCAATTTTTGAGCTCAAATAGAACTCGAGCTCGAACTCAAGCCTAATAATTTTCAGTTGAGCCGAGCTCAAATACCTTAATATTCAGGCTTGGCTCGGCTTGAATCCACCCCTACTCAAAATTGATTCATTCACAAACGGTATATATATATAAGACTCTTAAGGTATGCATGATATATTCAATTTTTTTTTTTTAACAAAACAATACTACTCTCTTTACTCTCCCCTTTTACTTGCAATAATCTAAAGCTAACTTAGGCATCAGAGAGCCTCCGAAGGAATCACCATCCTCTCTCTCTCCAGCAACCTTTAGATTACTATCATCTGTTTCATGTGTGCAGATCAAGTGTTCCAACCCTATCACCTAGCGACAGATTTTTGGCATTAACGGATTGACACCGTCTGTGGGAATCGAACACCATGACCACATGGTTAAAAGCCAACCATGTGGAATTGAAGAAAAGTCAAGTATCTTAGAAAGTTAAGCTTCCAAAATATGGATGGCAATTTGCGGGTTTTGCGGAACCCGGAACCTGGGTCTTTAAAGAGTGCAAAGGAATTGTTCAAATCAATGACCTATAAATAAAAAAACACAAGTCTCGCCAATGATCTAACTCACACTACAAGATAAAAGGTTATCGCCGGTGTTTTTTACTACATATTTTGGCGCTTTAAAGTGTCGGAATATGCATTTCGGCGCTTTTGGAAAGTACTGGATAAAGCACCGGTATATGTGGTGTCGAAGCGCAAATACCGGCGCTTAGAGAAAGCACCGCAATGTGCCTATTTTTTTGGTGCTTACAAGCGCCGGTATATTTCGGCGCTTGTATACGCTGCAATATACCAGCACTTGGAAGCGCCGCAATATACCGGCACTTCCAAGCGCCGGTATATTTAGGCCTTTTCCCAAAATATACCGGCGCTTCTAAGCACCGATATATATAACTGTTTTAATTTATTTTTCTTCACATTATTCTGGTTTAATATTGTACAATAAAATGAACCCTTCAATTAATAGAATGTACCATAAAATTTAAAATGCTCTTCAATATATAAAATGTACCATAAAATTTCAAAATGTTCTTCAATATATAAAATATGCCATCATCCATAAAAATTCTTTTACTCAGTACAAAAGTCATATCATGTACAAAAAAAAAAAAAAAACAATCATAGTTACTATCACACTTGACATCAATTTTGAGGTCCTCTACTAACCAATTGTTTTAGTAAAGATTTCAGCTAATCTATTTGGAATTGCATACTGTTCATTTGATCATCGTACTTAGCTATAATTTCTTGAATCTGATGCGGCTGCTGTTCAATATAATGCGCATGCTGTTGATTGGTTTCTTCCATTTGTGCTCTCAGACTATTTATTTCTTCAGCATAAGCCCCATGGTATCCTATTTCATTCCTCATTTGAGCTGAAAATCCAAACACAGCAGAGGCTATAACTCCAAAACCCTGACCTCGGACACGATCGAAACTCTCTTCACCCATAAGCTCGGTGAAGACTTCATTTTGTATTGCTAAATTATTACTAGCATCAGAGGATCTTGAAGCTGCAACAAGTTCAGCAACACGAGCTTCAGCTGTCACCTACAATTAGGAAACAATAAAGATTAAACTCCTTTAGTAGCTAATTACAGCGTAATATACATAAAAAAAAAGGTGCTTATCATATTTTATAGAAAAACGGACAGAATTTCCCCTATTTTTTTTTCAGAAAACCTCCTGCAACTAAAACAAATTTACAATCCAAACAATGTAGCCAATTCACAACCAATTTTAACTGCTTTCATTCAATCAGTAGTCAACCAGAAATACAAAGGGATGGAAAAGGGAAATGTTTCAAAACCATGGTCTTCTAACTATAATGGTTTTCAAAAGGGTATTTGTTAATGCTTGTTTTTGTTACTTTTATCTGTTGAATTGAATATTTGTTCGTTCATAAGAGGTGACCTAAATTGACAAATATGAACCCAGGCGTGTAAGAAAAGTCAATATTGTGCTTCGAGATATGATCACCTTAAACCTATCTGATAGAAGAGAGTCTGGTACAATACAGGGTTAAAGGAGACCCATTGACATTTTATATATGACTGGAGAAATTGAGGCAATATATTCAAGTAGAAGAAAACCTAATACAGCTAGAAGATAAGGACTATATGTTCTATGAAACAAGCAGCTAGGTACCATGTGGGGACAACTTTCAGTGGTGGAACATATATTTTCTTATAAAACCAAATTTAGTTAGAAACATGTACGAAAAACCATACATCATAGTAGTACAAACCTTTCAGACTTTGATAACTCTCTTGAGAAAATGTTAGGTATTAAAAAGGTACCTACTTTTTTCTCTTTATCTTCTTCATGTGTCTCGTAAAATGCTGCAATCACTTTGTTTCCACTAAAAGTTAGCAATACCAATCTAAGACACCTACAATTATCTAACTCCATCCTTTAATAAGAGCAATTGCTTTACAAGATCAATCTGGGTATTTAGCAGTCTTATCGGCACAACACGTATCTAAGAGAAAGTAAAGCAGCATAAGACCTATAGATTACAGTGATGAAGTTCCTATTCTTGATGCATTTATCTGGCAAGTATATAATGAGTTTTGTAAGATCTAAAATGCTGCATGCATGTAATCACCACCACCAAAGAAAATTTTATATGCTAACAGGCAATTAGCCATATGCAAACAAGCTCAACAAAAACTATACAAGGCAACTGCTGATGATCCCAAGGTCCTTGCAGAAATACTAACAGCACCAATAAATAATAAAGTTATTGATTAAATGATAATATAATATTAAGGACTTGGGTTGAATTGGCTCTGTATAGGTACAGAAAAGGTGTTGGAGGGAAGTGACTCGAGATCTTGCTATGCACCTCTTCGAATAAGTGTGAGGAGACGTGGCAAGAAGATATTGGACCATTAATTGAGAACAGCATAAATATCAATCAAGTAACCATGCCAAACTATAGGATAAGAGATAACGAAACACAACCTAGACTTAAAATAACCATGCCAAACCATAGGATAAGGGATAAAAGTATCAATAGAACTGTAAAAGACCAGCAGCAGAGATAACGAAACACATACTTTTTGCTCTCTTATTCAACCAAATTATTTGAGGGTTCAGCCAAAGGGTAAATTATAGAAACCCCTTGAGGTTTGGGGTGAGTTACATTTATCTTCTTCATCTATGTCATCTCTTATCTCCATCAACTATCCTTTTTCCTTTCTTTTTTAAAAAGCAAAAGATTTTATCACTCCATAAGCAAGCATCAACACATGCAGTAAGTACAAGTATCAAACAAAAACCAACATACCAACACCACCCAGAATACTAGTAAGACCAACAAGAACAATAAAAGAAAGAAACCATGTAACTTAAAGACAGTCACCAACAGGGCAGCAAAAAACAACCTGCAAAACTAAAACTCAAAATAGCAGCAACCTGAAAACAACAACCAACGGATACAAAGACACACCCTAACCAAACGAAACTCCCAGATATGAACATAGACCAATCAAGATCATTCTTTCTAAATCACAATAATAAGGCACGTTGGTTTACAAATCAAATTAGATCAAATCAGCACAAACCAAGAAGGAGATTACAAACAAAGAATTAAATCTGTAGTCCCAAGTTAATTCTAAAGACCATTTCCCTCAATAGAACTTTAAAAACTTCATGAATAAATGATGGAAACCCAAAAGCCATCATCCATAACATTAAATGGATCCTGAGACATTCAGAATATGAATCTATCGTTACTTTAGCATACTGATGCTACAGTTGATAAAATTTCTCAAGCCTCATGCTCAGCCACAAAATGCATTCATTTTAGAAGTTATAAACAAAGGACTATTGAGCTGCATGGGAGAAGAAAAACTTTTCCATTTTTAAATGAAAAAAGAAATATAGCACAAGCGTAACAAGCGCAAGTTTGAAAATAATGCTCTAGTAGACTCATTGCAAGAATAGAACAAAACATCTGGAATTACTTATTAATAACAAATACAAATAATATACTCATAACAGAAATGCACTACAGCATGACATAAGACAAAAATTCAAGAATCTGCAGTAAACATCAAAAGAGAAAAGTGAAAAGCAGTACATAATAGCCACCATATGAGGCTAGAATAAATTTGAAGCCATTCAATTGCATTGACGTAGTAGACATTCAGAATATTCACTTGCTCAGTCAAACAGACCAGCTCTAGCACTTAAAAGTATATACCAATGATCAATTCATTGCCATGTCTTTCACTTTTAACATAAGACTCCACATATCACTTCAGATGGACACTGATTATACTCAATTAAACAGACCAGCTCTTGCCTTTTTCTTTTAATTTTATCACAACAAAACCTTAAACCCTCCAAAAAGGAAACTTATCTCTCTCCCTCTCTAGAGCAACAACCCCATTAAGCAAACGAACCAAATTTAAATTCTCCAATCTATTTATGAAGTATTTCAATGTAAAAGACACTTTTAAAATGAATAATTCCTAACCAGGTCATTCAATGATCCTTTTTTTTTTCACTTAATAAGAGTTCGATACAAAGTTATTCACAGTTCTAACAAGTTAGAAACACACAAATCATATCCAAATCATCAAATGTACAGTGAACTTACCATAAATTGTCATGATGTGTCATCAATAAAAGTCTAATCCTTGCATTTATGAGTTTTAGCAAAAAACTCTACGCGCCCGGGCTCATTCCCATGTGTCATCTTCTACCATGTATGAAAATAGTTCAAATTGTGACTCAGTACACTACATCTCAATTGAAAGATTGGATGAATAAAGCAAATTAACTCACATATTCATCCCATCTTCTAGCAAAACTTTTTGAACCGGATGTGTGAGGACATTGTTGTCTTTCACGTGCCACTGTCCCTATAGTATAATATTTCTACACCAATAATAAACCAATTGAATAATCAGTCATTATTAGAAAAATAGAAACAATGAGAATCCAAATGAACATAATTATCTTAAAACAACCTCACTCTGGTCAGAGAACCAGTAGTTCACCAGTTGCTTCCATTGGTCTTTATCTACGCCTTTTGGAACATCATTGCTCAAAACTTGTTGTTTTGTTTTGTTCCTCACGTAGTCCCTTTTCAGCACATATCAGTAGTCCCTCCATTTTTTCCCTATCAACCTCAACAAAATCTTGTCTATCGCCTCAATCATAGGGTAATGGAACTTCCTCTACCACAAAGAAAGGAAATCGATGTCAAATAAGCATTATTGGTGTTAGGGATTATGCATTTACAACACCACGAATACATAAAAACAAAAAAAAATTGGAGGCAATCAATGGTTATTAAGTTGTTACTTACCCGAATCAATATAACAAGGTCCTTCTTGTAGCTAGAAAGGACCTTTTTCCAATCCGTGTAATTAAGCGGACAAAGGTTCCCTCTCTTCGCAACCTTGCCTAACCAGCTACTTAACATTTGATCACCTTTCTTAATAGGTTGATGACGTGCATTGAAGTGGACCACAATTTTTTCTCCGCGTTCAAGAGACCACACTTGTGAGGTTCTAAGGAGACGTGTTTGCTTCCTCACCCTCCCTTCAGAATCTATACATTGAAAACATAAATTTTATAATTAGTATAACAATGTGGTATCAAATTAGTTATAAAGAGAATGATTCTAATGCAAAAATTACCAATTATCTCGTACTGTTCACTGTCATTGTGATCATTTCCGTTGTTATTGGATCGGTCTCAGAATCGTTTTGCGAGTCATGATCATCATCAAGGTAATACTCATGCTCATGGTGAATATCTTCTTGAGGGTGTGAAGACTCAGCTGCATACTGGTTTGGCATGTTATCTCTAACTGATGGAGGGATATCTTTTGACCTATACATCTTGCAATCTGTATACATAAAAACATTAAAATGATTATATCTCACACTATCAATGATGCATTAAAAGTTAACAAGAATTAGAAGAACCACACCTGAAAGATAGGAATGGTCAAGGGGTCGCAGCATATGCAGCAATCAATAACTTCAGAGTACCTAAGAACAAATGAACAAATAAGTGATTCAAATAGGATTTAAAGAACAAACAATAATCAATGATACAACCAAAACAGAAATTTACGACATTCTAAAGTAGTATTCCACAAATTGTACGCAAAAAAAGTTCAAGACTCTTGCTATGTGTGATACAAAGCAACAGTAACTCGATAGATTACAATAAAACCTTACAAAACTCGTTGACACACATGTCCATCACATAAATACACATCCAAATATAATTACACGAAAATGCACATAAAACTAGTTGGTATCTTCGTCAATATCCATCCTAGCCCAAGTTGAGATACAATCTAATTGATCATCTACCACTACATTAGAAGGCATGCACTGATTGTAAGTGTCATCATCCTCTTCCTGCGTTTTTTCCCCCATTTCATATAGGTCCCTTGGCTTTGTGATCACAACATGATACCATTCCTTTATTGTTAGGTCTTGCACATAAAACAATTTTTTCGCTTAAGATGAAAGTACGAACGGGTCATCCTTCAATAACTGACCAGTGTGTATTAACCTATTCAAGTTCATGAGAATGCACCCACTTGCATATTTCTTTAAACCTCTGGGTGAATTAATATCCACCCAATCACAACGGAACAACACAATCTTAAATGTCCCATAGTAATCTAACTCGATGGTATTGTTAAGCACACCATAATACATTTTATCATCCGCTACAACCATAACTCCCGAATTTTGAGATCGTCTACACCTCTCATGTTTCTTTGTGTGGAATTTAAAGCCATTGATGTTGAATCCATTGAATCTTCTAACAACATTATTCGGACCTCGAGCAAAGGCAATTAGTTCATCTGAATAATTGTTATCCACCATCCATGGCACCTAAACATTTTCCAACAATTAATATGAGACAACAACATTCAATGTTTTATTGAAAACACTTATAACATTCGAAGACTCTTGTTATTATGCGTAACCTGTCTCATAAGCCATGAGGGAAATTTATCAACCAACCACTTTTGTTCGAGACTTTGTGTTGCTCGATTGGAACGGTTGGTTAGCCTTTAAGCAGCCAAAAATTTACTACAATAATTGATATTTTTATGAAACTGTTAGCCATCACGGTGATAACAACAGATAATAAAAACTCAATTTAAACACATGATTACTAATTAAGTTCCTTTATTGATACTAACCTATGAAGGTCAGAAAGTTTATCATTATATAGTATCACATAACGATGTGCTTGAGCCAATGACATGTCATTGAGCTCAAAACTCACAATCTTTCCCATTATTCGTCCACTAGAGGAAAACATGTTTTCCTCCGAAAAATTTACAGTATTATTGTTCCTTTGGGGGCGATTGAATCTTGTCTCTACATCTTTAAAGAATTGGGAGCAATATGTTGGACACTCTTTCCCATTTTACCCTTCAGCAATTGACCCCTCGGGTTGACTTCTATTACGTACGTAAAATTTCAAGCGCACTAAATACCTTACAAAGCCAAAAAATTAAAGATAAATTAAGTATCCAATATATAACAAAAAAAAAAAACAAAGTGCACAAAATAGCTTTGAACATCTAACCTCTCAACAGGATACATCCACCTGTAGTGTACGGGACCCCCAAGTCTAGCCTCAGAGGCTAAGTGAATGATAAGATGAACCATAATGGTAAAGAAACCCGGGGGGAATATTTTCTCCAAATGGCAGAGTGTCAAAGCAACACACGACTCCAATAAGTCTAGCTCATGGGGATCAAGGGCTTTAGAGCATAAAGCTTTGAAAAATGATGATAACTCAGACACAACTGCTACAACATGTCTAGGCAAAGATGCTCTTAAGGCAATCAGAAGGATTTCTTGCATCAATATTTGACCGTCATAACTCTTTAAGTTTAACAGCTTACGATCCTTTAGGTTGACACATCTGGAGATGTTTGATGCATACCTATCAGGAACTTTAAGATTCGCCAAAACTGTCAAAAAATTATGCTTCTCCTTTGTGGACATAGTGTAGCATGCTGGAGGCGAGTGATCTTTTCCATTAGGAAGAACAAATAAATGGAGGTCTTTCCTAATACCAATTTCCTCGAGATCGTGGCGTATCTTCTTATTATCTTTAGTCTTACCATCTATATTCGATACTGTTCCAATCAAATTATCACATACATTCTTCTCTATATGCATCATATCTAAATTATGATACAATAGATCGTCTTTCCAATAACTCAAAAAAAAATGCTTCTTTTTTTCCACAACGTATGTACAACTCCCTCATCCATGGGAATATCCTCATTATCAACATTTTCAAGGAAATCATCCACACCCTCAAAAAGGTTATCAACTTCATCCACTAGCACTTGGCCCGTAGAGGTACCAACATCCTCTCTTGTCATCTTCTTAGAAGGCTTCGAGATTTTACCATAGCTATAGTTTCCACCCTCTAGTTGTCTTAAAACATCGTGCCCTGACAGTGGAACAGGAGCAAATCCCAACTCTATGATGCCATCAAACTGATCCTTTTGAAAACGAAACTCATGGTTTTCTACTAACCATCGACAATGACCCATATAGCAAAACTTTCCCCCGTGCTTTAACTATACAGAATGCATAGATTCCCCATAACATGGACAAGCAACCTGCCCTTTGGTGCTCCAACCAGATAAGTTTACATAGGCTGGAAAATCATTAATGGTCCAAAGAAGAGAATCGCGTAGCTTAAAGCTTTGATTGGTGGACGCATCAACACCATCCCATAATTGTTTCAACTCTTCCATTAGGGGCTACAAAAAGATATCAATATCATTACCAGGGCTTCTCTCACCAGGAATCACCATGGAAAGGATGAAGGATGTTTGCTTCATGCAAAGTCACGGTGGCAAGTTGTATGGGACCAAAAGAACAGGCCATGAGCTATAAGTTGAACTCATTGTTCGATAGGAATTGAACCTGTCACTAGCTAGGCCAAGCCTAACACTCCGAGGATCAGCTGCAAAATCAGGATACAATCTATCCAATTCATTCCAGGCTAATCCATCCGCAGGGTGTCTTAAAATCCTATCCTTTGTCCGATCTTTGTCATGCCATCTCATCAACGAAGCCGTTTTAGATGACATATATATCATTTTCAATCTCGATATTAGCAAAAAATAACGCAATACTTTAGCTGGCTTTTTCTTTTTCGATTGACCATCCATCTCATTCAACGGATCCTCATCATCAGCTGTGTTTTTGACCCACCGTGCCACTCCACACGCATGACAAAATTCATCATTCACATGCTCACCCCAATACAATGTGCAGTCATTAGGACAAATATGAATCTTCTCATACCCAAGACCCAATCCTTTGATAATCTTCATGGCTTCATAATAATTTGATGGCAATGGAGCACACATCGGAAATACCATGTTGATAAACTCAAGCAACATAGTCAGAGATTTGCCAGACCACCCATTCAAACATTTGAGGTGTAGTAGATATAACATAAAACTTAACTTTGTGAAATTTTGACAACCTGGATAAAGTTCAATATCGTAATCTTTCATCAAATTGCGATACTAAGTCGTCTCATCAATAGCAGAACGAACTGGATGTTCGATGTGTGAAGGATCACTAAAATTATTGAACTCAAACCCACAATGAGCATGTTACTTTTCACCATGCTCATTTGAAGATCCCACTTCGATTCTAAACTTAACGGTTCATTGTTTGGGTTTTCACAAGTAACCTCGAAGGCACCTCGGAGCAAACCCAACACGTCATCTCGTCCCATGAAGCCACTTGGAACACTAGTGGGTTGTGAACTAGTGTGAGCGTGGTCTATACGAGAGACTTTCTCCCCATAGAAAACCCACTCGGTGTAACCTGGACTAAACCCATTATACAATAGATGCTCCTGAACAATTTTTGGGTCGAATGAATAACAATTGCCACATCTCCTACATGGACAAACAATCCTACCATGACCACAAGCTTTCTGACACGCAAATCTAATGAAGTTTGCAACACCATCCATATAGGCTTTACTCAACCTCGGTTTATCTATCCAACTTTTATCCATTTTTAAATGACGCCAATAGACTTTCCTAAAACAATGTTAAGAAAGTCAGAATTGTAATATTTTTGACAAAAGAAGGCATAATCACAAACTTTGATTTGATTGGTAAGCGGATGAACTGAAATTGATAACAACAAATTGTTACAAACTTATGTTGACAATTGGTCTCAGTAAATAATTAATATTAATAATTATTACAGTCTTAATATAAATTAGTAACATAAAAATTATTAAAATAATAATAGTAATACTATAATAATAATAATAATAATAATAAATATATATAAGTATTTATAATAATTGTATGATTTTATAGTAATTTATTATAAATAATTATTATTATTACTATTATTAAAATATGATTATTACTAATTTCGTATTATTATAATAATTTATGAAAATAATAATATATTATTTTTATTTAAATAATACTAAATATGAAATTATAAAATTATTATTATTATTAATTATTATATTATTATATTATAATAAAAACCTTATTAATTATAATAATAATTAAAAACAAATATAATAAGTAGAAATAAAATAATAATAAACATTATAATATATATGATCATAATAATACTATTACGATATAATAAGACATTTTAATATTAATATTCAAAATAATTGTATTATTATAAAAATAATTTTTAATTCTAAAAATTATTTAAATTATCATAATAATTATTATTATATATAATAAAATTATTATTATTGTTATAATTAAATGATTTTTTCATGTATATCAGCATTTTTATGCTTCAGGATGTCTCATGTGCATACATATCAATTCATTTTACCATGCAAGTTTTTTCCTATGTTTCTAGTCATCACAGCTCTTACAGGCACAAGTTCAACTCAACCAAGACTAACATTATTCACATTATTCTGGATTTACTAAGTCATTTCCTTTTAATCTTAATTGTTATCCTTGCGAATTATACTAAGGTGTATCGAGTATTTGAAGTCAAGCCTAAAATTCAACAGCCCCATTTTCATTGATTTTTAAATCAATTGTAGCACAAATCATGAGAATTTATCAAATTCATATAACTTTAGGAATAAAAACTAATACAGTAACGAGATCGAAACCATACTTAGGTGGAAGAAAGAATGGCACTGGATCTCTAGCGAAAGTTGGATGAAGAATTCTAGGCAGATTACAGCTTCTGCTAAGATAAATCGGCTTGCTTTCCTTCAAAGCTGTAGAAATGGCAGTATCTAGAAGTTCATGTGCATCATCCAAGTGTCCTACTTCCTTCAAAGCCGTAGAAATGCTTAACTTCACTTTCTTTGGGAAAGCAGCAAGAAAGTGTCCTACTTCCTGAATGTAATCAAATCCACAATATATATAGTTCACTGAGTTGGATAATGTTACTTGGAGGCAGAAGACTAATCCAGAAAAAAAAAAAATCAAAACAGCACTAAACTGTGGACAATAATAACGTGATATTATTATGACATTGCAGCCAAAAGCATATGCACATTATGATACTGTCTTTCATGCAAGCTCTACATGATAGGGTATCAGGCCAGAGAGAGCAAATTCAGCCAAGGAAAAAAAATATCTACATTGTGCTTTAGTTAGAAGTTAGGCTAGAAATAAAATTATAGAACAATCAATTATTTTTTCTATATTCACAGCTACTTAAACCATAACAGAAATAAAAAAAAGGATCTAATTGTGTACTGAAATGGATAACCTTGTTATGTGCTGAAAAAGATATTCAAGAACTTAAATCATTTCAAAAACTTAACATATGCGAATTTAGCACCTCAATTATTCGGGCGAAGCTAATGTTGAATACAAAAAATGCTAAACCGGTGGGACTTTAAAATAATTATTCAACTTGCACTTATTGTTTTAGTACTCACTCCTATATAGCTAAATAATACAGAACATCAATGAGACAAAACAACAAGGCTAATGAAGGAAAAAGAAAGGGAGTAATCACCTCTAATAATTTAAGGTACAAAATTCCCTAAAAAAACCAAAGAAATATACATACTTCATGTTTGATTGCATAAAATTGAGACGAAATAATGGATTTTTCCAACAATTTTACTGTAAAAAAATGATATTACTTCAATTTTGATTCAATTCTAATTCCAACTCTAAGCTTCAATTGCATACTAACGCAACTTTAAAATCGTTTAATCACCACCCACAAGGATGATAAGTTGGTAACTACTAAAGATATGTTCTGGCACGCGCATTCTCTGTAGCATAGAAATGGAGAAAACAAGTAATTGAACAAAATGGGATAATATGACAAATGGAGAAAGGTTCTTCTCCAGAAACTACTATAATATTATTCTATTTAGCTGTAAATTCATCAAATTACAGAATAAACACAATATTTTTGGTAAACCTAAATGCATATCGCAAAGAGCAGCTCTGTTCAACTCTCAAAGAAAGGTTCTTCTCCAAAAGCATAGACATTTCATACATGTAATTTGTGTACTCGTAGCACCTTGGCCGTTAGGTTATAGGAAGACCATAATAGATTAATAAAAACTAAAAAAAAATCAAATGAATCTATACCAACTATCACATGGACATTTTGACAAATAGTATAGAGTTCGATTTCACAAACTTGAAGGAATAAACATAGCTCACACTCACCGTTTGTTTTTCCCAGTTAGTAGTGTTGAAGGAGAGAAGCAGAGCTAACGGCGGTGGTGGAAAACAGAGAAGCAGAGCTGACAACGGCGGTGGAAAGCAGGGAAGCAGACCTGGTGAGGAAGTAAAGTGTAGAGAACCGAAATTTGGGGGAAACGGCGTGGTGGATCGAAGAGACAGAAAGAAAATTTTGGGGGAAAAACAAATACTCGCGGCAAGCTTTTATATCTGAAATTTTTAGCATATTCCGGCGCTTTTAAGCACCAAAATACTTCAAGGAGCATATACCGGCGCTTCAAAGCGCCTTTATATACTCGAGACCCATTTCATATTCCTGCGCTTCAAAGCGCCGGAATATTAAAATAGCATATGCCGGTGCTTCAAAGTGCCGGTGCTTCAAAGTGCCGGTATATGAAAGGCACCCTATTCCAGCGCTTTAAAGCGTCGAAAAGCAACAATATATGCTCGAAACCCATTTCATATTGCGGTGCTTATAGCGTTGGAATATGTACTAAGATTCGCATTTAACAGCGCTTTGAAGTGCCGTTATATGGTCTTTGGATATTGTGGCGCTTCAAGAAAGCGCCACAAAAAAAGCGCCGGCGGTTGTTATATTGCGGCGTTTTTCTAAAGTGCCGGAAATAAAGCGCCGGCATATGTCAATTATCTTGTAGTGTCAACAATCTATTTAACATTTTACAAATTATACATATGTATTAACTAAAATTTCAATTTTTTCTAAATAAATTAAAACTAAAAGACCAACTTACGCTTAACCCTAAGTAACCCTATACATTATCATAATCCACAGATCATCGATACTCTCAAACCTCATCTCAACTCAACGTCTCCTGCCCTCTCTCTCTAAGGTTTCAACAATCCTCACCTCTCACCGGCGCCGCAGCTGTAACTGTTCATCCAGTAAGTCTCAAATCTCTCGTCTGTTTGCTCTATATCGTTCTCTGTCTATTCTCTCCCGTTTGTTTGCTCTCTCTCTCTCTCTTGTTTGTTTTCTACATCATTAGATAACTAACACTTACTGCATCATATTGTTTTTTCAGTTTGCTGGCTTCTGTTTGGTGTAAATGGTGGCTGCATTTTTTTTACTGCTGGATTAATTGGTTATTTTGCTTAACTTTTTTTGCTATCTCTGTAAGTGTTAGGCGTTCTGTGCCCAGGGGTGTTCTTTTTGTTATTGTTTCAGCCGAATGTTCATAAGTTTTGAAAGTACGGAGGTTTAAAACTGATCATTTTGATCAATGAAAAATTGCAATCATTATCATTACAATTTCCTTAAAAAAAATTGTTCCACGGATTCACAATAAAAAGTAGTTATAACTTGTGATAATTTATGCTGCATTTATCTTGTAACAATTTGATATTAGAGTGAAATTTATTGTTTGATTACCTAATTTAGAAGAACATGTCGATGAAGCACAAAATTCGCAGTACTGAACTATGGAAACATTATGAGCAAATTATTATAGACAAAGGGAAAATTTCTGTTTTTTGTGCTTACAATTTACTCAAACAGTCACTAATTATTTTTTTCTTGAATTTCTTTAAAATTTTTAATTTTTGATTATTTGTTCAACCGATGATCCAGCTTGCATATTCAGATATTGAGTGGGAGCTTAGAAATTATGAAGACTTGGAGTTATGTTTTGTTTTTGTTATGGTAATGATGTTATGGATTTTTTAGCTATGTTATTATGAAGTTAATATGAAGCTCACTTTGAATCTTGATTATGGATTATCATTGTTGATTTAAGATTTAAAATTTGTACTTTTTATTTACTTTTGAACAGGTAAAAGTTCATGTTTCGAGTTCAGATTCAGTTTTGTTGTTGGGTAAGCGCATCTAATAACTTGTACTTAGGCCGGTTCGATCCGTAACGACTTTTAAAATTGTTAACAGTTATGAGTTCGAGTTTGAAAAATAAAATATAAACTATTTTGGATAGTGAGTTAGTTAAACAATTTTGATTATGGATATGCCAAATTTCATGAAGAACCTTTTGTTGTCGTTCCTATCATAAAACAAGTCTTTAAGTCTTCTAACTATAAATATTACTAAATATTCCTACAATTGCAAAATCAAATTGTTATAAAGTAAACTAAACTCAAGATTCTACTGCCATCTATAGCTGCACTTGTGGCTATAATCTCTTCATTGATATATAATGCAATATTAACGTGCTACTCTCGAGCCTTCACAGTAAATAAAAGATAATTTATCTTACGTGGGTAAAAATATATTTTTAACGGTAAAATTCATATTCCTAATGATAAAACATATTAATATGGGAGTAAAATTATTTTTTTCATCATTAATATTTTTTTATCACTAAAAATAACAACCAAAAGTATATCTTTTACCACTATAATATATATATATATATATATATATATATATATATGAGGTGTTTTTCAAGAAGTGCTATGGTGATGCTCATTTTTTTCAACTCCAAGCATGAAACTATGAAATTTTTTGTTGGTATTTGTCTATGGTTTAAACAAGGTTTAAACAAGGAAAGATCAGCATCAAGTGCACACCAGTGTGCGCCGCGGCCCAGCTCATTCCAAGGTGCGGCGCCCAGCAAAAGAGGAGTCCTGGAGGAGGTGTGCACCGCGGCTCAGCCTCCCCCAAGCGGTGGCGCCTAGAAAGGATGAAGAGGGTGCCCTGGTCCGCTTCGCGGCCTAGCCTGATCCAAGCCTCAGCACGAGGCACACCTGATGCTTATGTTTCAGCATTTTAAATGGTGCGTAAGGTATGAACAAAACACATAGGATCACTTAGAATTGATTGAGGGTTAGGGTTGATTGATCCTCAAGATCTAAGGGTGGATATCGACCCTCAAAATTGGTCAAGAAGTTGGTGCACTATATAAAGGGTCACGTAGCTTCAAAGAGGTGAATGTGATACAAGTGAAAACACAAGTGTGTGACAGAACATGTGAATGAGAGAATTGTGTGAGAGTGCAAAGACACAAAACACAAGAAAGACTCATTGGAGAGGCTGGTTGTTTAGAGAGAGAGATAGTAGTATAGAGAGGGGATTCAAGGGACTTGTAAGGGGAATTTTCTTGGGAGAAATTCCAGGGTAACTCAAGATCTTATCACTTTCTTGTTCTGTTCTTTCGTTCTTCAAGAACTTGAGGTTTCTTGTAGAGGTGTTGTTGATTGTAAAGAACTCATTGATTTAGTGCAGACGGCTCGGAGGAGCTCAAGGGGACGTAAGCACATTGCCGAACCTCGATAACAATTACTTTTGTTTTCTTTCTTGCTTTGATTGTTGTATCTTTTTGTACAAGTCATTCTAGACATGGGTGTTTGGAAGATCACCACCTGGGCATCTCCAAGGTGATACCCAACATTTTTGTTTTATAATTAATTAGGATATAATCCATAAACTCTATAAAGCCCAATAAAATAGTATTAGTTTTATAACTAATTTGAATATAAAACTCAATCCATAACATTATAAAATCCCAAAATAATAAAGCCCAGTAAATTAAAAATAAATATATAAATAATAATTCAATATAAAAATTTTAATCAACATAATAATTAAAAAGGGGTAAAATGAATTTATATGATTTTTTATTAATTCCAACACAACATCATTTTGGTATTTGTAGTTATGTGGGCTATATAAAGTCAAATCTATAAAACTTATAAAGTCTAAAATAATTAATAACAACTTATACGCTTAAAGTAAAGAATACATTCAAATTAAATAACTAACATAAATTAGAGCTCCAAAAAATAAAATTTATTAATTAATATTTCATCACAAAGAGTTTCAACATTAACCATTTATGTGATTTATTTTGATTGGAACCCAATTGAATATATCAGGTAATCATAAAATTATGTTGTTGAATATTTCTTTTACATTGATGTGATTGTCCATGTCATTCTTCTTATGATAATTTATTTTTTACTTCTTAATTTTTTTTCTCCTATTTGATATAAAACCTCAAATACAATAATATAGGTCGTTGATTAGAATACCTTCAACTTTAAACATGTAATCTTGATTAAAAAAAACAAATCAAGTTTCAGAAGAAATAAAATTGAAAAAAAAAAGCATATTCAATTGCAACAATCTTCAATATCTATGATTTTTTTCTTTTCTAATACAATAAATTTTTAATAATTTTTGTTATGTGAGATACATAAAATCTAATCTATCAATCTTGTAAAAATCTAAAATAATAAAATACACTTTATATGAAACTTTAGATAAAGAATACAATAAAGTTATGTTGAAAGTTAACTTAAATTATATATATATAATTGAATATCAAACAATATTTCACTTAATAGAGTTTCACCATAGATCATACAAATGTTTTTGTATTTTTGTTTCTTTGTCACTGAAACTAATTAGTTATGTTAGATAATCATAAAATATTACTATTTACTCTTTTGCACAAGGATTTGAGTATCTATATCATTTTTCTTCAAATAGTGTATTTTTTACTCACTTATTTGATAAAACATCATGTATACAATCATACGCACTAATTCAAATACATTAGAATTAAATTTGATAATATTTTTATATAAAAACAAACCAAATTTCATACGATTTAAAAAAAAACTAATATTCGATTGCAACAATCTTTAATTAGTATTCAATTAACTAAATGAGGCTACAGATTATATACATTCAATGAAATCAATTAACCTTGTAACTATAAAGGTATAAATATGTAAATATCAAAGCATTTGAAGAGTGAAAGATCTAATAAAAATCACAAGCTAAGCCAATAAAAACAAACATTCAATACAGATATGGTGCCCTACAAATATATACATATGTAGTAAACTAACTTAAATTACTATATATTAAGAAAGTGAAATTAGCAAATAACTTAAATTACTATATATTAAAGAAAATGAACTTATCAAATGTGTACTAGAAGGAGACCCATCTTTCTTTTCTTTTACCTCTCATGTTTTTCCTTACAAAAATTATCGAGTGGGGAAATCATGAAGAGAATTTGGCTTTTTATAATACACTTAAAATAGCTTTCCATTTAGCAAATATTTATTTTGAACTACGTTATGAACATCTTTTTATAATACTTCTTTTGTTACTTTGAAATTTATTCTTAATAAAAATATTTTATTATATAAATCATATTAAAGTTTTGACATGCATAGAACTATTGATAATATTTCTTTTAAAATGGTGGAGTAATTTTTTAACAGTCCTAGCTAAATGCTTGAATGAAACCTAACTATTTGTTCTTGAGACTAATTATAATTATATTAATGAAAATAATAATCATTATTATTACAATTGTGGTAATAATGATAACAATAATGATAATTATTATTTTTATCATCTTAATTATAATAGTAATAATAATAATAATTGTATTATAATGATAATAATGATGATGATGATGATGATGATGATGATGATGATGATTGTAAACCAAGGTTCAAACCCAAGAGGGGGGTGAATTGAATTTTAAAAACTTTTTGCTAATTAACTTGCAAGTTTTTTAAAAAGTTTAATAAGTAAAGCACACAATCAAATAATATGCTTGTAAATGAAGGAGTTAAGGAAGAGAACATGCTAACTCCGTTGATAGTGGTTCAGCAAATTCGGAATCTCTCTGACCCTACGTCCACTCTCTTGAAGGAACCTCCTTGAACTAATCCATTAATCGTTAGTCAAGCAACTTCACGAGTGTTGCAAAAACCCTACAAACAATCTCTTCCACATGGAAGTTACAGCGAAGTGTTTAATCCTAAACACTTTAAGAGTTACACCAACTCTTTCTCTTTACAATAAATTGTATTGACTGTAAAATAAATGGTAGAGAGATAGCAATGAATGCTTTTACAAATGAAGAATATATCTCTTTCAAGAACAAGCTTAAAGAATGGCTCACAATGAATTTTTCAAAGCTTTTGAGAAATAATGAACTATATGATGAATTGAATGTGCTATCTTCCATGTTTAAATGCTCATTGAAGTTGGTTTATATAGCATTGAACTTATATGGCCATTTGACACTGACTTGGTAGGTTTTGGGCATTAAACGCTCAAGTTCCGTGTCTCAAATGATCATATTTTCGAATTACCAGTCGACTTAGTCTTTGTACTAGTCGATTGGGTCAAGTGAAAAATGTTTACTTTTAGGCTTAGGGAAAGTACTTGTCGACTGAGTCATAAGACTAGTCGACTGGGAACTTATTGTCCCTTTTCCCAATCAACTGGTATAGAGGCTCAATCGTCTGAGTTGTTCTTAAACCTAGTTTTTATCTTTCAAAACAGTTTTTGACTTAGAAACATTTTTGTATTTTAGTTTTTTCAAATCTCTTTGTGAATTGAGCCATAGATCAAGCTAAGTAATTGAAATTTAAAGATTTACAATGTGATTCAATTACCTTAGTGCATATTCTAGATCTTCTGTCTTCTTTTGGTGTCTAAACTTGTTGAGTTCTTGCATCTTGTTTCTGTACTGAATGCTTTTACCGCTTAAACACTTAGATAAACACTGTTGGTGTAATTTGAGTGGTGTTTTGTCATTATTAAAATCAAATATGGGTCAACAATCTCCCTCCTTTTAATGATGATAAAACTAAGGAGAGAAAACAGTTTTAAAAACTAAGTGTTGGTTTTTTTTTAAAAACTTTGACAGAGTTTCCTCTGTTTTTCTGATAAAAACCAACTTATAAGCATTCAAATACAATAATATCAATCCCAACCAAGCAATGTAAGATTATTTTACAATTTTTAACATGTTCGGAGCAATGCTCCCCCTAAATTGATTTTATCTTAGTTTACACAGATTTTTCTCTTTTTCTCCCCCATTTTGACAACAGCAGAAAAAAGGGGTGTAAACATGAAAAATAAGTAATTTAATCATCATAGACATGAAGATAAGGCATAAACAAAGTTGTGTGCAAAAAAAAGGCATTAACCGGAGTTGGGAAGACTTCCTGGAAAGAATCAAAAGCTTGCACATAAGCTTGAACAGTTAAAACATATAGATGAGCAAGAAGAGCTAAAACTAAGAAACTATATAGCTAAAAGTAAGGCACATACATGAGCTAAAAGCTAAATAAGTGAAAATTAAGCAGGTATATACAAATATCCATACACACAAGCTTAACTAAGCTGCTTGGAAAATCTAGTACAACTCAAGCATATGAATGCATACAAAGAAAAAAATGTTCATGCTAAAACATCCATTGAGATATATATATATATATATATATATATATATATATATAAGATAAAGAAGAAAGACTCAGCCAGCGTGGGGGTTAGAGCTGTCTAGGAAAAGATCTAGAATATCTTTCAAGGGGCCTTTCTAGTGCTCTCGGAGTAACTCAAAATCATCTCAGAGGGTGACGATATCGTGATGTACGTGATTGATATCAGTCCGAACCATCTGGAAGCTCTGGTCGATGGAAGAGCTCAAGCTCTAGAATCTCGACTACATGGAAAATTGAAGGCTCGCTATAGCCTGTAGTACATAATCATGACCAACATGACCAGCACTAGAGCCACCATGTCTAGCATGCTATAGACTAGGTGCCTACTTGTCAGTATCCATGGTAGTTGGAGAAGCTGCATCATCAGGTCTATCGTTTTCCTCCTCGCTATCGTGATCATCACCGATCTTGATGTTCTTTCCAGCCTTGGAATAGACCATGCCATCTCGGATTGTGCACCCCATCTACTTCAGTGATGAGACATTGATAATGTCTTTGGGGTCGATATCTTGAGCTTCGAAGGCAGGCAATGGGACTTTGAAGTGCTGGAGGATCAGGGTGATGAACATCCCATATTGGAGGCACCCGAAGTCATGTGTTTCAACATTGGTCATATTGGCGAGCAATAGTGGGTAAATATTGAAATGGTGTCCAGTTTTGAGACACCATATCAATAGTATGTCTATTTTAGACATATAACCCTGTTGTGCGATTATCTACCTAAATAAATAAATGAATAATCGGACTTGTTTTACTTGCAAGTCCACAAGGTCAACCTAGTAGTATAGTGTGCGAATGCAAGATCATCTCCACAGGGATTGTTAAATTTTGATTTAGAATTAGTTTCACAATAATAAAATAAAAATAAGAGAAATAAATATTGAGTTGGAATTTAATAGAGATAAAGGCGTAGGGACTTGATATCCACCACTAATCATGCTACCACAACAAAACAGTATGTCAGTGCTTTACTTATGTCATGAATACCTAATGGTTGTCAACCTAAGGGCATGGTATCTACTCCTTAAGCTATTGATTTCCCTAAGCAACGAGTTAGGCATGGTATCTACTCTAACTCTTTTCTTTCTTAAGGGATTCAACATGGTGTATACTGAGTTGTTGTTGATTAACTCAAGAATCCGACATGGATATCTTTTGTTACTATTGTTGAACCCAAGACTTGGTCATCCAATTGATTCAACTAACTAATCTATACCACATGCATATGTTGATCAGCAAACACATATGAGGAATTTAAATAAAAACATGCATTAATCAAGTTAAGCATCACAACACAAATATCGTAAAGGCGCCAATAATGAATTATTGAGTAAACATAATTAGGGCTTTAACCAAGCCCTTACTAAAAGTTTAGTTACACATAATAAAATAAAGGAAAGAAGAAACCCAAGAGAGCTCCATTGAAGAGTCGTCAATTCTTCGTAGCCCCTCTGGCCTCCGACCTCCCGACCTAAAACTAAAACTAAAACTAAAAAGGGAGATATTGTTTCTGTGTTTTACAAGTCTATTTATAGGGTTCTAAGGACACCTCAAAACCCTAATTTTCAAAACAGGGTCCTAACCCTTATTTCCAAAACAGGAACCGCCGTTTTAATGCTTTACTGATGCGTGTGCGTTCAATCGCATGAGTTTGCGCTCGAGCGCAAGGTTGCACTCGAGTCTTCTCCTTGTGCACATGAGTGCTTGTGTGCTCGATCGCACTCTTCTGCAGCTCCCAGTTCCAGTTTTGCTCTTTGAGTTCCAAAATGCTTCTTTTTTCTCCAAGAACCTATAAAAACACAGAAAACACAGAAATGAAGTAAAATAGAATAAAATACGCAAACTAAAAGCTTAATAAATGTAAATTAAAGGGCTTAAATATGAATATTTAAGCTCCTATCACACCTCCAAACTTACATATTGCCAGTCCCTTAGCAATACAAAACTAAGAACTAAATGAAAAACAAACCACACGGAGATAAAACCATTATTCATGGTGTCAACAAATTTAAGTTGCATACAAAACCATGATATTTATTCATGAACGAGTTTAAAATATAAACACATCTTCGCAATGGATAAGATTTTTTAAAATCTAATCACTTACACAAGGCTGGTTAAGGCATCACAAGTCTGACTTAGTATGTGGTGAATTAGCACATAAAAGATGAAGTTTCCAAATAACTCCAATATGTAGTGTTAAACTTCCTATCAGAATGAACAATAATAGCATAGTTTCATTTTCTTCTTTTATTTTATTATGAGATTGTTGCCATGTTGAGTTCCCTTAAGCTTTCTAATTGACCCATGTAGCGAGTGTTTAGCCAATGACTCCCAAACCAGATGGTTTTAAGGCATTAGGTGTAAAGACACCCCTAAGGACTTACTAACTCGAGTAAAAAAGACTACGAAACTAACTGGTATTAATGCTGCCAAGTAAGATTCTCACCTTTTGACGTGAACACTCACTGCTTACTGAGGCAAGAGGTCCAGTTACTTAGTAGAAAATTTATTTAATAATCATTATAAGCAAAATTCCCACCTTTTGACATGAACACTCACTGCTTACTGAGGCAAGAAGTTCAGTTACTCAGTGGAAGGTTTATTTAATGATTATTGGGAGCATTTTATTTTCTCTTTTTGTGTAATAAAATTTTTCTCTAATTTTTCTATGCCAAGATGTTCTTCTAACAAGTTATCCGATTACGGTTAGGCCATGGAAACATACACATAAAAATTATATGTCATTCCCCACACAATTATGTGCTAATGTGCTCGTGTCAGATTTAGATCAAACTTGTGAATTCTTAAATGCCTTAAACTAAGTAATTAAACTTTTAAAACTTTATTATATAGACCATGTGTTTAATATTTTAAACTTACTGATGAAATCTTATCATAATATTTGTTTAAATCAACCAAAATTTTCAAAATAATATGAACATGCATTTATCTTTTCTTTTAAACAATAAAATAAAAAAACTGGGACAAAGTGTGTGTGAATGTGTCTCCCATACCCCCAAACTTAAATTACATATTATCCCCAATGTGTGAATATCATGGAAAGATCTGACCTGGGAGATGAAGAACTAACTGGACCGGTATGGCTCATAGCACACCTCCAAACTTAAACGGATGCACACATTTTCCCTAAAAAGAAAAACTAACATAATACGGGAAAACAAGAAGTACTAAAAATAAATAAATAACAATAAATATGAAAAACAATAAAAATAAAAGGATAAGCTGTGGGCTGCCTCCCATGAGCGCTAACTTTTATGTCTTCAGTTGGACTGTGCCTTATTCCATAGCAGTTTTGTGCTCTTTAAGAACTCTCAACAACTTCTCTTCTTCCCCACAACTAAGATTAGCAGCAACTATCTCGGGTAATGTCTTACTCTCTCCCAGATAAGCATAAGTTAAATGATCTGGCAACTGCTGCAATTTCAATTTTGGTGTCTAGACAATAGAAGGGAGAAGAGTAGTATTAGTAGGCACATGAGGTTCAAATGGAGGGTTGTATTTACTTGGATATTTTGGATAGGCCTTAAGGAGGTACTCAGTTTCAATGGTGTCGTCAGTAACATCTTCAGATTTTGGCTCAATATCTGATCCTTTGAAACAATGGGTGAAGATGGTCTCCAATGGATCAATGTGATGGACATGAAAAACTTGCTCAACAACACCTTGCTTTTGTTCACTTAGCTCCTTAACCAATTACCCCACTTGTACTTTTAGTCTTTGAATGGCTTGCTCATGCTTTGCAATGGTTTCCCTTTGCTCAGTCTGAAATTGTCTTTCTTCTGCCATGAATTATCCTTGTGAAGTCATCAACTGCCTCATAAAACTCTGTAAGTCATTTGTCTTTGAGTCCGAAACTGTTTGGGCTGTTGGTGGGGAGTTCCTTTACTGTCCTTGAAGGTTCAAGGCATTTTGATTATTGCTCCATAGGTGATTCTGCCATCCAGGATTATAGGTATTTGCATATATGCACTATTTGGTCCCACATAGTTTGCTTGCTCGAGATCTGTATATGAATATAAATGTCAAGTCTCAATAGTGTGATCAAATTGAGAGCATAAAGCACATACCTGGTGTTGTGTGGCTTATGGACGAGGAGGGATGTTTTGAGCAGTCATGGCTTTTATAAGCATATCTAGCTTCCTCTCCATAATAGCCATCTGATTTGAAGATCCACCATTTAAGGTTACCTCATACGTACCCTTGCTTTTAACTCTTTGTCTACCTCTTGAGAAGAATTGCTGGGTGTGCTCACTTAAGATCTCAAAAAGCTCAGTGGCTTCTTCACTGCTCTTTTCCATCAGCACACCTCCACAGCCTGAATCAATTATACCTCTATTCATGTCATTTAGACCTTCATAAAAGGCTAGTACTAGCTCATCTTGAGGTAGATTGTGATGCGGGTATTTGAGTAGCAGCTCGTTAAAGTGTCCTCATGCTTCAAAGAAAAGGTCTCAATCCCTCTGTTGGAAAGATTGAATCTCCTTCCTCATTTGTCTTATCTTTTGAGCTGGGGAAAACTTCTTTAGGAACTTACAAGCCAACTCTTCCCAATTATGGATCGAAACTGTAGGAAATGAATTGTACCACAGTTTAGCATTATCTTTTAATGAAAAAAGGGAAAAGAATTAACCTGATTCCCTCTTGATTTAGGTCTTGGATGTGCTGGAACTTGCAGAGATCAAAGAATTCCCGAAGGTGAAAGTATGGATCCTCTGCAGGTGTACCCCTAAAATTAGTTAAGGTACTGAGTATCTACGGGGATATGTAATAATTTCCTTCTGCTTCAGGTTGGCGAGCGATGCATGAAAGCTGGTCGAAGTTCCGTGGAATGAAGGATTGCTTCATAGGTCTTCTCTCAAGTGGCTATTGGTTTTCAAACTATTATGCCATTTGTGTATCTCCCTTGAATTTTTCTTCCTCTTCTTCAATGTTTTCTCTAGGTCTTTGTTTAATGGTCCGCTCAAGCTCTGGATCAAGTGGAACGATGGTAGAGTTCCTAGATCGAAGCCCTTGCATAAATCAATTGGAAGACTTTGGTGCAGCAGCTTCAGTACTGTTGCTCGGGTAGTCTCTGGACTATTTGCGCTCGAGCACACAAGGTACTGCACTCGATCGCAACAGTGCACTCAATCTCACTTGAGCTTGCGATCGATCGCAAGGCCAGAAACAACACTGCTATAGACCTGAAACAGAAGAAAACAGAAAACGAAAAGAAGAAAAATTAGTTTTTTGATAAAGAAAATATAAACAGAACAGAGTAACGAAATAAAATAAAACTAACGAATATAAATCTAAAAAGAAATTTAGCGCAATCCCCGGCAACGGCGCCAAAAACTTGTTATGCGATTATCTACCTAAATAAATAAGCGAATAATCAGACTTGTTTTACTTGCAAGTTCACAAGGTCAACTTAGTAGTATAGTGTGCGAATGCAAGATCACCTCCACAGGGATTGGTAAATTTTGATTTAGAATTAGTTTCACAATAATAAAATAAAAATAAGAGAAATAAATATTGAGTTGGAATTTAATAGAGATAAAGGCGTAGAGACTTGATATCCATCACTAATCATGCTACCACAACAAAACAGTATGCCAATGCTTTACTCATGTCATGAATACCTAATGGTTGTTAACCTAAGGGCATGGTATCTACTCCTTAAGCTATTGATTTCCCTAAGCAATGAGTTAGGCATGGTATCTACTCTAACTCTTTTCTTTCTTTAGGGATTCAGCATGGTGTATACTAAGTTGTTCCTTAAGAGAGCATAAGATCTGTGGAAATCGATAACCACACGAAACCTAGGGCATGGTATCTACTCCCGGTTTCCTATGTTGATTAACCCAAGAATCTGGCGTGAATATCTTTTGTTACTATTGTTGAACCCAGGACTCGGTCATCCAAATTGATTCAAGTAACTAATCCATACCACATCCATATGTTGATCAACAAACACATATGAGGAATTTAAATAACAACAGGCATTAATCAAGTTAAGCATCATAACACAAATATCACAAAGGCCCCAATAATGAATTATTGAGTAAATATAATTAGGGCTTCAACCAAACTCTTACTAAAAATTTAGTTACAGATAATAAAATAGAGGAAAGAAGAAACCCGAGAGAGCTCCATTGAAGATTCGTCAATTCTTCGTAGAATCCCATCTGGCCTCCGGCCTCCCGAACTAAAACTAAAACTAAAACTAAAAAGGGATATACTGTTTCTGTGTTTTACAAGTCTATTTATAGGGTTCTAAAGACACCTCGAAACCCTAATTTCCAAAACAGGGTCCTAACCTTTATTTCCAAAACAGGAACTGTCGTTTTGATGCTTTACTGATGCATGTGCGTTCGATCATATAAGTTTGCACTCGAGCTCAAGGTTGGGCTCGAGCCTTCTCCTTGTGCGCACGAGTGCTTATACGCACGATCGCACCAAGTACTGCTCTCGATCGCACTCTTCTGCAACTCTCAGTTCTAGTTTTGCTCTTTGAGTTCCAAAAGGCTTATTTTTTCTCCAAGAACCTATAAAAACACAGAAAACACAGAAAGAAAGTAAAATAGAATAAAATACGCAAACTAAAGGCTTAACAAATATAAATTAAGGGGCTTAAATATGAATATTTAAGCTCCTATCAAACCCCGACTCCCGAGTTTAGGGTGGATGGTCCAACTCACTATGAGGTTGAACAATTTTGAGTCGAGGGGCATGTCACTATACTAGTGATATGTAGTGGGTCGAAAGACATAGTTAGGGTTGCCCCTAACTATCTGACATGCCTCATCATAGTCAAAATTATCTGACTATCCATCCAGACTCCACTGGACCCCTCCTATGGGGATTCTCAGCAGGTTGACCAAGAGGTTAGTGTTTACTTCAAATTCTATACCCATGACATTGGTCTTAAATCGAAGAGCTAGTGGACTGGGCTTGACCAGGTTGGCATAGAATTGATGAATGAGGCAGGGGTAGTATTTTTGGTGGATTTTTACAAGGGGGTTAGGTGAATCGCCTCAAAAGCAAGAAAGATATCAAAACTAGCATGACGAATAGAGTTGAAATCGATGAATCTATCTGTCATTATGTTCTTATGTCTAATGACAGTTATATACATGCTTTTGGTGGTGAGGTTCCGAAAAAGTTAATCATCAAGCTCAGTCCTTGCCTGTTTGCTCGAGGAACCAGCTATCCCCTTCCCCTTAGTGTCTGGTGTCAAGGACTTCTTTGATCGAGGCCTTGTGGGTGCATAAGGTCCGACAACCATTGTTTTTACTCGGATTCTCTCAGACATTTTGGAAAAAAAAAATTTAGAAATAGGTTTTGGGAAATGGATGAAGTTTCAACTGTGAAAAGTTGAAAATATGTGATTTGAGGGGGCATTAAAGGTTCTATAGAGTTGTTTCAAGATATTTTGGTCTAAAATCAAAGATTTTTAGAGAGAGAAAGCTAAGGTTTATCAAAAATGGCGTAAAATCTGTGAAAAAATGAAGTGATTATATATAGAATTGCGATACTAGTCGACTATGTTAGAGTACTAGTCGACCGAATACTTCATAATTTGGGGATTTTTTGACATACCAGTCGAATGGGTCGAGATACCAATCGACTAGGTAAACTGGCAGTAAGATACCAGTCGATTGGATGTACCCTACTAGTCATTTGGGTTTTTTAGGAAAAAATTCAAATTTTTTGCTATAAAAATTTTCTTGTGGTAACAATCGATTGGGAAATTGGGCAGTGAGACACTAGTCAACTATATTGACTCTACTAGTCGATTGAGTTCATTCGAAGAAATTTTAAAATTTCGAGCTCCAAGTTTCTCGTGTAATACTAGTCGAATGGGTCCTTGTACTAGTCGACTGGTGAAATAGGCAGTGAGTTACCAGCCGACTAGAGTGACTCAACTAGTCAACTGGGTAACTGGACAGAGAGATACTAGTCGACTGGATCAAGATATTAGTCGATTAGGTCTTTCATAAAACTAAAAATTTTGAGCTCCAATTTGAAATTTTGCAAGAAATGATTTATCTATGCCATCTTGAGTGAGAGATATTAAATAGGAGTTAATACTCATTCACTAAATGTTAAATATGCATATGATGAATGTAGATGCAATTAAACACACATATTTTCATAATTTGTTAAACCCATTAAGCTAATCTTGCTAAAGTTATCTTCATTCAAGGGCTTAGTAAGAATGTCGGCAATTTAGTTCTCTGAATGGATGAATTCTAATATAAAATCACCCTTTTAAGCATGATCTCTTATGAAGTGATGTCTTATTTCTATGTGTTTGGTTCTCGAATGTTGAATAGGATTTTTTGTTAAGTTGATAGCACTAGTGTTATCACAATGAATTGGTATATGTTTAAAATTCATACCATAGTCTTCTAATTGTTGTTTCATCCACAAAACTTGTGCACAACAACTTCCAACTGCTACATATTCCACTTCGATGGTTTATAACGCAATCGAATTTTGTTTCTTAGAAAACCAAGAGGTTAACATTGAACCTAAAAATTAGCGTATTCCACTAGTGCTTTTTCTATCTAGCCTCCAACCCACCAAATCAACATCCGAATATCCAACAAGCTCAAAAGTTGATTTACTAGAATACCATAACTCTAGGTTTTGAATGCCTTGTAAATATCTTAGGATTCTTTTTACGAAAATTACATGTGATTCCTTAGGATTAGCTTGAAATCTAGCACACATGTATACAATGAATATTATATCAGGTCTACTTGTAATTAGATAAAGTAAAGCTCCTATCATGTTTCTATAAGTTTTAGTATCTATACACTTATCTTCCTTATCTAAGTCAAGTTTTGTAGAAGTGCTCATAGGAGTGCCAATTGACTTTGAGCTTTCCATCACAAATCTATTTAATAGGTCTTTAGTATACTTTGATTGATTGATGAAGATGTCTTCTTTTAATTGTTTGATTTGAAGTCCAAGAAAGTAGGTAAGCTCTCCCATCATGCTCATTTCAAATTCACTTTGCATACACTTAGCAAACTTTTGACACATAGATTCATTAGAAACACTAAATATAATATCATCAACATATATTTGGACTGCTAGTGTGTCATTTTTGTAAGTTTTTGTGAAGAGAGTTGTATCTATTTTTCCTCTTTTAAAATCATTTTCAAGCAAAAACTTACTTATTCTTTCATACCATGCTCTTGGAGCTTGCTTCCACCCATAGAGAGCTTTAGAAATGTTATAGACATTGTTTGTAAGACTAGGATTTTCAAATCCAATAGGTTTCTCAACATACACCTTTTCTTCTATAAAACCATTTAAAAATGCATTTTTTACATCCATTTAAAATAGTTTAAATTTACTAAAGCATGCAAATGCCAATAACATACGAATGGCTTCTAATCTAGCTACAGGAGCATAAGTCTCATCAAAGTGTATTCATTCTTCTTGATTATATCTCTTAGCAACTAGTCTAGCCTTGTTCCTAGTTACTATTCCATTTTCATCTATTTTATTTCTATATACCTATTTGGTTCCTATTGCTGTGCGATTCTTTGGTTTAGGAACTACATTTCATACTTTGTTTCTTTTAAATTGATTTAATTCTTCTTGCATAACATTTATCCAATCAATATATTTTTTGACTTCTACAAAAGTCTTAGGTTCTACTTGAGATAAATAAGCTACACAATTGCAAATATTTCTTATAGAGGATTGAGTTCTTACCCCTTGTGAAGGATTATCAATCACTTGATCGATTCGATGATAATTCACATACCTCTAATCTTTGGGAAGATCATCCTCTTGTTGACTTGTAGATGGTTGGTCAAGATTGAGAGCATCTACCTCTGGGCTTGTTTGAGGTTGGCTCTCCTTCGGGTCAATAATGGGAGTAAGTGTTTCCATTCTTGGAATAAAATTTGCATCATCATTAAAAGATACTACTCTACTACTAATTGGATTAGACTCATCAAAGGCAACATGTACAGATTCTTCAACCACTAGAGTTCTTTTGTTAAAGACTCTATAATCTTTACTAGAGGTTGAATATCCTAATAATATCCCTTCATCAGTATTTGAGTCAAATTTACCTAAATTAGTTTTACTATTATTTAGGATGAAGCACTTGCAACCAAAAGCACGGAAATAAGAGATATTAGGCTTTTTACCTTTCCATAGTTCATATGGAGTTTTATCAAGAATATGCCTAATTAATACTCTATTTAAAACATAGCAAGAAGTGTTTACGGCTTCCACCCAAAAATATTTTGGAAAACTATTTTCATAAAGCATTATTCTAGCAAATTCTTCTAGAACTCTATTTTTCCTCTCAGCAACTCCATTTTGTTGAGGAGTTCTAGGTGCTAAAAAATTGTGATCAATTCCATTTTCATCAAAAAAATTTGAAAAGCTTTGGTTTTCAAATTCTTTTCCATGATCACTTCTAATACTTGAAATAGAAATACCCTTTTCATTTTGAACCTTCTTACAAAAGTTCACAAATCCTTTATATGCTTCATCCTTGTAAGCAATAAAAATAACAAAGGTATATCTTGAATAATCATCAACATTAACAAGAGCATATTGATGGCCACCTAGACTAATGGTACTTATTGGACCAAACAAGTCCATATGTAAAAGTTCCAATGGTCTAGAGGTTGAGATTATATTTCTTGATTTAAAAGAAATTCTTATTTGTTTTCCTATTTGACAAGCATCACACACCTTGTCTTTTTTTTTTGGAAGTCCAATGATTAAATCTTTTCTTAAAATAATTTTTAGCAAATCTATGTTCACATGGCCAAGTCTTCTATGTCATAGCCATGGGTTTTCACTAAAAGCGGTAAAGCATTTTTCATTTTCCGAATGCAAAGATTTTAAATCAACTATATAGACATTTTCGTGTCTATAACCAACAAACTTGATCTTGTTACTTTTGATGTCTATAACTAGACAGTGAGAGGTTTCAAATATGACTTTGTTTCCTTTGTCACATAGTTGACTAATACTAAACAAATTTGTCTTAAGGCCTTACACATATAAAACATTATCAATGGTTGAGAAATCATTACCAACTTTGCCATGCTTGATGATCTTTATCTTTGTATTGTCTCCAATGGTGACATGTTTGTCATCCCTTAGAGTTAGCTCTTTGAACATGCTTGATCACCGGTCATGTTCTTTGAGCATTCACTATCAAGGTACCAATAGTTACCTTTTTCCTTAATGTGGAGACATATCTACATTACACAAGAATATACAATTGCATTTTTAGGTACCCAAAATTTCTTGGGTCCTTTGGGGTTAGTCTTAGAAAATACAGTTCCATTAGGAACCCATACTTTCTTAATATTATAAGGTACTCTATAATTGTAAACATGTTAATGATGCATGATCCTAGGATAATAGTTATTGAAGTTTCTAGGATTTCTTAAATATGCATGTCTATAGTTCATTGGATAAGCATTCCTAGGATACATGTTTCTATTATGAAGTTTATGAAAACGTATGTTATCTCTAGGAAATGTATGAAGGTAATTTCTGGGATGTGCACTTGTAGTATGCAAGTTATGAACATACATATTATCTCTAGGATATACATGATAGTAATTCCTAGGATGTGACTTTCTAGTATGTGCATTCCTTGAATTTCTAAGATGTTTATTCCTAGCATTTGCATTTCTTAAGTGAGCATACATATATGCATGTGTGTTTCTAGGATGTTTATCTCTAGTATATGTGTTAGGATTCACATTCTTAGACCTACTAGCATATATCAAGGGAGTTCTTTTAATCTTACTAGTGGCCTTGGAAGTGGATGCTTCATTCACACATGTTGCTTTCATGAACAAAGTCTCTTTTGACTTTTGCTTGTATAATGGAGAATAACCCAAGCCGAATTTTCCTCCACTTAACCTTTGGCAAGATAGCACTTCATCTAGCTTTTCTTTTCTAAGCATAAGTCTAGATATAGTGCTATTCAATTCCATTATTTTCTTCTTTAAAAAATCATTTTCATTTTTTAGAAAATCCCTTTAAGAGTTATAAAGCATGGAAGATAGTTTTTCTTTTTCTTCCCTTAAGCCTTCCATCTCTTTAGAAAGAGATGAGACTTCCTTCTTGAGGGCCACATTTCTATAATCGAATTTCTTTAATTCTTCATGCATCTCATTTATTACTTCAATTAATTCTTCACTACTACTAAAAATGTTATTATTATTAAAAGGGGAAAAAATTGATACCTCATTTTCATCGTCGATTGCCATCAAGCATAGGTTGGTAATCTCCTCGTATCCAACTTCAATGTCCAAGGTTTCTTCTTCTTCGTCATCACTCCATGTGGTTGCAATCATGGCTTTCTTTTTGAAGCTCTTATATAGTTTGCTCGTTGTTGGAAAATCGGCCTTGATGTGACTGGGCTTCTGATAAGTGCTTAAATATTCATATTTAAGCCCATTAATTTATATTTGTTAAGCTCTTAGTTTGCATATTTTATTCCATTTTACTTCCTTTTTGTGTTTTCTATGTTTTTATAGGTTTTTGAAAGAAATTAAGCATTTTGGAACTCAAAGAGCAAAACTGGAACTGGGAGCTGCAGAAGAGTGCGATTGAGTACACAAGCACTCGTGCGCACAAGAAGAAAGCTCAAGCTCAACCTTGCGCTCGAGCGCAAACTCATGCGATCAAGTGCACACGCATCAATAAAACATCAAAACGGAAGTTCTTATTTTGGAAAGTAGAGTTAGAGACCTGTTTTGGAAATTAGGGTTTCCAAATGTCCTTAGAACCCTATAAATAGACTTGTAAAACACAGAAAAAATATCTCCCTTTTAGTTTAGTTTTTGTTCGGGGAGGCCAGAGGCCTGACGAGCCCGAAGGAAAGATTGTGGAGACGAATTGATGACTCTTCTCCATAGAGTTTTCGGGTTTCTTCTTTCCTTTGTATTTTATTTTATGATGTTGTTAAGCATCACAACTATGTGTAACTAATTTTCTAGTAAGGGCTTGGTTGAAGCCCTAATTATGTTTACTCAATAATTCAGTATTGGTGCCTTTGCGATATTTGTGTTGTGATGCTTAACTTGATTAATGCCTGTTTTTATTTAAATTCCTCATATGTGTTTGCAGATGAACATATGCATGTGGTATAGATTAGTTAGTTGAATCAATTTGGATCACCGAGTCCTAGGTTCAACAATAGTAACAAAAGATATCCACACTGGATTCTTGGGTTAATCAACATGGGAAAGCGGGAGTAGATACCATGCCCTAGGTCTCGTGTGGTTGTCAATTTCCACAGATCTTATGCTCTCTTAAGGAATAACTCAGTATACACCATGTTGAATCCCTTAAGAAAGAAAAGAGTTAGAGTAGATACCATGCCTAACTTGTTGCTTAAGAAAATCAATAGCTTAAGGAGTAGATACCATGCCCTTAGGTTGACAACCATTAGGTATTCATGACATGAATAAAGCATTGGCATACTGTTTTGTTGTGGTAGCATGATTAGTGGTGGATATCAAGTCCCTACACCTTTATCTTTATTAATTCCAACTCAATATATATTTCTCTTATTTTTATTTTATTATTGCGAAACTAATTCTAAATCAAAATTTACCAATCCCTGTGGAGATGATCTTGCATTCGCACACTATGCTATTGTTGACCTTGTGCACTTGCAAGTAAAACAAGTACGATTATTTGCTTATTTATTTAGGTAGATAAACGCTCAACAAGTTTTTGGCACCGTTGCCGGGGCTTGCGATAAATTTCTTTTTAGAATTATTTTCGTTAGTTTTATTTTATTTTGTTTTATTGTTTTATTTTTATCAAAAATCTATAAAAAAAAATTCTAAGTTTCTATTTTTCGTTCAGTTTTATTTTATTTCACCAAAACCTTAATTTATTTCTTCTTTTCTGTTTTGTTTTGTTTTAGGTACAGCAGCAGAGTGATCTGTGCACTGCGATCAAGCGCCCTCCTCAAGTATGATCGAGCACATTGCCGTGATCGAGCGCACTCCTCTATGTGATCGCGCGCATTTGAGGCAGAAGCTACCCGAGCAGCAGTGTTGAACTGCTGCACTGAAGCTGTTTTTACTAATTCATGCAAGGGTTTCGTTCCAGGCATCCAACTTTCTTTCCCCTCGATACAAAGCTTGAGCGGACCATTCGACAAAGGCTTAGAGACAACTCTAAAGAGGCAGAAGAAGGATTTGAGGAAGAAACAACAATGGCAGATCAGCTAGAAAACCAGCAACCACTTGAGTGAAGACCGATGAAGTAATCCTTCACCCCAAGGAACATCGACCGATCATCGTGTATTGCATATCAACCTGAGGCGGAAGAAAATTATTACATATCTCTACAGATACTCAGTGCACTTACTCACTTTAGGGGTACACTTAATGAGGATCCACATTTGCACCTTCGAGAGTTCTTTGGTCTTTGCAAATTCCAACATATCCAGGGCTTAGACCAAGAAGGAATCAGGTTAATTCTTTTCCTTTTTTTTCCTTAAAAGATAATGCTAAATTGTGGTACAATTCATTGCCTGCAGTTTCGATCCACATCTGGGAAGAGTTGGCCAGCACGTTCCTAAGAAAGTTCTTCCCGGCTCAAAAGACGAGACAAATGAGGAATGAGATTCAATCTTTCCAACAGAGGGATGAAGACCTTTTCTTTGAGGTATGGGGACACTTTAATGAGCTACTTTACAAATGTCCACATCACAACCTACCTCAAGATAAGCTGGTACTAGCCTTTTACAAAGGTCTAAATGACATGAATAAAGGTATTGTTGATTCAGGTTGCGGAGGTATGCTGATTGAGAAAAGCAGTGAAGAAGCCATGGAGCTGTTTGAGGCATTGAGTGAGCACACTCAACAATTCTCATCCAGAGGGATACAAGGAGTAAAGAGCAAGGGTATGTATGAAGTTAACTTAATTTATGGAATTCCAACTCAGATAGCTGCTATGGAGAGGAAGCTAGATATGCTTGTAAAAGTTATGACTGCTCAGAACGCCTCACCGAGTCCACAAGCCACACAACGCCAGGTATGTGCTTTATGTTCTCAATTTGATCACTCTACTGAGACTTGCCATTTATATTCATCTACAGATCCCGAGCAAGTGAACTATGTGGGACCAAACAGTGCATATGCAAATACCTACAATCCTGGATGGCAGAATCACCCATGGAGCAACAATCAAAATGCCTTGAACCTTCAAGGATAGCAAAGGAACTCCCCACCAGCAGCCCAAATAGTTTTGAAATCAAAGATAAATAACCTAGAGAGTCTTATGAGGTAGTTAATGACCTCACAAGAACAATTCATAGTAGAAACAAGATAATTTCGGACTGAGCAAAGTGAAACCACTGCAAAGCATGAGCAACCCATTCAAAAACTCGAGATACAAATGAAGCAATTGGCTAAGAAGCTACGTGAAAGAAAGCATGGGGAACTTCCCGCCCAAGCACTACCTAATCCAAGAGGACATCAGCAACTAAATACCGTGACAACTCTCATAAATGGTAAGATCATAGGAGCTTATGAGCCTGCAAAAGCATCTCCAATTACAACATTCACATCAAAGGTAAGTGAAAGGGAGAAGTGAAATGCACCACCCTTCCCCCAAGGTTAGTAAAGCCAACAAAAGAAATTAAATTGCATGATATCTTTGAAACTTTGAGAAAAGTAGAAATTAATATTCCTTTATTAGATGCAATTAAACAAATTCCTGCATATGCTAAATTTTTAAAAGATAGTTGCACTAATAAAAGGAATTTTCAAGAGCATGAAACAGTGGCTTTAACTGAAAAGGTAAGTGCGGTATTGTTAAGGAAACTACCACCCAAGCTAAAAGATCCGAGTAGTTTCACCATTCCTTGCAGGATAGGTAACCAGAATTTTTAGCATGCACTATTGGATCTAGGGGCTGGTGTCAACTTGCTGCCATACACTATATTTAAGACACTAGGTTTGGGGGAGCTTCAACCAACCTCCATCACCTTGCAACTGGCAGACAGACGCATTAAAAGACCAAGAGGTATTCTTGAGGATATCTTGGTAAAGGTAGGTCCATTTATTTTACTTGCTGATTTTATTGTATTAGATATGAAAGAATCTTCTATGTCATTACCACTGCCCATCATCTTAGGAAGACCCTTTATGAGAACTACTGATACAAAAATTTGCGTGAAAAAAGGTATTGTAAGTATGAAAGTAAATGGTGAGAAGGTTGAATTTAAAATATTTTATACATTAAAATTACCCCAAGATAATATGGAATATTCTAATGAACGTATGATGCAAGGTGTTGTTGAGCAAGCTTTTCAGGTCCATCTCATTGCTCCATTGGAAGCCACCCTCACCCATGGATTAACAAGATCAGATGTTGAGCCTGCATATGAAGATGTTACTGATAACATCTTTGAGGCTGCGCATCGCCTAGAGGCCTCTCCAAAGCATCTAAGAACCAAATTTAGCATTGAAGCAGTTGCTGATGCATTCAACTTATGCTTTTCTAGGAGGAAATAAAAGTATCTGGCTGAAGACGTTAAACTTAGCGCTCATGGGAGGCACCCCACAGTTTATCCTTTTATTTTTATTGTTTTTCATATTTATTGTTATTTATTTATTTCTAGTACTTTTTGTTTTCCCGTATTACGTTCATTTTTCTTTTTAAGGACAATGTGTGCATCCGCTCAAGTTTGAGGGTGTGCTATGAGCCATGCCGACCCAGCTAGTTCTCCATCTCCCAGGCCCGATCTTTCCATGATATTCACACATTGGCGACAATGTGTAATTTAAGTATGGGGGTATAGGAGACACATTCACACACACCTTGTCCCAGTTTTTTTTTTGTTTTTTTTATTTTATTGTTTAAAATAAAAGATAAATGCATGTTCATGTTGTTTTAAAAATTTTGGGTGATTTAAACAAATATTATGATAAGATTTCATCAGTAAGCTTAAAATATTGAACACATGGTCTAAATAATAAAGTTTTAAAAGTTTAATTACTTACTTTAAGGCATTTAAGAATTCACAAGTTTGATCTAAATCTGACACGAGCACATTAGCACATAATTGTGTGGGGTATGACATATAATTTTTATGTGTATGTTTCCATGGCCTAACCGTAATCGGATAACTTGTTAGAAGAACATTTGGCACAGAAAAATAGAAAAAAAATTATTGCTCAAAAAGAGAAAATAAAATGCTCCTAATAATCATTAAATAAACTTCCCACTGAGTAACTGGGCCTCTTGCCTCAGTAAGCAGTGAGTGTTCACGTCAAAAGGTGGGAATTCGGCTTATAATGATCATTAAATAAAGTTTTTACTGAGTAACTGGACCTCTTGCCTCAGTAAGCAGTGAGTGTTCACGTCAAAAGGTGGGAATTTTGTGTGGCAGCATTAAGGCCAGTTAGTTTTGTAGCCTTTTTTACTCGAGTTAGTAAGTCCTTAGGGATGTCTTTACACCTAATGCCCTAAAACCATCTGGTTTGGCAGTCATTGGCTAAACACTCGCTACATGGGTCAATTAGAAAGCATAAGGGAACTCAACATGGCAAAAATCTCATAATAAAATAAAAAGAAATAAACAAAACTATGCTATTATTGTTCATTCTAATAGGAAACTCGATGAATGTTAAGACACCAAAACACTACACATTGGAGTTATTTGGAAGCTTCATCTTTTATATGCTAATTCACCACACACTAAGTCAGACTTGTGATATCTTAACCAGCCTTGTGTAAGTGATTAGATTTTAAAACTCTTATTCGTTGCAAAGATGTGTTTGTATTTTAAGCTTGCTCTTGAATAATATCATGATTTTGTGTGAGACTTAAATTTTTGGATACCATGAATGATGGATTTATCTTTGTGTCTTTGTTTGTCATTGAGTTTTTAGTTTTGTATTACTAGGAGACTAGCAATATGTAAGTTTGGGGGTCTGATAAGTGCTTAAATATTCATATTTAAGCCCATTAATTTATATTTGTTAAACTTTTAGTTTGCGTATTTTATTCCATTTTACTTCCTTTTTGTGTTTTCTGTGTTTTTATAGGTTTTGGAAGAAAGGAATCATTTTGGAACTCAAAGAGCAAAACTAAAACTGGGAGCTGCAGAAGAGTGCGATCGAGTGCACAAGCACTCGTGCGCAACCTTGCACTAGAGCGCAAACTCATGCGATCAAGCACACACGCAACAACAAAAGATCAAAACGGCAATTCCTATTTTGGAAAGTAGGGTTAGAGACCTGTTTTGGAAATTAGGGTTTCCAAGGTCCTTAGAACCCTATAAATAGACTTGTAAAACACAGAAAAAATATCTCCCTTTTTAGTTTAGTTTTTGTTCGGGGAGGTTGGACGAGCCCGGAGGAAAGATTGTGGAGATGAATTGACGACTCTTCTCCATAGTGTTTTTGGGTTGCTTCTTTCCCTTGTATTTTATTTTATGATGTTGTTAAGCATCACAACTATATGTAACTAATTTTCTAGTAAGGACTTGGTTGAAGCCCTAATTATGTTTACTCAAGAATTCAGTATTGGTGCATTTGTGATATTTGTGTTGTGATGCTTAACTTGATTAATGCTTGTTTTTATTTAAATTCCTCATATGTCTTTGCTGATCAACATATTCATGTGGTATGGATTAGTTAGTTGAATCAATTTGGATGACCGAGTCCTGGGTTCAACAATAGTAACAAAAGATATCCACACCGAATTCTTGGGTTAATCAACATGGTTAACTGGGAGTAGATACCGTGCCCTAGGTCTCGTGTGGTTGTCGATTTCCACAGATCTTATGCTCTCTTAAGGAACAACTCAATATACGCCATGCTGAATCCCTTAAGAAAGAAAAGAGTTAGAGTAGATACCATGCCTAACTCATTGCTTAAGGAAATAAATAGCTTAAGGAGTAGATACCATGCCCTTAGGTTGACAACCATTAGGTATTCATGACATGAGTAAAGCATTGGCATACTGTTTTGTTGTGGTAGCATGATTAGTGATGGATATCAAGTCTCTTTATCTTTATTAATTCCAACTCAATATATATTTCTCTTATTTTTATTTTATTTTTGCGAAACTAATTCTAAATCAAAATTTACCAATCCCTGTGGAGATGATCTTGCATTCACACACTATGCTACTGTTGACCTTGTGCAATTGCAAGTAAAACAAGTACGATTATTTGCTTATTTATTTAGGTAGATAAACGCTCAACAGCTTTTTGCAATCGAAACATATAAGAGGTTCCCATTTTGGAGTGGAATCTGTTGTGTAAGGTTTCTTGCTCTTTTTCAAGAACTTGTGAAACCTTTTGGTGATTAATTTTGTCTCATCATCTTCTTCGCTACTCTCTTTCTCTTTTCCTTCTCTTTCTCTTTATTACTTGTAGAGGCTTTGAGAGCAATCAACTTTTTCTTCTTCTCATCATCATTGTCAATAGTGATCCAAGGAGTGTTTTGACATCAAGTTTGCCAAGATCTTTGGCCTCCGTTATGGCTGTCTTCTTTGCTTTCCAAGTGGATGGCAAAGACCTTAAAATCTCCCTCATTAGTTCAAATTCCTTAATGCTCCTACCAAGAAGCTTTAAACCGTTAACAATGGCAGTAAAACGTGAGTACATTTGAGAAATAATTTCATCGGGAGACATTTTAAAAGATTCATATTCGGACACTAGCATATAAATTTTTTATTTTTCCACTTCGCTAGTGCCTTCATATATAATTTGTAATTTATCCCAAATTTCTTTAGCTGAAATACATGCAGAAATTTTATTGTATTCAACGTTATCTAGAGTGCAATGTAACATGCTAGTTGCTCTACTATTCAAAGACATCATTCTATAATCCTCGTCATTAAATTCTGTTTTGAGTTTATACATTGTATGATTGATCTCTCTAATGACTATTTCCTTAGTAGGAATTCTGGGTCCTTTTTCAATGGCTCTCCATAGATTGTAATCTTGTCATTCAACAAAAAATTTCATTCTATTTTTTCCAGTAGTTATAGTTGGAGCCATTAAACAAAAGAGACCTAGTATAGAAATGTCTTTCGGTATAGTTATTAAATGTCATTGGATCAACTCAAGGATTTTAAGCCTGAAATTGGGTATGAAGCTTTGATACCAATTATAAACCGAGGTTCAAACCCAAGAGGGGGTGAATTGGGTTTTAAAAACTTTTTGCTAATTAACTTGCAAGCTTTTAAAATAGTTTAATAAGCAAAGCACACAATCAAATAATATGCTTGTAAATAAAGGAGTTAAAGAAGAGAATATGCAAACTCCGTTTATAGTGGTTCGACAATATCGGAATCTCTCCAACCCTATGTCTACTCTCTTCAAGGAACCTCCCTGAAGTAATCCACTAATCGTTAGTTGAGCAACTTCACGGGTGTTGCACAAACCTTACAAACAATCTCTTCCTCATAGAAGTTACAACGAAATGTTTAATCCTAAACACTTTAAGAGTTACACCAACTCTTTCTCTTTACAATAAATTGTATTAACTGTAAAGTAAATGGTAGAGAGATAGCAATGAATGCTTTTACAAATGAAGAATATCTCTCTTTCAAGAACAAGCTTAAAGAATGGCTCACAATGAATTTTTCAAAGCTTTTGAGAATTAATGAGCTATATGATGAATTAAATGTGCTATCTTCTTTGTTTAAATGCTTATTGAAGTGGGTTTATATAGCCTTGAACTTATATGGCCGTTTGACACTGACTTGGTAGGTTTGGGGCATTAAATGCTCAAGTCTCGCATCTCAAACGGTCATATTTTCGAATTATCCTGAAAAATGTTCACTTTTAGACTTAGGGAAAGTATTAGTCGACCGGGTCATAGGACCAGTCGACTGGGTGAAGTTACCAGTCGATT
The DNA here is from genome assembly GCA_023935145.1 of Bretschneidera sinensis. NCBI lineage: Eukaryota > Viridiplantae > Streptophyta > Magnoliopsida > Brassicales > Akaniaceae > Bretschneidera > Bretschneidera sinensis. Next base: position 116,619,981 of record CM043700.1, read on the forward strand.
GGGAACTTACTGTCCCTTTTCCCAGTCGACTGGTATAAAGACCCAGACGCCTGGGTTGTCCTTAAACCTAGTTTTTATGTTTCAAAACAGTTTTTGACTTAGAAACATTTTTATATTTTCGTTTTTTCAAATCTTTTTGTGAATTGAGCTATTTATCAAGCTAAGTAATTGAAATTTAGAGATTTACAACGTAATTCAATTAACTTAGTGTCTGTTCTAGATCTTCCGTCTTCTTTTGGTGTATGAACGTATTGAGTTCTTGCATTTTGTTTCTGTACTGAATGTTTTTACCACTTAAACACTTAGATAAAACTTCTAGTGTAATTTGAGTGGTGTTTTGTCATTATTAAAATCAAATACGGGTCAACAATGATGATGATGATGATGATCTTTATGTCTACAAACCAAACGGTCCCAATTCCTAAGCGCTCCTTCTTTCCCCAAAATTTCATTAACACCCAGACTCTTTGTCCCTCACTCTCTCGAAAAATTCTTAGCTAGCTCGAGTCTAAAGTTCATGTTTTAGACCAGTTGAAAACTTCACTGATAATTTTGAGGAGTTTCATTGGTAACATTAGTATAAATACAGGATCCAAAAAATATTATTACTAATGTTATTCTTCAAAATTATCAATGAAGCTTCCAACAAATCTAAAACATAAACTTTATACCCAAGCAAGCCAAGTATTGCTCCACTCTCTCAACCGCTCACTCTTCTTTGTTCCCACGAACGCTATCTAAAGACCAACGCTGCATGGCAAAGCACTCGTTGTCCACAAACTCTCCTTTACTCTTTTTTTGCTCCACAGAACTAACCCAACATTCATTTCTGCTTTCTCTCTCTTTCTCCACTCTCTCTCATTATCTTCCCTCCTTCTCCCCGCACCCTGCTCCCCCCGGCGCTGCATCTCTCTTTTCTCTCGGCGAGCGATACTACCACCCACACTGTCCTATTCTCTCTATATTCAGATATGCATTATTTTCAGTTAATTCGAGATTTGATTAATTAGGGTTCACAAGAAAAAGGTTTCTGATTTCTGGGTTCATTCTGAAAATCACCAGATAAAAAAAAATATTTTCTTGGCTCAAAATTTTGAACGATTTGTATGGTAACTTGGCAATCTGTGATCCAAGTTTCTTATGAGAAGCCCAGAAAAATTGTAGGGCTCTCCACGTTCTGATTTATGTCTATAATTTTTCTCAAAAATTGAATTCCTTTTTCATTTCTTCTTCCCGCTATGATGTTTGCTTTAAGTGTGAAGGTTGGGTGCTGGGATTTTGTCAATGTTCATGGGTAATCAATGTTCATGGGTAATCAAAGTATTTATTTTTCAACTACTATAAATAATCGACATAAGGGGTGTTTCTTTTTAACCTTTTGCTAAGGGTAAAGAACATCAGGTCGGGGTCTACGTACAAGGCCCAAATAAGGCCATATTGTGGTTTTAATGCCTATACCAACTAGGCCTACCTACTATTCATGCAACAACCCTTTTTACCCTTTAGGGCGCTGGTTATTTCAAAGAGGAACACAATTACGAAGTGTTCGCGTACAGTTGTTGATTAAAATAGTCCCTTGAAAAATTGGGGACCGGTGTCATTGGGCTGGGCTAGTAAAATTAAGGTCTAAATTTTTTTGGTAATTTGGTTACCAAATTACAATGTGTTTTTGTTATAAAAAAATACAATGCGTTTGGAAGGGGTTTCTGAAAGTTAAGTAAAAGAAATAAAAGGAGTAATTGAAAACTAAGTTTGAAAGTTTTTTCCGTAAGCAAGTTTTTGAGGTATCCCACTTTCTTTATAACTTAAAAAGACCTTTAACTTGTCAATTTTTTTAACACTCCAAATTAGAGGTTTTGCAAGGTTTTCATAAAAAGCGATTTTGTTTATCCTTTTTTACTTTCTTTTACTTTATAAACTTCTATACAAAAGAAAGTTTTCAACTCCTCATTTATTGTCCATTCCCTACCTTTTAATTCTTTTAGAAACTAGGCCTTTTTTTCCCTCAAAACTTTCAAACACATTACTAGAAGAAATTCCTAACCGATATCGACACCTATTACTTAAAATATTTGAAACCTTATACCGATACCAATGCCAAAAATCAAATGTCGAATTACAAAACCAAAGTTTTTCGATTTAAATAATTCGATTTGTTTTGATGCCTAAAATCTTATCGTCGTTTTCCAGAAGCATGAAGGTGAACCTACGCACATGAAACAAAAAACCCTAAGAAGTCACTGGAGGATCGGAGTGATTATGCCTCCATAGAGACTCTCTGATGCCTAAGTCAAAAATATGTTTGTAGATAATGAAAAGGCAGAAGGGTATGAGAACTATTTGTGGCATACATGTATGATAATGAGATCCCATTTTATATAGTGTAATGAGTCTATTAGTGGAGCTTTTTGGTTTTTGAGCTTACCCCTTGGGTGCCATGTGTCGTAATCAGGTTAGTCGGGGAAAATTACCCCATTTCTTTAAGTGATTTTGATTTACTTGAGGAAGTAGGCTCGCCTTCTGGCTCGTTGGTTTAGAAAGTGGATCCTCGATACTTTTAGAGAAAAATGACTGAGAAGAATGAATGTTGTCCTCGTACTATTCATGAGAAAATGGCCGAGGATATGGGACACTCAAAGTGTTCTCCTTGGTTATTTAGTCAAAAAAATTTCGAAGGTGTGAGACCCTTGGATCGTTCTCCTTAGTCCTTTAGGCAAAAAATGACCGAGGGTGTAAGACACTTAGAGTGTTCTCCTCGGGCTTTTGAAGGAAAAATTGTGAGTTAAAGAATGCTCAAGCCATTCTTTTCGGGCTTTCTGAAGGAAAATGGTTGAGGGTAAGGAATGCTCGGGTCATTCTCCTCAAACTTTCTAAAGGAAAATAACCGAGGGTGAGGAATGCTTGGGGCATTCTCCTTGGCCTTTTTAAAAGAAAATGGTCGAGTATAAGGAATGCTTGAGGTATTCTCCTCGGGCTTTTTGAAGAAAAATAACCGAGCTTAAGGAATGCTCAAGGCATTTTTCTTCGGGCTTTCTTAAGGAAAATGGTTGAGAGTGATGAATGCTTTGGGTATTCTCTTCAGGCTTTCTAAAGGAAAATGGTTGAGGGTACAAATTGCTCGGGCATTCTTTTCGAGTTTTTTAATGGAAAATGGCTGAGGATAAAGAATGCTCAGGGTATTCTCCTCGGGTTATCTAAGGTAAAATGATCGAGGATAATGAATGCTCAGGGCATTCTCCTTGGGTTTTTTAAGAGGAACTGGTCGAGGGTAAGGAATGCTTAGGGCATTCTCCTTGGGTTTTCTAAGGGGAAATAGCCGAGGGTGAGGAATACTCGAGGCATTCTCCTCAAGATTTCTGAAGGAAAATGACCAAGGATATGCAATGTTCAGGATATTCTCCTCGGACTTTTTGAAAATGATTTTTTTTTTACTTTCAATGATCTTACCAAGGAATGTTTTTTAGTTTTCCTCGGCACATATTAAGGATTTAAACTTGAAAATTATTTTAGGGCTTTTCTACATGTTATTTGTGAGAGTAGTCCATGGGCCCTCAATGGTGAGATTCTATGAGATTTTTTTGTTTGGGAAGCGTAAAGGTCACGAAACTCTTTGTCTTCTTGAAACATTGAGAAGCACAACTGATGCAATATGAGCCCTTGATCCAAATTGATCTAAGCCATATATTTTCCTTTATAATGGGGAAGACCCCTTAGGCTTAGGTATACTATTTTTAGAGTCTTTTTTCTTTTTCATTTCTTAGAGCACTTGCATTTCCTTCAGCTTTCGAGTGCTAAGATTGTTTTTTCCTTAACTTTCCATTCCTTCGGTAAGTTTATCTTTCTTTCTCTTTTAATTTATCATGTATTCTTCGAGCATTCTTGATAGAGAAAATGATAAAGAGAATGAGAGGAAGAATGATAGTGAGAGTGATAGCTCAGGGAAGAGGGTAGTAGTTCTGATAACTCTTTTTTAGAGTGGCCTAGTTCATCAGGTATAAACGAGGGTATTCCTTGAGAAGAGGATGATGAGTTGGGTCTAACCTTGTTGGACGTTTAACAGAAGATGTTTGCAGAGGCCTAGGATATTGAACACTTTACTGAGCTTGAGGAGAATAAATTGAGTCGTAGTCAATTTAGTCAGATTAAAGGGAAGTACCGAATCCCTTCGCAGTATACTTTGAGAGCGACCGAGGAAGAGGAGAGGGCTTGCAGCGTGCCTCTTAAGAATAATCCCTTTAAGATGTGTGTTTACTTAGATAGCCTCAAGGTTGAGTTAGGCTCCATTTCTACCCTTTATTAAGTTAGTGATTAATCATTACAACATTGTGTTGGCCCAATCGGTTCCAAATTATGTGCGCCTCTTAGTAAGCTTTATTTTTTTTATGTGCAAAACGTAGAAAAACCATTACCCTTGATCTGTTCAAAAACATCTTTACCATTAACCATAATGTTAGTTAGAGAATTAAAAGAAAGGTAGTCAAGAATAATCCTAGTTCAATAAAGAGTTTGATGAATAAATTTTTCTTCAGCTAAAGCAACTCAAAATTTGAAATGCCGAAAGAATGGGATTTAACAATTTTGAAGAAATCTCTTGGTCCTTCTCTTTCCCCTACTGAGGAGGTTGCCTTGTCTGACTTAGTGAAGAATGCTATTGACACCTTGGAGTTGGATGATAATGACTTATTAGCTAAGTATGGGCTTGGCCCTCACTAAGTTACAACTCATTTAGACTCATCTTTTATCTGTCGCTGCTTTTATAATTCAATGGCCAATGTACGCCTTTTTTCTTTTTGCAGTGATGCCTCCAAGTCTGAGCTAAGTTCTAAAAATGGCTAAACATAAAAGGAAATGGGTTCTTGAGGTCGATGATGGTAGTCAGAGAGTTGAGAAAAGGTGTCGAGAGGCTTTAAGTGCCAGTTCCTCTTAAGAGGTACCCCCTCGAGTTTCTTGCGTTTGTCAACTTAAGAGATACCTCTAACTTGATGGTCTATGGATTAAGAACTTCCTCTAACCTTCTTCTTCCATCTTTAGTCCTGAGGGTGATCTGGTTCGTGCGACGAGAAGACTCAGTACTGGGGGACTGCAAGGTGACGCAAACATATGTTTAAGGCATCCCTCTAAGGGACATGGTCGAACTATCCAACCAAGCTCTCAAAATATTTACTAACATGGTCTTAGATTTGATGTCCAAGGTATGCCTCTTTTCGTCTCTCTCTTTGAGTTTAAGTATCTTTGCTTGTCTTGCATGTTTTCAGGCTAGCGTCAGCACGATAGTACTTGCTCTACATTTTGCTGATGTTGCCCAACTTGAAGATCGCTAGGCCAGGGTCGGTCAACTTAAAGCCAAGGTTGAGGCTAAGGATAAGAAGATTTTGGTTGCTGAGAGGGATTTGGTTGAGGCCCTTCGAGAGGCTACGGTACTGAGGAGTTAGCATGTTGAGGCTAAAAAGGTGATCATGGAGGAGTATTGGGCTTCAAAAGCTTTAGAAGTTGAATTTAAAGAGGCCCATGGAAAGGCCATTTAGGTGTACAAATCCTCTGCGACTTTTGAAAAGCAAGTGACAAATGAGGTTGGCGGTTATTACCTTTAAAGATTAAAAGAAGTTAAGGTCAAGGTCATGAAGGCCTTCTTGGATATTAACCTCTCAGGGAATGGTTGTCTCAGATGACGAGACTAATGCAATTAAGAATAACTTAGACCTTGATATCCCGAAGGATGTTGCTGCTACGGAGGCCAGGGTTCCTAGGGCTTAGGACCTCTATCCATGTTTTTCTTTTGTGTTGGTGTTTTTTGTTTTCTTATAATCGGTTGATGAACTCACATTTTGTACTTTTTAACAAAACTATTAATGAAAGAAAGACCTTTTGTTACTTTACGCTTATGTCTTTGATACATTCTTCCCTTTTGAATGAGGCTTAGGACTTGGAGATGAGAATCCTTAGTCTGGGCTTAGCACGTGTATTAAGCCTTTGCTTAGGTGTGAGTCACAATTTTTTCCTAGGATGTATTGAGGAACTAAGTCGCTTAAGTTTTTGTCCCCGAATGCTTTTTGGAAAAACTTGCTTAAAGGCCACTATCCTTAGGTCTTTGAGAGGATGAAGGGTTGAGAGTGAAGAGTGTTTGAAGCATCTCTTTGAAGAGAAATAATCGAGGGTATGGAATGCTAGAGAAGTTCTTCTCGGGCTTTTTGAAGGAAAATAGCCGAGGGTAAGGAATGCCTGGAGCATTCTCCTTGGGATTTTTGAAGGAAAATGGTCGAAGATAAGGAATATCGTGGGCATTCTCCTCAGGTTTTAGGTAAAAAATAGTCGAGGGTGAGAAATGCTTGGGGCATTATCCTCAGGCTTTTTCGAAGGAAAATGGTTGAGGGTAAAGAATGCTCGAATCATTCTCTTCGACCTTTAGGTAAAAATGGCAAAGTGTAAGGAATGATCAGGGAATTCTCCTTGTGATTTTATAGATAGTCTACTGTGGAACCGTTATAGTGTTTCTTGGCAAAACACTATCATATGAAAATGTTTGTTCCCTAGAGAACTCGTAAAGTGGGGAGGTGATAAGCCTAAATTGGTTGTCGTTGAGTCCTATTTTTTTGAAGCCATCGTAGTAAAGGATGTTGGTTGAACTTTCATTGGCTACTAGGATCCTTTCTACATTGTAATTCTTAATGAGTAATGTAACAACCATTGCGTCGTTATGGGGCATATGTAAACCTTCTAGGTCATTGTTTGTGAAAATGATTGCCTATTTTATTTTTGCCCTTTTATTTGGTCCATTAACAAACACTACTGATTTGCTGTAGAATTTCTTTGCATGAAAGGATTACTGTTTGACGACCAGGCCCTCAAAGATTGTTTTGATAATGGTTACAATGACGGGTTTATCTTCCCTATTATTATGCGGGCGTCTTTCATAAAATATTTCTCTCTTTAAGCTTCGTATGGAACATCACCTTGGACTTTGTTTGGGACCTTGCTTTAGACTTAATCTTGGGCTTCAACTGAGGCTTTACTTAGGGTTTTGCTTAGGGGCCCATCTAGGCCTCATCTAAGCAAGTCCCTATCGAACCTTCAGTATGCAAGGGTACCGATATATGCCTTCAGATACTCTCTCTAGATGAATAACTCTATATGATCTTTGAGTGCATTGTACTCTTTGGTATCAAGCCCATGATCATGGTGAAACTAGTATCATTTGAATTTGTCTTTGTTTTTGCAGATCCTTCGAACCTTCGAGAGCCAACTAATTAAGTAGCAATCTTGGAGGCTCATTAATACGTTAGCCATGGGGGCATTAAGGGGAATTTAGCTCTCAAAATTTTGGGAAAGCTTTTTCGTTTTCTCTTTGTGAGAATTCTTTCAAGAGTCTCCCTTTAGGTTAACCTATTTCTTCCTTCTTCCCATTCCCTTCAAAATGCTTGATTTTCTTCGAAAATTATGTATTCTTTAGCTTGGGTGAGGATTTAGTTCATGTCTCTGATTGAGCACCTAGAGAGTTTTGAAATAAAGAAACCTGATCTGAGATTGATTTTGAAGGCCACCATCTATATCTTGGGATCGAGATTAAGGATCTCCCACACCTCTACATTGAAACAAGAAATATAATCTCGGATTTACACGCCTTTCGGCTGTTGGATGTTGAAAAGGCTCTCTAACGTCATTTTTGGTCCCTTACTGTTAAGAAAGTGTGCAGAAAATTCATGACTTAATTATTTGAAAGAGTTTATGCTCTCTGGTTTCATCTGCGAGTACCAAACGTTGGCAGCATTTTCCAGGGTCAAAGGGGAAGCTCAACATAACACTGCGTTAGGATGGTGGTGTAAGAGCATTGTTGTCTTATAAAGCTAGAGGTGGTCCATAAGGTTAGAGGTCTTGTCGTAAGCTTTCATAGCCGGCAGCCTGAAGTGCCTTGGTAAAGATGCGTCGAGGATCTCCTGTATGAATGTGGGATCCTGAGTATCAAGTTCATCTATGAGGTTTGGGCCTATATGCTTGAAGGCTTCCCCAATATGCTTATCCATTTCTTCAAGCTTCTTGTCCATGTCTGTGTTGTTCTTTAAGGTTGTGAGAGTTTCCATGGGATTTACCTCACAATGAAGGGGATGGGGCCTTGTGCTGGATCCTTTATGCCTCAGCAAGTGAGGGCTTTGCTGTGGTGCTTGACAATGACGGGGAGTGAATTACGCCCAAACAGTACTATGCGGTAACAGCAGTATAGAATAGGGTATCAATCCCATAAAGAGAACATTCTACAATCAAAGTCTCAGGCAAAAAAATAATGGAAACAAGATTAAAAATTAATATTAAGAAAATGTTGAGAATTAAATGAAACAATTGAATTAAGTGAAAGAAAATCAATAATGAGCAACACAAGGGTCCAAGAATCCCTCCTAAATTTCATAGCTTCAACTTGTATCAATTCATTAATTATAACTCAACTATGTATTTCACATCCCAAATACGTAATTGGAAAATAATAGTGAAAGCACCAAAAAGATTCTTTTGTAAGTTATTATAAGAAATCTCCTTCTTGTTTTTACAAGTAATGCAATGGTCAGTCATATATGATATCCTAAATCGATGATATATCTGGAGACAATAACGCAGTAAAGGACCAGCATATATAATTAATATACCGAAATAAATTGCATCCTAAATGCCACACATAAGAGAATCATGACTGAACTTGTATGGAGAAAAAGAACAACAATCACCGAAGCTAAATAAAATCTATGGAAGAAGAAAATATAATTTTCTGTCACACAAAAACATCAACTTCAATATTAAATAAAGATAACAACTCAAAATAATTATTCGATGTTAAAAACACAAATACTGAATTAAATACAAGCCAAACTCGATATGTCTAGGAGTTCATCTCTTCGCCTTGGTTGAAACTTAGCCTAGTCGATAATAGATAATCATAACAGCTTTCTAGAAATTCAATGTGTATCTCTTCAGCCCCCTATTCTCTGAGTCTAAAATCCTATATATAGTTTTATGGAGACAGCTTTGTAGACAGAAAAGTCGCCTTACGGTTTCAGTTCAGGTCGTGTGCTTCTACTATTGTCTAGGCCTGGTTCTGCTGCTGTCCACACTAAGTGTTTGCTGCCGTCCAGACTCGGTTTCTACTATCTAGAATTGGTCTGGTTGTTCTGCTGTCCAAGCCGTGCAAATCCCAAAAAAATCAGAATTTAATAGCTCCTTCATTTCTGCCACGCTGAAATCACGTACAGTCTGACCTTTGTCTACTAAAACTGCCATAACTTTCTCTAAAAAATCATATTTACGAGCCGTGAAATTCTCCAAAAAATAGAAATCGGGATCCTTCCAAGCATACATGGCTCATCTCCTGATTTTTCCTAGATCAATACAGTTTAATCCACAAACTTGACTGATCTATATAGGCAATTCTGAAAATTTAATGAAACTCCTTTTCACCATTTGCTAGTGACAACATGACTTAGCAAAATGCTCAATTTATCTTTAACAGTCTAAAAAAGATGGGTTTTGTTGCACCTCTCTTGGGAAACCCGATTTCCCTGCTCTAAACTAGTTCGGATGTTGTAGATTCTTTCGAACATATTTTATATATTTTTTTGTTTACGATTTCTTTGTTGTTTTTAAATCTGCAAAATACACTAAAACACAGAATTCTCCAAAGGACCACACTTGTCAAGAAATTCAATGAATAATTAAAATTAATCTCAACAAATGCATATAATTAACTCTATCTGAAGTGCATTTTTATGCCCTAATCATAATCCCCAACCAGCTCATTAGTAGTACCTAATGATGCAAGCGAAACAGCAATGCATGAAAAGTAACATAGCATGAATGTTTATCCGAGAATTTTGCAGAACTGTCTAGCATTCAAATAAACGTTTGCCAAAGCTCATAGATGCTAATGAGATTTTCAAATCACGTCTTCTGAGAAACTGTGAGTGTATGCACTAAGCCTAAACCTTCTTACCACAAACCAATGATGCATAAAACTTTGAATTCAACCAAGAAAGAAGCCTCAACTCCATTATCCTCACATGTAAATTGTTTATCAATTTAAAGAGGCAACGTATTTACTCATGGAGTTGGAAAGCAGATAAAAGCACTCAGTGAAAGGGTCAAACAATTTAGGACAAGTTAGTGAACAAGAATCGACAACAAGATAGGCTAATCACACAATTCAGAACACTTTATCTGACTTACCAATATAATGCCTCGAAATTTCAATGGTTAATCAATAAGCCTTAGTGTTGAAGCTCCTTTCTTCTGAGTGTGGTGCGACAACTTATCTTCCTTAAATTTTTGAATCTTCATTTTTTCGAATACAAACCGAAAACTAAAGCAAACAAAAACTAATATTTTCTTCTTCTTCTTTTTTCTTCTCACTTTGCTTTTTCTTTTTCTTTTAGAGAATTACAATATAAATAAATAAGCTGATAGAAGAATGATTTTTTTTCTTCTTTTTTTTTTCTTTTTCTTTTAGAGAATTACAATATAAATAAATAAACTAATGGAAGAAGAATCATTCACAAAATATTGTTGACGATCAAAACTCCACGCAAATGTCAATGATGGATTCGAAGGCTTCGATGACTAACCAAATCATTTCTCCACATGTAAGGTAAGCCAAACAAAGCATCTCAAATAGCAATAAAACCAATTTAAGTAGGCAATAAAAGCTCACAATGCTAGTTTTCTCAGACTCTCCACTCAATAAAAACAAATGTGCTTCAAGCATGGTTAAAAACCAAAGATCATATGCATCACTCTCTAAACAATCAACAAAGCTTAGTATGTGCACAGAAATGAGTTTCCAAAAAATAGTCAGTGTTAATCAAGATAGTGTCATTAGACCTTGATGAAAACAGAGTTGTAATTATAAATCTCACAAACATGCCATGATAGTTTCACACAAAACAATATATAACAAGCATACATATGCTACCTCCCCAAACCAAAATGTGATAGTGTCCTCACAGTCACCAAAAGATAAGAAATTCGTACCGACGGGAGGGAAGAACTCCAATAACGTAGCGTAGGTAAACCTGCATCACACAAAACAAAACATAAAAGCAAACAAAGCAAAACAAAAGAAACTAAACTAGAAAGCAGTAAAATATAATATAGATAGAATTACTGAACATCAATCAATGTAGACAGGGGTAACCAGAGAGATCTCCTCTGGTTCCTCTACTTTCTCCCTATAGTGCTTCAGACGTTGCCCATTCACTCAAAATATTCTCCTATCTTTTGGATCTTCTATCTCAATCGAACCATTGGGAAAGACTTGCTTAACCATGAATGGGCCGATCTATCTCTATTTTAGCTTGACAGGATGAAGGTGACGCCTCAAGTCATAGAGATGGACTCATTCATTGGGCTCAAAATGCTTCCTTAGAATTTGCTTGTAATGAGCCACTTTCATCTTTGCCTTGTAGATCCTAGGGTTTTCGTAGGCATCATTTCGCAACTCTTCAATCTCAACCAACTGAAGCTTCCTATGAATTCCTGCATCATTAAGATTAAAGTTAATGCTCTTTACAGCCCAATAATCACGATGTTCTAACTCAACCGGTAGATGAAAAGCTTTTTCATAGACAAGCCGGTACGGAGACATCCCGAGGTTGGTCTTGTAAGTAGTACGGTAAGCCCAAAGAGCATCGGGAAGGCACAAAGACCAATCATTTCTATTCAAGTTCACCATCTTCTCCAATATTTGCTTCACCTCTCGGTTGGCCAAATCAACCTGACCATTCTTCTGTGGGTGGTAGGCGTTAGCGACTTTGTGGTGCATTCCATACCTGCGCATCAAAGCCTTAAAAGAACTGTTATAGAAATGAGTGTCTTGATCACTAATCATAGCCCGAGGCATGCCAAATCTGGAGAAAATGTTTTCCTTAAGAAATTTGACAATAGTGTTGTTGTCGTTGTTTCAGCACGCCACAACCTCTACCCATTTAGACACGTAGTCCACTACAAGCAAGATATATAGATACCCAAAGGAAGGTGGAAATGGTCCCATAAAATCGATCCCCCAATAGTCAAATATTTCAATGACAATAATCGGGTTAAGGAGCATCATATACCTTCAGGACAAAGCACCAAGCTTTTGGCATCTATCACGAGAACGACAAAAATTGTTAGTGTCTTTAAACAGAGAAGGCCAATATAATGTAGACTGTAGAATTTTTGTGGCAATATTTTTCATAGAAAAGTGACTGCCACAAGTTGAACTATGAAAAAAATGTAAGACACTATCAATCTCAACCACATGGATGCACCGCCTCATAATTTGTTCAGGGCAATACTTATAAAGATAAGGGTTATCCCAATAGAAATTTCTTACCTCGACTAAAAATTTGTGTTTATCTCACGTGCTCCATGTGGATGGCATTTCGTCGGAAACCAAGTAATTTACAATGTGCGCATACCATGGTACTTAGCTTATGGCGAACAGATGTTTATCGGGGAAGTCGTCTCGGATGGGTGGCCCATCGACAGACTCATTGAACTCCAAGCGAAACAAGTGATCTGCCACTACATTCTCCACCCCCTTCTTATCCTTAATTGTTAAATCAAATTCCTACAAGAGTAAAATCCACCTAATCAATCTTACCTTAGCATCCTTCTTTGAAAGAAGGTACTTATGGGCTGCATGGTCAGTAAAAACAGTGATAGGTGTACCAATCAGATAAGTACAAAATTTATCTAAGGCAAAGACTACCACTAGCAATTTTTTTTTTTTAGTTGTGGAATAACTCATTTGTGCATTATTAAGAGTTCTACTAGCATAGTATACAACAAACGGCTTCCCCTCCCTTCTTTGTCCCAAAACAATCCCCACCGCATAATTACTCGCATCACACACAATCTCAAACAGTAAATTCCAATCTGGTGACTGTATAATGGGTGTGGACGTAAGCCTATCAATAAGTGTTTGGAAAACATCCTCACACTCCTGTGTCCAATTAAACAAGGCTTTCTTAGCTAGACGGTTACACAATGGTCTATATATAGAAGAGAAACTTTGTATAAACCTCCTGTAAAAATCAGCATACCCAAGAAAGGATCTAACATCCTTAACAATTTTGGGTGTGGGCAATTTAGAGATCAATTCTATTTTTGATTTATCCACTTTGATCCCTTTTTCAGAAATTATATGCCCCAAAACTAGTCTAGAGGGAACCATGAAATGACATTTCCCCAATTAAGCACTAGACATTTTTCTTCACATCTAATCAAAACAGCCTGTAAATAGAGTAGGTATGAATAAAAAGAATAGCCAAACACAGTCAAATCATCCATAAATAATTCTATAAATTTTTTGACAATATCGCTAAATATACTTATCATACATCTTTAAAATGTAACTGGCACATTACACAGTCCAAAAGGTATACGCTGGAACACATAAGTACCAAATGGGCATGTGAACATAGTTTTATCCTGATCTTCTAATGCAATCTCTATTTGATAATATCCTGAATGCCTGTCTAGAAACCAATAGAGGGGATGGCCAACTACACATTCTAAGATTTGGTCTAAAAATGGAAGTGGAAAGTGATCCTTGCGGGTGGTGGAATTAAGTTTTCTCTAGTCTATGCACATGCACCACTCTGTCACTACCTTGGTAGAAACAGGCATCCCCTCCAAGTTGGTTACCACAGTTACCCTAGACTTTTTAGGTACTACCTGAGTCGGCCTAACCCATTTACTATCAAAGATGGGGAAAATGATACCCGCATCTAATAACTTTAAAACTTCATTTTTCACGATTTCTTTCATAGTGGCATTAAGTCATCTCTGAAGGTCTCTACGAGGGTTAGCTCCTTCCTCTAAATGGATCTTGTTGTGAGTTTTAAATTACTCGCAAGCGCATTAGTCGTTTGTAATATAATGCTGCATAAGTGCGAGGTTGAATCCATAGGGAATTGCGTTGTGAAAATATTTTTATCTAAACTAAGCCTATTTTAACCTAGTTCCGAATTTTGGATTGTATATTGCAAAGAAATATAAACTAAACTAAGTTGATTTAAAAAAAACTGATAAAAACACTAAGGTTTTCTGAATCCACCCCAGCAAAGTAAAGTATATATCTTCATGTTCTATATAAAAATAATCTATCAAATCATTCCATGAATCCACCATTATACAAATCACGGCAAATACCCAAACTAAACCGAAACCATTCAATGTATCCGTTTAATTCACAAATCACAATGGATATCCAATCTAACTTGAATGATCCACCGTATCCGACAGATGAAACACAAGGAATATCCAATTTAACAATTTAAAAGCAATCAATCATAAGATTTCACTCAAATAATTGAACAAAACATTTATACTAAAAATATCATAATTGTATGAACAAATCTGAAAATATTATGTCAAACAATGGCGAGGCTTCATCTTCAACCTTGGATAAAGATTTTAGCCCCTCATAATTATGAAACTAAAGTTCACAATAAAAGTGCTAAACATTAAACTTTAAAACTAAAAAAAAAGAAATAAATTAAAACTGACTATACATTGGGAGAAATTCCACTCGCTGTTGGGGCGACGCTTCCCCTCGTGGTAGCAAAGCCTTCGAGATCCACCAGAATGCTAGCAGAAGTCCTCCGGATTGCACACTAATTGCTTCATTGAGGTAGGGCTTTTATAAGGAAACTCAAGAGTGCAATGTGTTTCAAATTCAATGTGAGATACTGCCCGAGTTCGCTCGATCACAGTCTTTTGCGCTCGAGCGCAGCATGGTGCACTACCTGACCTTTGTCTCCTAAAACTGCTATAACTTTTTCGAGAAAAATCATTTTTATGAGCCATAAAATTCCTCAAAAATAGACATCTGGATATTTCCAAGAATATATGGCTCATCTCCTGGTTCTTCCTGAATCAATACAGTAAAATCCACAAAAATGACTTATATGCCACGCTGAAATCACACACAGCCTGACCTTTGTCTACTAACACTGCCATAACTTTCTCTAGAAAAATCATTTTTATGAGCCGTAAAATTCATTAGAAAATAGACATCCGGATCTTTCTAAGAATATATGGTTCATCTCCTGGTTCTTCTTGAATAAATACAGTAAAATCCACAAAAAAATGACTGATGTGTACAGGCAATTATGGCAATTTTAGTAAAACGCCTTTCCGAGTGCTTGTAAACCTGCAAAACAATGAAAACAACTCAAAGTAACAAATTCCTAAGCTAACAAATGTAAATTGATGAGCCAAAATATGAAATATTTGGCACTTATCAAATAACCTCAAACTTACATTTTGCTAGTCCCTTAGCAAAACAAAATAAAAAACTAAATGAAAAACAAAGAACACAAAGATAACTCCATCATTCATGGTATCCAAAAATTTAAGTATCACACAAAACCATGATATTCATTCATGAGCAAGCTTAAACATATAACCCATCTTCGCAATGAATAAGAATTTTAAAACCTAATTACTTACAAGAGGCAGGCTAAGACATCACAAGCTTGAATCACTGTAAAATGAATTAGCATATACAGATGAGGTTTCCAAATAACTTCAATGTACAATGTCTTCATGTCTCAAGATTCACAGAATTTCTCATCAGAATGAACAACAATGGCATAGTTTTATTTTATTTTTTTATTTTTTATTTTTTTATTATAAGGTTCTGCTATGTTTAGTTCCCTTAAGCTTTCTAATTGACCCATGCATCGAGTGTTGAGTCAATAACTCCCAAACCATATGGTTTTAGGGCATTAGGTGTAAAGACACCCCTAAGGACTTACTAACTCGAGTAAAAAATGCTACGAAACTAAACTGGCCTTAATGCTACCAAGAAAAATTTCCACCTTTTGACGTGAACACTCATTGCTTACTGAGGCAAGCAGTCCAGTTACTCAGCGGAAAGTTTTGCAATGATCATTATGAATAAAATTCCCACCTTTTGATATGAACATTCACTGCTTACTAAGGCAAGAGGTCCAGCTACTCAGTGGAAAGTTTATTGATGACTATTATAATTTTTTTTTAACGTTTCTATGCCAAAGTGTTTATCCTACAAGTCATCCAGTTTCAGTTAAGTCAAGGAAACATACACATTGAAATCACATGTCATACCTCACACAATTTTGTGCTAATGTGCTCGTGTCAAATTAGATCAAGTATGTGAATTCTCAAATTCCTAAAGTAAGTAACTAAATTTTAAAACTTTATCATCAGATCATGTGTTCAAAATTTTAAGCTCACTAATGACATCACATCACAGTATTTGTTTAGATCAACTAAAATTTCAAAATAACATGAGCATGCATTTACCTTCTTTCTTTTTCTTTTTTTCTTTTTTTAAATGAAGAAAAACATCAACAAATTAGGACAAAGTGTGTGTAATGTGTCTCCCATTCCCCCAAACTTAAATTACACATTGATCCCAATATGTGAATAATATGGAAAGAGCTGACGTGGGATATAGAGAACTATCTGGACTGGTATGGCTCATAGCATACCCCCAAACTTGATCTAAAGTATGCTTTGTCCCTGAAAAATAAAGACTAGAAAACAAAAAAAACACTAGAGAAAAATAGTAACAAGAAATATGTAAAATAATAAACAAACAAAAAGGATATGATGTGGCGTGCCTCCTATGAGCACTAAGTTTAATGTCTTTAGCCAGACTCAGCAATAATAATCGTGCCCAGCCAAGCGCTCTACCATCGGATCAACAAATAGGAGTGGAAAATGATCATTATTTGTGGCGGCATTCAACTTACGGTAATCTATACTCACTCTCCATCCTGACTGCACACGAGTTGGAACCAACTCGTTGTCTTTATTCATCATTACCATCAATCCAACCTGCTTTGACACGACATGAATCGGGCTCACCCACTCGCTATCAAAGATTGGATAAATGATCCCTACATCCAACAGCTTAATCACTTCAGTCCTCACAACCTCTTGCATAGCTGGGTTGAGCCTTTTTTGTGGCTCCCTCGATGGCTTGGCGTTCTCCTCCAAATGTATCTTGTACATCACCACAGAGGGGCTGATTCTCTTGATATCCTCAATAGTCCAGCCGATATCTTCCTTGTGCTCTCTTAAAACATCCACTAATTTCTCCTCTTGAGCCTCAACCAAATCTGAAGCTATAATCACTGGCAAAGAATATACTGGACCTAGGAACTTATACTTAAAATTGTCTGGTAAAGGCTTAAGTTCATTCTTGGGGGGTTCAGGTGTTGTGGTCTCCTCTGTCTCACTGTTCTTCTGATGAGCAGACTCCAAAGTAGCATTTTCTTGCTCAAGCAACTTATCTAAATCCAAATCATCTCCAAACTGAGCAAAGCATGCCTCCAGGGGGTACTCAATACTTAATTCACCCACAGTCTCCTCCGTCTTACTGCTCTCCCGAGGAGCAGACTCCAAGATAGCATTTGCTTGCTTAAATAGCTTATCCAAATCCAAAACTTCTCCAAACTAAGCAAAACAAGCCTCCACAATGTCCTCAGACTGCCCTCCTTTCTTGGGCGCTTGTAATTTCTCAGGGTAAGATACTTTAGTTACAAATGGCCTAGAAAGATCTTTATTAGTAGGTGTGGCTGTAGATGGCTCAGTATCTCTCCTCTCCATGTTGCCACTTTCTTGCTCTTGCTGCATAGCAAGGTTCTCTTCCATTGGATTGTCCACTTGTCTCCCAGACCTCAATGTGGTAATCGATTGCACTTGTTCCTGTTCGTGCGTAGGAGTCGATGAATTTTCCACTGCAAAATGTTCTTTTGGGTTAGGCACAGGTTGATTAGGGAACTTTCCCTTTTCTCCTTCACCCACGTGACTTGCGATTTGATCCATTTGACTCTCTAGCTTAGCAATTGCTTGGGTGTTTACTATTTGCGAACTCCTTACTTCACTAATGGAGCGGCCAGTCATCTTCATGAAATCCTTGAGGGTGTCATCCAATGACTGTGAAACCGGCGCTGGCACTTGAGTGGGAGCTTGGTAAGCAGGTGATGGTGCTGGATGGTCTAAGCGACCATAACTTGGAACTGGTGGAGAAAATCTGGGAGGGCATTGATTGTGAGCATAATGAAGGGCTCCTCCTTGATTCATCAGTTGGTTCTGCTTCCATGAAAAATTAAAGTGGTTCTGCCACCCTGGATTGTACGTCTCGGAGTAAGATCCATTTGAGTGCCACCGATAGTCATTGAAAACATTCATTTATTCCATGGGATACTCGACAAAAGCCGACATAGATGGACAATTTTGTGCTTAATACATAGGGGTAGCATAGATGGAACAACTATCAACATTCAATGTATTGGCTGCATTGATGGACTGGCCGTCATCTTTATGAAATCCTTGAGGGTGTCTTCTAAAGACAGTGAAACCGACGCTGGATTCATCCACATTTTTTTTAAAAAAATTATTTTTTATTTTTTTATAGGCAATTTCCAATAGAAACAAATAAACTAAAATAAAATTACAAAATAAAAATAAAAACAAAAATGCTAACTAAAGTAGTAGAAAAATAAAATCAATTCAGACAAAAATTTCACAAACCAAACAACTCCTCGGCAACGGCGTCAAAAATTTGTTGTGAGTTTTAAATTACTCGCAAGCGCACTAGTCGTTTGTAATATAATGTTGTGTAAGTGCGAGGTTGAATCCATAGGGAATTGCTTTGTGAAAATATTTTTATCTAAACTAAGCCTATTTTAACCTAGTTTCGAATTTTGGATTGTATCTTGCAAAGAAATATAAACTAAACTAAGTTGATTTAAAATCAACTGATAAAAACACTAAGGTTTTCTGAATCCACCCTACTAAAGTAAAGCATATATCTTCATGTTCTATATAAAAATAATCTATCAAATCATTCCATGAATCCACCATTATACAAATCACGGCGAATACCCAAACTAAACCAAAATCATCCAATGTATCCGTTTAATTCACAAATCACAATGGATATCCAATCTAACTTGAATGATCCGCCGTATTCGGCAGATGAAATACAAGGAATATCCAATTTAACAATTTAAAAGCAATCAATCATAAGATTTTACTCAAATAATTGAACTGAACATTTATACTAAAAATATCATAATTGTATGAACAAATATGAAAATATTATGCCAAACAATGGCGAGGCTTCATCTTCAACCTTAGATGAAGATTTTAGCCTCTCATAATTATGAAACTAAAGTTCACAATAAAAGTACTAAACAATAAACTTTAAAACTAAAAAAATGAAATAAATTAAAACTAACTATACATTGGGAGAAATTTCACTCGTTGTTAGGCGGCACTTCCCCTCGTGGTAGCAAAGCCTTTGAGATCCACCAGAATAGTAGCAGAAGTCCTCCAGATTGCACACCAATTACTTCAATGAGGTGGGGCTTTTATAGGAAAACTCAAGAGTGCAATGTGTTTCAAATTCAATGTGGGATACTGCCCGAGTGCGCTCGATCACAATCATGTGCGCTCGAGCGCAGCATGGTGTATTGTATTACATTTGTCTACTAAAACTGCTATAACTTTCTCTAGAAAAATCATTTTTATGAGCCGTGAAATTCCTCAAAAAATAGACATCTGGATCTTTCCAAGCATATATGGCTCATCTCTTGGTTTTTACTGAATCAATACAGTAAAATCCACAAAAATGACTGATCTACCATGCTAAAATCACACACAGCTTGACCTTTGTCTACTAAAACTGCCATAACTTTCTCTAGAAAAATCATTTTTACAAGCCATAAAATTCTTCAGAAAATAAACATCTGGATATTTCCAAATATATATGGTTTATCTTCTGGTTCTTCCTGAATCAATACAGTAAAATCCACAAAAAATGACTAATCTGTACAGACAATTATGGTAATTTTAGTGAAACTCCTTTCCGAGTGCTTGTAAATTTGTAAAACAATTAAAACAACTCAAAGTAACAAATTCCTAAGCTAAAAAATGTAAATTAATGAGCCAAAATATGCAATATTTGGCAATTATCAAATCCTATGGGAACATTTTAAGGGGTTAATACCTTTAATTTCAGCAATTGTCCATCTTAATGCAGCTTTGTGCTCACTTAACATGTCAATCAATTTCTTTTCTTTTGAATCACTAATTATATAGGAAATAATAACCAGAAATGTATCACCTAGTCCCAAGAATGCATGTTTGAGTCCCTTAGGTAGCATCGCTAAGTCGACCTTTAGGGTCTCCTCAGCATATGGCTTAGTTCTCTATCCATTTCTTGGTAACTTCTCGAAGCTTGGTCTCCATTTTCGTTCTCCTTTATCCTATGACCCTGAAATAGTAGAAACATCGAAAACATCATCAGGATAAAATAAACTCTCAAAATTAGAAATATCAATGAGATACTCTAAAGATTCTAAATTTTTGCTCAAGTGAGCCTCCACTGGGATCAGGGTGTCTATCATGTAAGTATGATAGCAATCATCATCATTATGTGGTTGTCTTTCGATGTTGAAAATGTTGACCTCTAGAGTCATGTTCCCGAAAGACAGCTTCATTAGACCGTTCCTACAATTAATAAGAGTGTTAGAGGTGGCCAGGAATGGTTTTCCTAAAATGATTGGAACTTTAGACTCTATATCAACCACAGAATGAGTATCAAGAATGAGAAAATCAACAGGATAGTAGAACTTATCTATCTGTATCAATACATCTTCGACTATCCCCCTTGGTTGCTTAGTCGACCGATCAGCCAACTATAGTACCACAGATGTGGGTTTGATCTCTCCTAGACCCAGTTGCAAGTAGACAGTGTAAGGCATTAGGTTCACACTAGCTCCTAAATCCAGCAAAGCTTGACCGATCTCATGAGTCCCAATTTAACAGGTGATCGTGGGACACCCTGAGTCTTTATATTTGAGCGGTGTCTTTTGCTCAATCACTGTACTCCCTTTCTCAATCAAGAATGCAGTCTTCTTGACATCATGCTTTCTTTTTATGGTGCACAGATCCTTGATCGCCTTTGCATAGGTTGGTACCTGTTTAATAACATGAAGCAAAGGCAAGCTAATCTTAACTTGTTTCAAATGTTTTAGGATCTCACCTTGTATTTTTGGATTTTTTTTTCCTTTTGATCGGAGTGCTTGGGGAAAAGGGACTTGAACCAAAAAAATTTCATTTGGCTCGTTTTTGGGAGCGTTCTCCTCGGTGCTCGGAGAGGTGCTTATGGTCGTCATCTGACTTGGTCCATCTAACACCTTACCACTCCGAGTAGTTATAGCATTTACCTCTGTGATATTTTATGAATCTGAAGTAAAGGTTTATGCCATATGTTGCCACCTTGGATTTGATTGAGGCTGAGACGGGAATTTTTCTCACTCTTGCACTGCAAGAGAACTTGTTAGCTTAGTTATTTGACTTTTAATTTCCTTGTTCTCTTCCATTACCTGTGTCACAGCAGTTTTCAATCTCTTAATAATTTTACCTTATGACTCCATAAATGCGTTTAATTTTTCCTCTAAAGGGATTCTATTAGGTTGCGCATTGTATGAGGTTACAGGGTATGACACAGATGGTTGTGCATGTGCGTGTGTGGGTTGGTTTGAGTCAGGCCTCCAACTAAAGTTTGGGTGGTTACTCCAACCAGGATTATATGTATTAGAGAAAGGATTATGAGGTTTCCTGTAAATCCTTAAGGTGTTACATTGTTCATAAAAAAACCCCTTTCATCTCTGCATAAGTCGGGCAATCCTGAGCTAAGTGTTCCGCTCCCCCTTAGACGAAACAAGCACCTTGTGACTCGACTCTTGCAACAGTATGTGTGAGTCTACCATCTTTGGTCTTAAGTGCCTTTAACTCTCGAGTTACTCGCTCTAATTTGGCTTTCATGCTATCCTTTTCCCTAAGTTGGTAGATCTCGGTCAATCTTACTCTATTTGTGCTTTTAACAGAACTGGGCCCTGTCCAAGTGTGGGCCTTCTCAGCCAAGTCATTCAGATACTTAATTGTGTCATCGGGGTCCTTTTACATAAAGTCCCTATTGCACATCATCTCTATGAATTGACGCTCTCTGCTCGTAAGTCCCTCATAAAAATAACTAACTACACACCAACTCTCGTTACCATGGTGTGGACACATATTTAACAAATCCTTATACCTCTCCCATGCCTGATATAATGTCTCGCTATCCTTTTGGGTAAAGGTTGAAATTTTTCTTCTCAGACCATTTGTTTTGTGAAATAAGAAGTATTTATTGAAAAATGCTTGTGTCATTTCTTCCCATGAATCTATAGACCTCGGCCGCAAAGAGTATAGCCAACTCTTTGCTTTGTCCTTCAAAGAAAAAGGAAAGAACCTCAATTTAACAGAGTTAATAGTCTCAGGTTTGCCATGAAACATGGCCACCACTTCCTCAAATTCCATAATGTGAACATAAGGGTTTTCGCTTTCTAAACCGTGGAAGATGGGTATCAATGCTATCATGCCCGGCTTGAAATATGTATGTGGTGTGTTTGGTGGAAACATGATGCATGATGGTGTAGATGTGCGTGTGGGATGAATGTAGTCATTTAGGGTCCTAGCAGGTTCATCTCCGTAATTGCTCATGGTGTTAGAGCTTATGTTTGAACCTGTTTCACTCCTAATGTAATTCGGCGGGTATTCTAATTGAAGGATTCTAACCAATCGTCCGTGTTTGTCTTTATCCCAACGCATATACCACCAACACTCTTTTTTTATTTTTTATTTTTTAATTAATTAAATTTTTTTGAATAAAAAAACTGAAAAATGAACTAAAGCTAGAATTAAAAAGAAACTAAAAGAAAGAGTTCGGAAAGATAGTACCCGAAAACCTTTTTGTAGACTGACACTCTCTTCGGCAATGGCACCAAAATTTGAATTACACCGCAGCAGTATAGAATGGGATGTCGATCCCATGAAGAGAACGTTCTACAATCAAAGTCTCAAGCATAAAATAATGGAAACAAAATTAAAAATTAATATTAAGAAAATGTTGAGAATTAAATGCAACAATTGAACTAAGTGAAAGAAAATCAATAATGAGCAACACAAGGGTCCAAGAATCCCTCCTAAATTTCACAGCTTCAACTTGTATCAATTTAGTAATTATAATTCAACTATGTATTTCACATCCCATATATGTAATCGAAAAATAATAGTGAAAGCACCAAAAATATTCTTTTGTAAATTATTATGAGAAATCCCCTACTTGTTTTTACAAGTAATGCAACAGTCAATCATATATGATATCCTAAATCGACGATATATCTAGGGACAATAACACAATAAAGGACCAGCATATATAATTAATATACCGAAATCAATTGCATCCTAAATTCTACACATAAGAGAAGCATGACTGAACTTGTATGGAGAAAAAGAACAACAATCCCCGGAGTTAAATAAAATCTATGGAAGAAGAAAATATCACACAAAAACATCGACTTCAATATTAAATAAAGGGAATAGCTCAAAATAATTATTCAATGTTAAAAACACAAATACTGAATTAAATACAAGCCAAACCCACTATGTCTAGGAGTTCATCTCTTCACCTTGGTTGAAACTTTGCCTAGCCGATAATACATAATCACAACAGCTCTCTAGAAATTCAGTGTGCGTCTCTTCAACCCCCTGTTCTCTGAGTCTAAAATCCTATATATAATTGTATGGAGATGGCTTTATAGACAGAAAAGTTGCCCTAGGGTTTCTATTCAGGCCATGTGCTTCTGCTACTGTTTAGGCCCGATTTTGCTGCTGTCCAGGCCGTACGTTTGCTGCTGTCCAGGCCCAATTCTGTTGTCCAGGCCATACAAATCCCAAAAAAAATAGAATTTAATAGCTCATTCACTTCTGCCACACTGAAATCATATTTATATCACTTCTATTGTCCAACCTGACTTATCTACTAAAACTACCATAACTTTCTCTAGAAAAATCATATTTACGAGCCATAAAATTCTCTAAAAAAATAGACATCCGGATCTTTCCAAACATATATGGCTCATCTCCTGATTTTTCCTAAATCAATACAGGTTAATCCGCAAAAATCACTGATTTGTACGGGCAATTCTGACAATTTAGTGAAACTACTTTTCACCTTTTGCTAGTGACAACATGACTTACCAAAATGCTCACTTTATCTTTAATAGTCTAGAAATGATGGGTTTTGTTGCACTCCTCTTGGAAAACCCGGTTTCCCTGCTCTGAACTAGTCCGGATGTTGTGGATTCTTTCAAACATATTTTATATATTTTTTGTTTAAGGCTTCTTTGTTTTTTTAAATCTGCAAAACACACTAGAACACATAATTCTCCAAAGGACCACACTCGTCAAGAGATTCAATGAATAATCAAAATTAATCTCAACAAATACATATAATTAACTCTATCTGAAGTGCATTTTCATGCCCTAATCAGGGAGCTTACCCCACAAGTCTCTAGGCCAGGTCGACCACCAGTTAAGTAAGTTTCCATAACTATTCTTAGCTGATTGGAGCACCTACGTCAATAGGGCTTTGGCGGTTTGCCGAATCATCTGGTAGAGATGGTTGGGTTTGCTCTGACTGCCTTTCAGACTACTCAACCTGTCTTCTTCGACGGCTTTATGCTCAGGAATCACAGGGAGATCAGGGCTAAAGAGTGATTCTTGTCTAGCCAAGGTCTAGGTTGCAATAATAGTGGTATCAACGATAATGACAACAACAGCTGCGATGTTTTTAGTCTTGCTTCAAGTCGACATCATCAACAGATGAATTCTTTTCTAATTGTTCGATGCTGAAATTCTAACCATCGTTTTCGGAAGCACGAAGATGAACTTGCGCATACGAAACAGAAAAACACTGCGCAGTTGTTCGAAGACCAGAGGGAGTATGCTTCCACAAGGACTCTCCGATGCCTAAGTTAATAATCTGTTTATAGGGAATGAAAAAGTTGAGGGCTATAAGAATGGTTTGAGGAGTTATTGTATGATAATGAGAGCCCACTTTTTATATAGTATTTTTGAGTAGAATTCAATTGAAAAAATAATTAATAAAGAATCATAATTGTAGAACTATGATTTTTCAAATGTAAGTGTCTCAATAGAATTAAAATTCTTGTGTTTTAGAGTTTAAAAGTTAAATTACCATAATACCTTTAGACACGTATAATGAGTTTACTAATAGAGAATTTTGGTAGGGGTTTGCTGCCTCATATATCATGTTTCATCATTTGATTGGTCAAGAAAAATTAGCCCACAGATTATTCGTTTTTCCCTAGGTGGTGCACACCCCTCGATTTGATAACAAAGAGATTTCCACAGTCCACCCAGTTGAACGTCGGCACTAGTAACAGGATGTCACATTGTGTGGAGCTTACATAGGCAAAGACTATGTACTCGTGACAGCAACCCTTAATTCTATACCAAAAATACGGACAAATAAAAGCTAAAAAATAAAAAAGAAAAAGAAAGCTGGCCATCACAAATGTCTTTTTAAGTATTGATTTAAATGATCGATGTTTAATTCCTTACGTCAATCAAGTGGGACTGAGACCCTATAGTTTGAAATTATACTCCTACCATTAATACGAGCAGATAGATTTTTTATGTCCACTAGCAATTAGAGAAGGGAACTCACGTTAATTTAAATTCAACCTCACTCTAAGGCCAGGCGGGCTGGGTAGTATTCCATTACTGTTTTTACAAACTTGAGGTTTTTATTATCACACTGGATGTAAATTTTGGTGTTTTTATAAAATTTCAGAAATTATCTATAAAGTTTCTATTCAAATTTACATAATACTCCCTTGATGATTTACAATTCTAGTACTTACTCGTAGACCAAGCAACTTCAGTAGTCTTTTCACTTATCTGTCTGAGAAAATCGTACCTTAAAAAGTACAAATACATGAGCAAAAGGAGTGGACCAAAAAAATCCAACGGTCCACATCAATCAAAAAAATCGAATCCAACGGTGCACCTGAGAGAACAAAAGGAAGCGGAAACACGGAGCCGCTCGTGCCCAGAGTTTGGAAGATATTCCCTTGGTTATCCCACCCACACTTGACCCCACTCCACCCACCATCAGAGAAGAAACAAAATTAGTAGTACTAACTTAAGTTAAACCCCTTAACTTAACCACAGTTTCCTCAAACCCTACACCATAGTCAAAACAAACCTAATGTCCTCTATTTCTTCACTTGCAAGGTTTCAACCCCAAAAAAAAAAACAGCAATCAACCATCAGAATCTATCAAGAATTTGATCGATTGGAATCTGACGGTGAGAGATGAGCTGCAACGGTTGCAGAGTGCTGAGGAAGGGTTGCAGCGAGACATGCATTCTGAGGTCATGCCTGCACTGTATCGAATCCCCCGAGGCCCAAGGAAACGCCACGTTGTTTCTCGCCAAATTTTTCGGCCGCAGCGATCTCATGTTCCTCATCTCCGCCGTCCCCGAATCCCAACGCCCTGGTACACGCACAATTTACACACTAAAATATCCAGAGGGTATTTATTTTGATTTTGATTTCTTTTTTTTTTCTGACACTTTGTTTTGGTGTTTTGTATTTTGCTTTTTTAAGCTTTGTTTCAGTCATTATTATATGAGGCATGTGGCCGTACCGTGAATCCAGTGAACGGAGCGGTGGGGCTGCTATCGAGCGGAAACTGGCACGTGTGTCAGGCCGCCGTCGAGACGGTCCTCGCCGGAGGGGTTTTGAAGCCGATCCCGGGGCTTTTGGCTGGAGTTTGGACGCCGAGGAACGACGAATCGTCGGAGAGTTTCTGTACGGACGCGTCCACGGTGCAAAACGTGTACCGACACTCGAAGCCTTTGATCGTGAGAGGTGTGATCGGGGAGGACCGCGCGTCTGATCTCGGCCTGCCTTTGGTGATGCCTGGAGGGATATGTGGCAGAGGGATGAGTTGCCAGGTGGAGAGGCCACTGCGGGGAAATGCGGCGTCGTTTTACTCGGGAAAATCTGAGATGACGAGCATTGGGAACGACCAAGAGAGAAAGCTTTTGAACCTCTTTGTGTAATAGAAATAGAGAGCTCAGTTCAGTGTTTTTGATATGCCGGCGATGCAGTGAACAGTGACATGGAAATAATGAATTAATTAGCGTAACTCTTTTTCTATACTTAGAATTATAATTATTTTTTTTTTCAAATTTTTGCTATTGAATTATAATTTATGGAGTAAAACAATTTTTTTTGGTCAGTACCTTTTTATCTTTTATTTTAGGGTGCTTTTTGATAAATTAGCTGATGAATGGTTGTGTGTTAAGAATTTTTTTTGGAAGAATTTATAAAATGGTTTTCGTATTTCATATAAAGTAGTTAAAAATATCTAAAAATAATAATTTATGAAATGAAAAACTGAATTGATATTACAAAAGCTATATTTTTTTTTGTTAATTTACCAAACGGTGTGTAACTCAAATTCTATTTTACATAAACTCTTTTTGGGTAGCGTTGCTAGTATTTTCATTTTTCTTTTTAAATAAAAAAAATTATTGTTTATAAGTAATGTAATAACGATGAAATTGGGTGTTGTCTGTGAAGAAGTTGTCAGTTTCCATGGATTTTGTCCGGACCGTACACCTCCAACTGGGGGGTTTTAGCCTTTTAGGGGTATCTAAGGCCGAGGAGATAAAGCTTCTTAGCTCAAGTTGGCTCATCATGACACATGTTCTGACACCTCCCAACGGCAGTTTCACTTAAAAGATTGATAATACCATGTTTTGAGTTATTACCAATGAAATTCTTTCCAACTAAGTTTTCAACAAATCTAAAACTCGAACCTATCTAATAATTTTTCCCAAAGTTGACAAGCTCGAGTATTGGAATTAATGTCCTTTAACACTATTTTCTAACATTGAACCTATTTTGATATGCATAGGGCACCTAAATATCAAGTACATCAGCTGGCAATGGCGCGCGGTGGCATATATGATAATGGTCGTTAATATTGTCTTTGATCGCACTATTCCCAAATTAATCTCAAGAGTCGAGAAGAAGGAAGCACAACAAAAAAAAAAAAAAGGGAGAAGCTGAATAAGGACCCTTCCATTGCATGACTTTTTCAACAACAGAAATGATAGATGAACCATCAAAATGAATTTTCATAGGGTGATACAACACATAAAATTTTAAATTATTTCAAAATATTAAGTTAATGAAAAAAAATCAATTATTTTTTATACAGTCAAATATTAAATAAAAAAAATACATCATAGCATTAATAGCCAAGATTTAATGTTTTAATACCATATTAAGAATAATTTAATAATTAACAATTATTACAAAAACTTAATCTAATGAAAAATTATCAAATTAATTATTTATATTTTAACAAAGTTGACTTTGCCATTATTTAACAATTATGCATAATTAACTTCTGACTATACTAATATTCCTCCCATAATAATAAGGTAATTTTTTTTGTTGGGATTAGACTCAAAATTTGAATGATGAGTAGGAAGTTCGTTTAAAACCGAGGCGGTTGATCAAGTGGAGGATAACCCGACCACATATGGAGTTAGCTCATTATTTATGACTTTGACTACGTTGGTATGATGACCAATGCATTTTGGTAAGTGACTCTGTGAGAAGCCAATGCATTTTGATAACTAACACTTCATAAGTATTTTTTTACTATGTATTAATTGAAGGCCTAGACTTAGTGAGCATATTAAAGTCTATAAATTAATATGGACATCAGGAGAGGTAGTCCTTGAACGATTCGAGACCTGTCAATCACACGAATTATAACTAAAAGAAAAGAAGACAAGATTTACCCAGGTTCACCCAAGAATAGGGCTACGTCCAGCCAAAAGTTTTTTATTATCAACCTCACAAATCTCTTTGTTACAATGTTTGCTCAGTACATAAAGAGTATTTATATGCAACTTAAGACGTCCTGATTATGATCTAATTAGGTTTCCGTGCTACTGCAGAACTACGGCTCTTCATGGGCCCAAGCCCAAACCGCCAAGCAAAAAACCAGGCTCATCTCATGTACATGGCCCAAAAGTTTCTGGGGCGCTACCCCCTAACCCCTGCACTCTCACCGGGGAGTGGGACCCCATGTTCGTCTGGGGTTCTACAAATCTGGTCTCGTGAAGTATGCACCAACTCTAACAGTCTTCACCCTATTCTTTAGGCAAGAATAACTAGTCAGGGTTTAGCAAACCAAATACGTGGTTGAGTGAACATTAGGTGTATTGGGGTTTCAAGTTGTAAGATTAATGAGAGTTTTCACACGGTTTTTGCTTGAAAATTTGTGTACCTTTATATAGTGAGTTTTAACAGTTTTTTTCCTTTCAAAAGTTGCAAACAGTGGTTCAATTAGTTTTAGCAGTTTTCATCTTTCCAAATATTGCAAATAAGTGACATAGTGATTGACTCGTGGATGTACGCAATAAGTTTTGTCGAACCATATTAAAATTTATGTGTTCTTATCTCTTAATTTTTACTATTGTTATTGCGTAGTTATTGATTGGATATAAGATTTTACACTGTTTTTGTGCTTGTGGATCGTTTCTTCAATATTGCCAAAAAAATAACCAATTCGTTTAATTACTCCCTTCAACATTATTGGAGGGAGGGAATGAACTGTGCCTCAAAGCCAAACTTCAAATGAAGCTCCATTCATGATACACTACATATGTGACAAAGGTTGCTGACAATAGTCAATTAATTATTTTCACGTCCTTTCTTTTACATCCTAACTTCATACAACCCACTTGATCGAAGATAGTTATCACCAAGATAGTATTAATATTTTTTTTCATCTTCTTTAAAAAACAAAAGAAGAAACAAATAATTGAACAGACGCTATATATGCTAAGTTCCAGAACAAAAGTAAGCCTGAGCTTCACATGAAGTCAGCTGATGTTTAACTCTGGTCTCATGGTAGCCAAGCAGGGGATAGAAAGGGAACAAAAACATGTGTACATGGCATGGAAGCATGTATAACCGGCAAGAAAAGATATAAAAACAAAAATGGTGAAGAAATAGAGGAATTATAGATTTTGCAAGAGCCAAAAAAAACTAGTGTGGTGCGCGTCAACTGTGTAGTCCTCCTCCGTTGGAAGTGGGTTCCACGGCATCATACACCAAATTGTTATGACAAAAGAAATTGCCATATGATATGACAAAGTTTACTTCAAAAGGCAAAGCTTTCCCTTGTTCTAATCCATCCATCGCTTCGTCGAGTCTAGTAGCATATGCTGTGTGGAGCCCACAAATAACATCATTCAAACAAAGATGAAATACACCACTTTTCGTTTTTTTTTCTTTTCATTTCAATTTTCCTTTTATTAACATTGAAATTATCATCATTATAAGTAGGGTTATTATCACGTAACACTTTTACGTTTTATATTGTATTTCAACATCCTTTTATATTCTAAATTTGATCAATTTACACCCTGCATTTTAAGGTGGTATCCAATAAGTCATTTTGAAGTAATTTTCGGTCAAATTGTTACCGGATTACACGTGCACTATACACGGTCCCTTTACCTGAATACGAAATAACCATCTTGTGCCCTTTAATTGAACGTTAAATGATTATCGTGCCACTCTAAGCGTTCAATTCAAGGGTACATGTATAAGGTGTGCTCTGATAATAATTTGGCCAGAAATAAAGGCACGATAATCATTTCGCATTCAATTAAAATGAATGTGCACAATGCATGTGTGCTCTAATAACAATTTGGTCAGAAATTACTTCAGAATGGCTTATTAAAAACCACCCTAAAATGTATGTTGTAAATTAATTAAATTTAAAATAAAATAGAGACATTGAAACACAAAGCAAAATGTAATGATATTTCATGATAATAACCCTTATAAGTATATAAGGACTACAGAGTAGTAAAAGCATCATAATTCATAAACAAATTACTACCAATAAACATCTAGCAGCCACTGTAAGTATCTTAATCATTCAAACAAATGTTAAGTACGTTCCTAATATAGTCAAAATTATCCGATCCAAAAAGAACTGGACATGTGGACTGATATCCCTTGGAATGTGACCTACCCCACCTGCACTGATGGACGCATCATCACATTCTCTGAAGACTCTGACCTTGATGTGAGAACTCATAGACATAAGTTTTCTCATGACAAGTGAAAATCCCCTCACGTCTGGTAAAGACCATCCCCCACATGGCCCAAGATCCAAAGGTCACATCCCAACTACACCCCACTTCAGAGTCTTATACATCAAGGCTGTTGCACCTATACAAAGAACTCTCAGGAAAAAAAGAGCCAAGTAGTCCCACACAAAGAAAAAGAAAGGAACAAACATAAGAGAAAACATAAAGGATAAGGGGGATTGTTCAATCATCCATCTTTCCTCTCTTATACATTTTCATTCGAGTATCCAGTTGTATCCTTCCCTCACTTCTGATTAAACACTCATACTGACTTACGCCCATGAAGCTAAGCAGTTCATACCTCGAGGTGGCATTAACTAATTAGTCTATCCTAGTGTAGACTGAGGTTTCAATCCAAGAGGGGGGTGAATTAGGTTTTTAAAAACTTTTGCTAATTAAACACAAGTTTATAAAAAACAGATAAACCCACAAGCATGTAAACAAATAATGTGCTGTAAACAAAAGAGTTTAAGGAATAGAGGATGCAAACTCAGTTTATAGTGGTTCGGCAATATCAGATTCGTTCCGACCCTACGTCCACTCACTTCAAGGAACCTCCCTGAAGTAATCCACTAAGAAACTTAGTCGTGCAACTTCATGGGTGTAGCACAAACCTTACAATCAATCCTTTCCTCTTGGAAGCAAATCCCTTTCTCTCGGAAGCAAAAATTCCTTCCTCTCAGAAGCAAAAATTCCTTCCTCTCAGAAGCTAATCTCTTCCTTTCGGAAGCTAATCCCTTTACAATAAATGCTGTAAAGTAAATGGTAAAGAGACAACAATGAAAGCCTATACAACTGAATAATATCTCTCTTTCAAGGTAAAGCTTGAAAAATGACTCAACAATAAATATTTCAAAGCTTTTGTGTATCAATGAGTAAAAACTTGATTGAATGTATATTCTCCTTATTTAAAATGCTCAATAGAGTGGGTTTATATAGCCTTGATGTAATATAGCCGCTTTGTACTGATCTGGTACATTTTGGTGCAATTGTGCTAAAATCTCGCGTCTTAACAGTCATATTTTTTGAACTACCAGTCGATTGGGTCTTAGTACCAGTCGACTGGATCAAGTTAAAAATCTCATTTTTAAGACTATTGAAGGTACCAGTCGACTGGGGACAGTCCGTCTAATATACCAGTCGACTAGGTTCTTGGTATGAAGCATCCAGTCGACTAGGGACACACTGTCCCATATACCAATCTTCTGGTATAAGTATCCAGTCGACTGGGTTGCTTATCAACCCAGTTTTCATGTTTTGAAATATTTTTAACTTAAAAACGTTTGATTGAAAAGTTCTGTTAAAATACTTTTTCAAAATGAGCCATAGCACAAGATTTTTACCTTAACAAGTGAGATTTATACCTTGTTTCATTACCTTAAACATATACTAGATCTTCTGTCTTAACTTGAACTTTGATTCAGGTTGGGTTCTTGCACCTTGATTTCTGGCTGTATGTTTTTATCACTTAATACACTTAGATAGCACTGTTAGTATAATAAGAGTTGTGTTTTGTCATCATTAAAATATAGGTGAGGGTCAACAATCTCCCCCTTTTTGATGATAACAAAACTAATGAGAGAAAACAGTTTTAAAAACTAAGTGTTGGATTTTTTGAAAAAATCGGGCAGAGTCTCCTCTGTTTTTTTAATAAAACCAACATGTAAAAAGATAAAGAACAGTTTATATGCCACCCAACCATTCAACTTAACATATATAATCATATACCAAGATCTTCGGAGCAATGCTCCCCCTAAATCTATGCATTAGTTTGAGTTTACAGTTATTTTTCTCATTTTCTCATATTTCTCTCCCGTTTCGACAAGAGCAAAAAAGGGGGCAGCAAACCAAAAAAAATAAGCTATATAAATACTATAGACATGAAGAGCATGCATAAAAAAAGTTTTACGCTAAAATTTGGAATCATTCAGAGTTTAGAAGTTTTCCCGAGATGAATTGGAAGTTTCTATACATGCAGAAGCAATTTACAGCATTTATCCGAATATAAAGAGATATAAAGCATATAACTATATTACATAAATTTAAAACAAGTATATGAATTAAGTCTAAGCATAAACCATCGTTATATATATCATCAGTCTATACAACATAGGCTTCGGAGAGCCGAAATAGAAGTACAAAATACAGTAAAATATGAAAATATGTCTGTACTAAGAACAATGAAAAACTACATCAATATGTACATCAAAATGAAGATAGAAAAACGACTCAAAGAGCGAGAGAGTCAGATTCTCCAGGAGCAAGATCTTGAAGCTCAGCCAAAGAGCCCTCGGTATGCTCACCGGGTAACTCAAAGTCATCCCGGAGATAGCGAAGGTCGTAATGCATGGCATCGACTATAAAGCTCAAACTCTGGAAGTCAGACTGGATGGTCAGCTGGAGGCTCATGATAGCCTGAAAGAGATCACCATATCTAGCCTGACTAGCACTCGAGTCACCCATAGGAGGTGCTCGATCATCCGTATCCATAGCAGCAGCATCTAGACCCTCATCCTCATCATCACTGCTCTCGTCCTCTCCTATCCGAATGTGCTTCCCGGCCTTGGAGTAGATGAAGCCGTCTCAGACTATGCATCCCATCTTCTTCAGTGATGAGACGTTGATGATATCCTTGAGGTCGATATCCTGAGCCTCGGTGGTGGGGAAAGGCACATGGAAGTGCTAGAGGATGGGTGTGATGAGCATCTCGTAGGGAAGGCATCCATAATAGCTCGTTTCACCGTTTATCATGTTGGCGAGCAGCAGGGGGTAGATATTGAAGTGGTGCCTAGTTTTAAGGCACCAAATCAATATAATATCTATCTTAGATAGATAGCCCCGACTCCTAAGTCTCGGGTGGATGGTCCAACTTACAATCAGGTTGAACAATTTCAAGTCAAGGGGCATGTCACTACATGTGTGAAATGTAGTGGGTCGAAACACATAGTTAGGGTCACCCCTAACTATCTGACATGCCTCCTCATAATCAAAATTATCTGGCCATCCATCCAGACTCCATTGGATCCATCCCACAAGGATCCTTAGGATACTCATCAAGAGGTCAATGTTGATCTCAAACTCCACACCCATAACACTGGTTCTGAACCTTAGAGCCAGTGGACTGGGTTTTACCAAGTTCGAATAGAACTGGTAAATCAGTATTGGGTAATATTTTTCACGTATCTTGACCAATGGGGTCAAGTTAATGGCATTGAATACAGGTAAAATATCAAAATTACCATGACGAATAGATTCGAAGTCGACGAATCGACCCATCATGATTTTCTTATGGCGGATAACAGATGTATACCTGTCTTTTGCCACCGGGCTGGAGAACAGAGAGTCATAAAGCTTTGTTCTGGGCTTTTTGCTTGATTAGCTCGCCACACCCTTCCCTCGGGAATCCGGAGCCATAGATTTGGTGGACCTTGGCCTAGTAGGTGCATGTGGTCCCCCAACGGTGGTTTTTATGCAGATTCAGTCGGACATTTTTGAAAAATGGATTTTTGGGTTAAAAAGGGTTTTTGGTAAGAAAATGGGATTTCAACCGTAGAAAGTTGAAATGGATGGTTTGGATGAGTATATCGAAGTGTTTTGAAGTTTGTTTTTATCAAAATGATGAGATTTTGTAGAGAGAGAAAGCTTAGGGTTCTAAAAATGGCGTAAAAATCTGGAAAAAATGAAGAGTCTATATATAGAATCGCGATACCAATCGACTGGTACCTAGTCGACTAGGTTCTTTGCAGAATTGAAAAGTTTCGCATACCAGTCGACTGGGTAAACTGGTAGAAAGATACCAATCGAATAGGTAGTTCATACTAGTCGACTGAGTAGTTAACAGATTTTTAAAAAAATGGCTCCAAACAAGTTTTTTGATTACCAGAAGACTGGTATAGCCTTACCAGTCGACTGGAAGAATGGGCAGAGACTTACCAGTCGACTGGTATAGACTTACCAGTCAACTGGACCCTTAAGAAAATTTTCAATATGAGTCTTAACACGAAATTTATTTATCTATGACATCTGAAGTAAGAGAGTAATTAAATAAGGTTTATTACTCTTTCACTAGATGTCAAATATGCAAAATGATGAATGATGAAACAATCAAACATACAGTTTATTATAATCTAACAATCCCATTGACAGTCTTATTTTGCAAAAACTTGCTTCACTTAGAGGTTTTGTAAGAATGTCAGCTATTTGATCTTCTAAAGGTATGAATTCTAGTCTTATATCACTTTTTTTAGCATGGTCTCTTAAGAAATTATGTCTAATTTCTATGTTTTTAGTTTTAGAGTGCTGAATAGGGTTCTTGGTTAGGTTAATAGCACTAGTATTATCACAATGTATTGTGATAATTTTAAAGTTCATGTCATAGTCTTCTAGTTGTTGTTTCATCCATAATACTTGGGCACAACAACTTCCAGCTGCTACATATTCCGCCTCGGCGGTTGATAGTGCAACGGAGTTTTGTTTCTTGGAAAACCAAGAGGTTATCATTGCACCTAAGAATTGGCATGTTCCAATTGTGATTTTTCTATCTAACCTACATCCAGCAAAATCAACATCTGAATATCCTACAAGCTCAAAATATAAATCTCTAGTGTACCATAATCCTAGGGTTTGAGTTCCTTGTAGATATCTAAGGATCTTTTTTACTGCAACTACATGTGATTCCTTAGGATTAGCCTGAAATTTAGCACACATGCATACACTGAACATAATATCAGGTATACTTGCAGTCAAATAAAGTAAAGCTCTTATCATGCTTCTATAGTATTTAGTATCTACACATTTACCTCATTCATCAAGATCAAGTTTTGTAGATGTGCTCATAGGTGCACTAAATGGCTTTGAGCTTTCTATCCCAAACCTCTTTAATAGGTCCTTAGTGTATTTTGATTGATTGATGAAGATACCTTCTTTCAATTGTTTGATTTGAAGTCCAAGGA
This sequence comes from Bretschneidera sinensis, assembly GCA_023935145.1. Lineage (NCBI taxonomy): Eukaryota > Viridiplantae > Streptophyta > Magnoliopsida > Brassicales > Akaniaceae > Bretschneidera > Bretschneidera sinensis. Next base: position 116,656,060 of record CM043700.1, read on the forward strand.
AGTAGGTAAGCTCTCCCATCATGCTCATTTCAAATTCACCTTGCATGCACTTGGCAAACTCTTGACACATTGATTCATTAGTAGCACCAAATATAATATCATCAACATATATTTGGACTAAAAGAATGTCATTTATGTGAGTTTTTGTGAAGAGAGTTGTGTCTACTTTACCTCTTATAAAATTATTGTCAATCAAAAATTTACTTAGTCTTTCATACCATGCTCTTGGAGCTTGCTTTAACCCATATAGAGCCTTAGAGAGTTTGTACATGATTTGGAAAACTAGGATTCTCAAATCCAAGAAGTTGCTCAACATAAACCTCTTCTTCTATAAAGCCATTTAAAAAGGCACTTTTTACATCCATTTGAAATAATTTAAACTTATTAAATCATACAAAGGCTAATAACATTCAAATAGCTTCTAATCTAGCTACGGGAGCATAGGTCTCATCAAAGTATATTCCTTCTTCTTGATTATATCCCTTAGCAAGTAGTCTAGCCTTGTTCCTAGTTACTATTCCATTTTCATCCATCTTATTTCTAAATACCCATTTAGTTCCTATTATTGTACGATTCTTAGGTCTAGGAACTAGATTCCAAACATTGTTTCTTTCAAATTGATTTATTTCTTCTTGCATGGCAATTATCCAATCATTATCTTTTTCGGCTTCAATAAATGTCTTAGGTTTTATTTGAGACAAATACACTACATAATTGCAAATATTTCTAACAGAGGAACGAGTTTTTACCCCTTGTAAAGGATCACCAATCACTTGATCAATCGGGTGATAATTTATATACCTTCAATCCTTGGGAAGAATATCCTCTTGTCGGCTTGTAGATGGTTAGTCCAATTTGAGAGTTTCCATCTCTTCATTTATTTGAGGTGGACTCTCATTTGGGTCAACAATGGGAGTAGGTGTTTCCGTTCTTGGAAAAAAATCTGCATCATCATTGAAAAAAACTTTTCTATTACTAATTGGGTTAGACTCATCAAGAGTTACATGTATAGATTCTTCTACCACTAAAGTTCTCTTGTTGAAGACTCTTTAAGCCTTGTTAGAGGTTGAATATCCTAAAAATATCCCTTCATGAGTTTTAGAGTCAAATTTACCCAAATTAGTTTTATTGTTATTTAGGATGAAGCATTTACAACCAAATGTACGAAAATATGAGATATTAGGCTTTCTACCTTTCCATAATTCATACAGAGTTTTATCAAGCATAGGCCTAATTAAAATTCTATTCAAGATATAGTAAGCAGTGTTTACTGCTTCAGCCCAAAAGTATTTTGGTAAACTATTTTCACAAAGTATTGTTCTTGCAAATTCTTCTAAAGCTCTATTTTTCCTCTCAACAACTATATTTTGTTGAGGAGTTCTAGGAGCTAAAAAGTTGTGATCAATTCTATTTTCATCACAAAATTTTGAAAAACTTTGGTTTTCAAATTCTTTTCCATGATCACTTCTAATGCTTGAAATAAAAATCTTTTTTTTCATTTTGAACCTTTTTGTAAAAGTTTTCAAATCCTTTGTAAGCTTCATCCTTATATGCAATAAAAATAACAAAGGTATATCTTGAATAGTCATCAATAATAACAAGAGCATATTGATTGCCACCGAGGCTAATGGTACTTATTGGACCAAATAAGTCCATATGCAAAAGTTCCAATGGTCTAGTAGTTGAGACTACATTCTTTTATTCAAAAGAAATCCTAGTTTGTTTTCCCATTTGACAAGCATCACTTACTCTGTCTTTTTCAAATTGATTTTGGAAAGTCCAATGACTAAATCTTTTTTAGAAATGATTTTAAGCAAATTCATGTTCACATGACCAAGCCTTCTATGCCATAGCCATGGGTTTTCACTAATTGCTGGAAAACATTTTTCATTTTCGGAATGCAATGATTTTAAATCAACTATATAGACATTTTCATGTCTATAGCCAACAAACTTGATCTTGTTACTCTTGATGTCTATAACTAGACAATGAGAGGTTTCAAATATGACTTTGTTGCCTTTGTTACATAGCTAACTAATGCTTAGTAAATTTGGCTTAAGGCCTTGTACTAGCAATACATTATCTATGCTTGAGAAATCATTACCAACTTTTTCATGCCCGATGATCTTTATTTTTGTGTTATCTCCAATGGTGCCAAGTCCACCATCTCTTAGAGTTAGCTCATTGAATACACTTTTATCACCGGTAATGTGCTTTGAGCATCCACTATCAAGGTACCAACAGTTACCTTTTTCCTTGGTATGGAAACATATCTACATCGCATAAGGATACACAATGGCATTTTTAGGTACCCAAAATTTCTTAGGTCCTCTGGGGCTAGTCCTTGATAATGTGGTTCCTTTTGGGATGCATATTTTCTTAACAGTATTGGTGTTCTATAAACATGTTGATAATGCAAAATCCTAGGATAATAGTTATTGAAATTTCTATGATGATTCAGTTGTGCATGCCTATAATGCTTAGGATATGAGTTCCTATGATACATGTTTCTATTGTGAGGAATATAAATATGCATGTTATTTCCAGAAAATGTATGATGATGATTTCTAGAAAACATACTTGCATTATTATGAATATGCATATTATTTCTAGGATAACCATGATGCTAATTCCTAGGATATGCATATGTAGTGTGCAAGTCTTGAGTATACATGTTATTTCTAAGATGCATATGATGGTTATTCCTAGGATGTGTATAAGCATTTCTTGAATGAGCATACATATAAGCATGAGTATTTCTAGGATATTTCATTCTTGTATATGCATTAGAATTAGTATTTCTAAACTTGCTAGCATTCATTGAGGGTGTCTTTTTTACCTTGCTAGTGATCTTTGAAGTAGAGGCTTCATTCACAAGTGATGCTTTCATGAATAAGCTCTCTTTTGATTTTTGCTTGTCTAATGGAGAATATCCTAATCCTGATTTTCCTCCCCTTAATCTTTGGCAAGAAAGCATTTTATCAAGTTTTTCGTTTCCTAGCATGAGTCTAGATATTGTACCATTCAATTCTAATATCTTCTTCTTTAAGTTTTCATTTTCATTTTTGAGGAAATCTTGAGAAGAATCATAAAGCAATGAAGATAGTTTATCTTTTTCTTCTCTTAGACTTATCATCTCTTTAGAGAGAGATGACACATCTTTCTTAAGAGTAGAGTTCCTAGAATCGAATTTCTTCAATTTTTCATGCATTTCATTTATGACTTCTATCAACTCTTCACTACTACTAAAAATGTTATTTTTTGAAGAGGGAGAAGATAGTACCTCATTTTCATCATCGATTGCTATAAGATATAAGTTAAAAATTTCCTCATATCTAATTTCTTTATCCGATGACTCTTCTTCTTCGTCATCGCTCCAAGTGGTTGCTATCATAGTTTTCTTCTTGAAGCTCCTGTATGGTTTTCTTGTTACCATACAATCAGCCTTAATGTGACCGGACTTCTTGCATCCATAGTACACAAATGGTTCTCTTTTTGAAGTTGGATCCTTTGTGTAAGGTTTCTTGTTTTTCTTCAAGAACCTATGAAACCTTTTGGTGATTAAAGCCATCTCACCATCTTCTTCGCTGCTCTTCGCTTCTTCTTCTGATTCCTCTTCTCTATTGCATGTAGAGGCTTTGAGAGCAATCACCTTTTTCTTCTTCTTATCATCATTGATAATGGGATTCATTTCTTCCATCTATATGTCAATAATGACCCAAGAAGTGTCTCAATATCAAGTTTATCGAGATCTTTGGCCACCGTGATGGCTGTCTTCTTTGCTTTTCAAGTAGGCGGCAAAGATCTTAAGATTTTTCTTGTTAGTTCAAACTCCTCAATGTTCCTACCAAGAAGCTTCAAACCATTAACAATAGTTGTGAAACGTGAGTGCATTTGAGAAATTGTTTCGTTAGGAGACATTCTAAAAGATTCATATTCAGATACTAGCATATAGATTTTTGATTTTTTAACCTTACTAGTTCTTTCATATGTAACTTGAAATTTATCCCATATCTCCTTAGCCGAAACACATGCAGAAGATTTTTTTGTATTCAAATATATCTAAAGCATAATGTAAAATACTTGTGGCTCTACTATTGAGAGACATTATTCTACAATCCTCATCATTGTACTCTGTTTTGAGTTTAGGCATTGTATGATTGATTTCTCCTATAGTTATTTCCTTTGATGGAATTCTAGGTCCCTCTTCAATGACTCTCTATAGATTATAATCTTGTCCTTCGATAAAGATTTTCATCCTGTTTTTCCAATAGTTATAGTTGGAGCCATTGAACAAAAGAGGCCTAGTGTAGGAGTATCCCTCATAATAGTTATTTGCTGCCATCGGATCAACTCAATGATATTAAGCCTAAATTTGAGAATGAGGCTCTAATATCAATTGTAGACTATGGTTTCAATCCAAGAGGGGGTGAATTGCATTTTTAAAAACTTTTGTTAATTAAGCACAAGTTTATAAAAAAAAAAAAAAAACAGATAAACCCACAAGCATGTAAACAAATAATGTGCTGTAAACAAAAGAATTTAAGGAATAGAGGATGCAAACTCAGTTTATAGTGGTTCGACAATATTGGATTTGTTCCGACCCTACGTCCACTCTCTTCAAGGAACCTCCTTAAAGTAATCCACTAAGAAACTTAGTCGTGCAACTTCACGGGTGTAGCATAAACCTTAAAATCAATCCCTTCCTCTCGGAAGCAAAAATCCTTTCCTCTCGGAAGCAATAATCCCTTCATCTCGAAAGCTAATCTCTTCCTTTCAGAAGCTAATCCCTTTACAATAAATGTTGTAAAGTAAATGGTAGAGAGACAACAATGAAAGCTTATACAACTAAATAATATCTCTCTTTCAAGGTAAAGCTTGAAGAATGACTCAACAATAAATATTTCAAAGCTTTTGTGTGTTTATGAGTAAAAACTTGATTGAATGTATATTCTCCTTATTTAAAATGCTCAATAGAGTGCGTTTATATAGCCTTGATGTAATATGGCCGTTTTGTACTGATATAGTACATTTTGGTGCAATTTGTGATGAAATATCGCGTCTCAACGGTCATACTACCAGTCGATTGGGTCAAGTTAAAAATCTCATTTTTAAGGCTATTGAAGGTACCAGTCGACTGGGTGGTTCTTACCAGTCGACTGGGGACAGTCTGTCCAATATGCCAGTCGACTGGTATGAAGCACCCAGTCGACTAGGGACACACTGTCCCATATACCAGTCTTTTGGTATAAGTACCCAGTCGACTGGGTTGCTTATCAACCTATTTTTCATGTTTTGAAATGTTTTTAACTTAAAAACGTTTGATTAAAAAGTTCTATTAAAATACTTTTTCAAAAGAAGCCATATGACAAGCTTTTTAGCTTAACAAGTGAGATTTGCACCTTGTTTCATTACCTTAAACCTATACTAGATCTTCTCTCTTGACTTGAAGTTTGATTCAGGTTGAGTTCTTGCACCTTGATTTCTGGTTGTATACTTTTATCGCTTAATACACTTAGATAGCACTATTAGTATAATAAGAGTTGTGTTTTGTCATTATTAAAATATAGATGATGGTCAACACATAGGTATTGGAAAGCTATCCTTTGGGAAGGCTTTATTGAGGCCAGTGAAATAGATGCAAATCCTCCACTTTTCATTTGCTTTCTTTAACATTACCACGTTGGTGACCCAATCTGGGTAATGGGCCTCCCCGATAAAATCAATTGCTAGAATCTTATCAATTTCTTCCTCAATAGCCTTTTGTCGCTCAGAAGTGAATGACATCTCCTTCTGTACCACTGGCTTGTGGTCCGGATCCACATTTAGTTTGTGAAATATGACTTACGGATCGATCCCGAGCATGTCAGATGTTGACCAAGCAAACATATCTTAATTTTTTTGGAAGATTGAGATTAGTAGGATTTAGAGTTCTTCGGATAGGTTGCACTCAATTTACATGGTCTTATGGTCTTTTTTTCTCATTCAAGAGGATAGTGATCTGCCCTTCTACGAGTTGGCCCCTCGGAGCTTTGAGTTCATCCCTCATATCTTCAGTTTCCAAAGGAAAGCCTCGGCTTTCTTGTGCCCCTTAGTTGTATTAAGGTAGCAGGATCAGGATGTTGCCTGGTTCTCTCAAACTTCTCTGATGCCATTCTCGATGAGGAATTTCATTTTTAGGTGGTAGGTGGAGACTATCATCTTCACCGAATTTTGGTTTGGTCTCTCGAGAATGATGTTGTAGGAGGATGGTTGCTTGACGACCACAAAAGTTGTCATGACCATGGTCTATTAGGGAACATACCCTACTATGATTGTAGGATGATGTTGTCCTCTGGGAGTACTGGCTCCCTCGAAAATTTGTAGAGCAAGGAGATCACTGGCTTAAGTTGGTCATCACTAAGCTTCATCTTCAAGAATGCTTCATAGTATAAAATATCAACCGAGCTCCTATATTAACCAATATTATTTCTATGTTTTAGTTACTGATCAATAGTGTGACAGCCATAACTTCATTATGGGGTGTTTTTAGCCCTTTCAAGTCATCGTTGGTGAAAGAGATCAGTCGATCGGTCTTAATCTTCTTGTTCGATTCACTAACGAAGGCAACATACCTAACATAGGCCTTTTTTTCTTGGAGTGATTTTTCATCAACTGTTGGGCCTCCAAAGATGGTTTTGATTGTACTAACGGTGGTATTTTAATTTTTTATATTGCCCTGTTAACGTCTTTTGTCTCAGGCTTTTCTCCTCAGAATTTTCTTGGGGCTCCACTTAGGACCTCGCTCGAGGTTATACTTAGGGCTTCGTCTAGGGGCTCTCTTGAGGCTACGATTAGGGATTTATTTGGAAGTATACCTGGGACTTTGTGAAGGTTTATTCTTTTCATTTTCTCGAAATGTTGGGGTCTTAGTATATTCCTTTAGATGTCCTTGGCAGATAAAAGATTCAATCTTGTTTTTTAAGGCATGGCATTCTTCATTTTCATGCTCATGGACTCGGTGGAAATGGCACCATCTGATTTTGTCTTTGTTTTCACTAGTATTTAGAGGCTTTGAGGGCCAATAAACAAGGTTGCGATCTCGGATGTTCATCAATATGTTTCTCTAGGAGACTTTGAGTGGTGTGTGGCTGTCAAACATTCGTGGAGTCTTTCCACTCCCTTCTTTGCAAGGTTTCTTTCTTAGGTCACTCCTTGGTTCGGCTTGCTTCTTTTTTCGTTTTTCTCTACCTTCTTATCGTTCACTTTGAAACACTTAATCCTCCTCAATGAGTATGTATTCCTCAGTTCGGGCAAAAATTTTGTTCATGTCCTTCGGTGGGCACTAAATGAAGTTGGAGCTAAAGATTCCCGATCTGAGCTTGTTCGTGAATGTAACCATTTGGATTTTTGGGTCAAGATCATGATTCTCCTATGATATTCCATTAAAGCACGAGATATACGTGCAAACTTCTCACCCTTTTGCTGGATGATGTTGAAGAGGCTTTCAGATTTCTTTCTCAAGCCCTTACTGCCAAGGAAGTGCGATGAAAAAACGCAACTTAGTTCTTTGAAGGGGCTGATACTATTGGGTGTCAAGTGAGAATACCAAGTGCTGATGGCTTTCTATAGCGTTAAAGAGAATGCTCAGCACAGAATTGAGTTTAGGTGGTGATACAAGAGCATCACGATCTTGTACAATTGGAGATGTTCCATGGGGTAATGATCAGCATCCTGAAATGCTAAGGAAGTTGTGAGTCGAGGATCTCTGTATTGATGATGGGTTCTAGGAGTTAAGTTTGTCTAGGATGTTTGTTCCTCAATTTTCGAAGGCTTCCTCTATCCTTCTATCCACCTCCTCTAGCTTCTTGTCCAGATCAGTATGGTTTTTAGAAGTCATTAAGTGACATCGGGATCTTGGTTCATGGTTTGAAGGAGAGGATCCAGTGGTGGACTTGCGATCTGAGGTGTTAACATTATGGCTTGAGTTCTGGTGCTTCGTTGGCCGAGGTATTTGCTGTAATACCTGAGGCTGAGGGGGAGGAGCCTTTTCCTTGAGCCGAGCAGCTAGGTGGGCTATTAACTAAGTTAGTTTCGCAAGCTGTCCTTGACTAACTAAAGCATCTTGATTTGCATGGTTTTGATAGTGAAAAAAATGTTTTGACTAAGACCATTAAGTTTGTCATGGCCACTCATCGAATGGTTCGATAAGACTTTGGTTGGTTGTAGTGTGTTCAGGAATCACTAAGAGTAGGTCCCCGACTAGTTGAGTGTCCGAGTGGCGATGGTAGTACTTGTGGCCGCGGTGTTTCTGGATGTGCTTTTAGGCAATATCTGGAGCACATAAGTTCTTGTTGTGAATTCTCATGGACAGCACCAATCCTGTTGATGCCGAATTTGTGATAGACGATCCTACGAGCGTTGGGATGCACTAGCACACACTGAAAACATAAGGAGAACTAAAAATTCGGAGGAGGATCGGAGGGGTTGTGACTCCAAGGGGATTCTTTGATGTTTAAGTTAGTGATATGAGGACTAGAGAAAGCATGGAGCAAAAAAGCTAGAGAATTGTGAATGATAAGTTGTATTTTGATACCTGTGAAAGCCCCCTTTATATAGTGTTTTGGAGTAGAGTTCAATTAGGAAGGTAATTAATACGAGTGTCATAGTAGGATTAGGGTTTCTATAAGCTAGCGTATCCTAATAGAATTAGGACTTCCATAAGTTAGAGTATCCTAATAGAATTAGGACTTTCATAAGCTGGAGTGTCCTTGTAGAAATAGAGATATTATGAACCAAAGTGAGATTATTGTTTTGGCTTGTGAAATTACTTTTTTACCTTTGAAGAGTGTCATGTGTTGTCATGTTATTGGTTGAGGAAAATTCCCATGTATCACTATCAAATGATGAACCAGTTTGGTGATTCACGCTTGGAAGGGGAAGTTACTTGCTACTACTGGCAATAGAACAATAAGGCTAGTGGATGCTTGGCTGTCAATGATGGTTTACTTTTAGCTTTGCATTGAGTGACCAATGTCTCTTTTTTGAGTGAATCCAGTTATGGTGATAAATGATTGTACAGCATCAGTTGAAAAGTGTTCCAACATGTAGTTGTGCTTGGCAATGTTTAAAGAACTAGCAACCTCACTGCAAACATCTTTTCCTTATGTTCATCATTCAGCAAATAAGATTGCTCATTTTTTAACTAGGGATAGCTTGCTTAACGGTTCATGTCAAGTCTGATTAGAAGAGACTCCGAATTTCATTTTGCCTCTTGTTAAAAAAGACATGTTAAAAAAGACAAGCTTTAGTTTTCTTTTCTCAATAAAATCGCTCTTTATCCAAAAAAGAAAAGATTAGCACATGAAAACTTAGTAAAGAACCATTGAATAGAAAATTGGAAACATCATTAGGCATATTTACACACTTTCCTCTGACCTATAGAAAAAGTATCCGTATACAATCTAATTTGACGTTGAGGATTTCCTATAATCTATGCATACACTGTAACTCATACGGCTAAATTTCACATATCTGAACGAAGGCCAAAATGAGCACTCTTCTGCTACTAAAAGCAATAAACAATCATTCATTCCTTTCTTTATTATCTCTGGCTTGATAATTCCGAGGAAAAAAGGGGTTTGATGTCATGTTAGTATTTTTGGAAGGCAGTTGAATGAAATGAGCTTTACACTTTGGTTGTCAGCTGGTTTGAAGGTAAACGTTGCAGCTGTACGATATGTGTTCTCAGGGTACATTCGGTCACCTGGTCATTGAAACATTTTTCATTGCGAAGAAGTTAGACCAAAATTAGTAAAAAAGAATGATAAAAGCTAATAGGTGGAATGGCTTGTTAACAAATTAATAATATTTTGTATATATATATATATATATATATATATATATATATTAGTGAAAAGCACACCACTTGAACCAAGAACCTTTGGGATCCAGGGAACCAATGCCTCTTTGGCAACAAATTAACAGATATTATCACGCGCTTTCAACACATTGGTTAAACTTACCAGTCTGGCAGCAATTGTTGACAAGAGATCTTTGCAGTGATTGAGTAAAGCACGCTCTTTTGCACTTGTATTAGCAAGTTCAGCGACCAAAGAGTTCACTTCCCCAACCTATAAATGACAAATGATTTTAGAGATAGGGGAGCTAGGGCTTAATGCAATTTGCTTTTCACCCACATTCAACAGTGAAAGAATTTAAAGTACGGACAGATTTATTTAACACCCACATCATTTAATGGAAGCATAAATGTGCAAACTATATGTAGATTGCATTAGACACGATAAGCATTTCAAGATTAGATTAACTCATATTTGATGAAAAGCTAGGCAAACACTTAAGGTCATCATTTGCAATGTAAAAAGAAAATTAACTTTGTCACATTACCCTGATAAAAACAGTTAAAAGGGAAAAACTAGAAGAATCATATTCCGTTGATGACCTTAATTCTTTCCCAACCGGCCAAAGGGAAAAGGGGGTTGCAGTTTGATGTGGTTAAAAAAAAAAAAACAATATGGTACAGAAATTATTTTGAACCATAATTTGCAATTGTTACTGATGAATGCTCATACACTAAAGACTGCAATAATGTTTACGAATGAAACAGTAAAACACAATACAGTATATTTTCCGAAGAAGCTGAATTCAAAACTAGAAGCATGGAAACCTTTGCAGATCACAGAATTTTCAAGCATATTTGTTATCTGTCTGTCCACATAATATGACTGTACAAATTGAAAAATTGTGTCAACCCATAAAGCTTCAAACTAAACCCAGATATCCATCTCCGCAGCATGTCAACCATCAGTGTAGCTATATAGCATAGAATTGAATGATGGATATTTGGAGTTTTCTTACTCGCACCTCACCCCTTCAAAACCTCAAGGGTGGAACCTTTTCTAGGTCACAAGGAACTTCTGCCACATGTCCAAGATTATGGCAAGAGGTCTACTCAAAGACGCTGTATTAGCAGATAAATTTGTGCAAATAAACAATGTCACTCAGTTATCCATATTCCAACTCACTATCTCCTCTAGGTCAAGTCTCAAACCATTTGTCTCTCTCCAACAGGCAAAACTTTCTGCTGGTTAAAGGGGCATATGGTGGATTTTTGAAAGTTCCCTAGCATCTTCATGCATTATCTGATGATACAGTCTGCTGAGCAATTGATTTTATTTGACAACTCAAGCAAGGAACTATCATTTGAACTCTCTTCATGATCATTAAACAAATGGAATAGACAGGTCAGTCAGACAGGAAAGTCCCGACTCACTTGGACTGGGCTCGCAATATATCAGTCAAAAGAAACCTACCAGCTCAAGAGTCAACGTTGTGAGAACCAACCATATCAACATGAATATAAAATACTACAGTTTAAAGACCACAAGACTCGAACCTGAGCTACTTATATAAATTACAAGTCTTGCACCATTTCTCTTCTCTCTGTTTTAGTCAGTCCTTTACCAATAATTACTAATTAAACAGATTACAGACTCATATTTACAGTTTTACACCATATATTACACTATCAAAATAAAAAATAACTTGCTTGAGAAGGGGGAGGAGACTCTGAAGATTTAACAACATAGTAAGGCAACGAATAAGCAAAAATAAGGTGGAAAAGGAGAAAAGAGGATCACCTTTGACAACAACAAGCATATTGAGGATGCCATTACCTGCATCACATCAACTGCTGAACAAATAGCATCCTTCACACTTTGGACATCTGCCTGTACATAGAGAAAGCTAAATAAGTTTTCTATAGCCCGAATTATTCCCGTTTGTTTGGCAGCTGAGATGCTCAGATGCACTAGCTTAAAGAAAACCGACAAGGGGAATTCTAAGCACATACCCTTGCCCCACTAACAATTGGAAGGCGAAGTGTGCTAGCCCTCAAAGCTTCAATAGCCCCCAACAAAGAACCAGAGTAATCCATGTCCATAACAGCCCATTCTTCCAGATATATCATCTGCAATCATCAAGCAAAATTAGATTCAGATGTAACAGTAAAATAGAATGAACAATTTTACACAAGCATGCATGCGTTATAATATTCTAGTTCCTTTCTTTCTCTGCGGCGAGAATTATTGCATTTAAAACACGAAAAGGAGGCACAAATGTAGTAAAGTGTAAGCATAAAATAGAAATGTCATGCGAGAAAGATAAACAATGAAGAGGAAAAAAGAAAAATGAAAACACAGCAAAGCAGAAATCAAAGTGAATATCAACTGTTCAAGTCATCTGCAAAACATATACATCCTTAAAACAAGAAACTTCAAAGCTGAGAATTTTTAAAACCACGGGTCATGAAGACATAACTCTCTCCTAGAAATGCACAATTCTACATATTTATTCATGTGGTCAGCTCCCTTAGGGTCCATCTACCAGAGAACTTGAGAGAGAGGGAGAGAGAACCTTTCCTCTCTCAAAAGTACTACCAAAAAAGTTAGAAATGGAATACTAGCATCAAATGAAACTTCAAGAAAAACTGCATTTCCAATAATTGAGTACGTTAAGAAAAGGAGACGGAACATGCAACTGTCTCCGTGGAATGCAACAAACAACTGAAATGCTGTTGACTATGTCCCAAACAACAGAATTTCAAGCAAAATAACCCGACGCGAAAACCATAACCATATTAGAGCTATAAATCTTACTTGTCCCTTGAGAATGGAAATTAACTTCAAATTTTGCCTCAGCAACTGTAGTTCGGTTCTTTTTGCTCTGACAGATTCACGCAGCTTTGAGGTAGTTGCCCATGCATCATATAGACTTTTCTGATACAAGGAAAACATTAAGGCAAAAGATCTCTTAATATTTTGATACTTCAAATTGAAGAAAATCGAAAAGCAAAAACATAAGTTACCAACATACATTTCCCCATATGGACGTACAACTAATACCCACATATTCTATTGATAAAACTTACAGTAAGATAGTCATATTGGGAGGAAACTACAGCATAACAGACATAGCCAGTGTGTGTGCTTTAGTGACAATAATGTTCATTAAGCAACTATTTCTACAAATGAATTTATAAGGCAATAGTCTGATGGTTTTTATTGGTATAAATAAACTAGTAATATGCCTTCAGTAACATGCATTTACTAAATAAGTCGGCTACTATCTTTTATTTTCTTCTTTTCTCAATATCAGTTATGATCAAATGAGACAGAACACTTACACAAGGAAACAATTTTTTTAGTTGACTAATCAACCGACGGCTGATAACACCCTACACTGCCTGTTTATCAACCTACAATTATAAAAGTTCATAATCCTCACCCCGATGCCAAATATTTATCGAAACCCCTTTAAAATTCACAGATCACCTTTTAAAATATTTGTGAACCATCTATGCTAAGTGCAATAAGCCATCGACCAAAGTAAACTTTGAGAAAATTGCATTTCTGGTCTTGCCAATGACGTTCTTACTCCAAACAGTGAACCCTCCTATTTGCTAAAAAATAGAATCATGCATTTTGTTTGCCTAAAGAATAACAACCCAAACGCAACCTCAAATATTACAAGATCTGCTGCCAGAGGATAAAGGCACACCACTTTGCCAACTGGCACTCACTCAGTTCTAAGCCGAAAACAACCTGAGATGAATAAATATTGACCCCTACGAGAGAACTTGAGTTTGGCCCCCCTTCCTGAACCTATAATAGTATTAATAGGTAAGTGTCTCATCAATATAACAGAAAACAACCTCCTTTTGTCTTATCTCCATAAAAGCTGAGACCTTCCGACAAACATCCTGAAGCAGTACAGAGCAATTTAACCTATGCATTGTCTTCATCATAGATAATTCATGACATCAATCCCCCAAGACATTTTTGCGAGCTTCCTCATGGTATTCATTCGACAAAAGTTGTGGAACATAAAACCTTTCTTATGCTCCAAGAATCTAAATTTTTATGTACAATAATCTTAAGATACGAATGTCTGAGTGTGTGAGTGTGACTCTGTATATAAACAAGTGTGCATGATGTCCTTGACCTAGCATAGATATTATATGTTCTTCCATTGCATTAACATAAATTTTATAAACTTTGTTGTAAGTTAATGACTAATCTTACCTTAAAAATATCAAACTTAACAAAAAAATTGATAACTTTCAAACTGAAAAGTAAAAAATGGACTTCATTTCTTCTCAAAGTCAAAAGTTGACATAATAGAACCCACCATTTCAGATAAAAATGTGATCAAGAAACTCAACTTTAAGTAAACATGTGTTTGTAAAATTTATATTCCGGTGAGTGAAACCAGCATGTTAGATATGTGTGCGCAAATAGAGACCACTATAATGGTTGTGGCAGAAAATGTCCCATGTTTTTTGTGAATGAGAAAATAATTCTTTAGAAAAAAGAACTTGATAAAAAATTCTTTAGAAAAAATTGTCTTGTTTATTGTAAAACTGGGACCTACCTGCCCCCTTTGGCATGTACAAATAAAAATACAAATCTAATGCGCATGTATAATTTTCCTATTTCAAAATATTTTTCCAATGAGTGCTTAACCAAAGTGGGAAAAACTTGTGTGCAAATAGCAGGACTCTGAGTAGGGTATTGATTATTACAAACTTTTATAACTTTGGGGTTACATATTGAAAGGGATTCATCTAGCTCCTTATGGTGGAGGATAAACATCAAATAAGTGTCAACATAATTTTCTATAGTAGGGCCATGTCCACCAAATTGTAGCCTCTGCACAAATCAGCCACATTAGAAATTAGAAAGTGCACACATCAGCCCCTAATATATGCTAAAAAAATGAAAATGCATCCCCTAAATCCCTAAAATTCAACATTTGAACAGTCCACCAAGCTTACTGGCCCAGAATCTCCAAGAACTGCAGCTTCTACCTTCTTGAGGATAGAGAGAGCAAGCGAGCAAAAAAGAGGAAACGTAAAGAGTAATTGAAACCTCTCCAAAAGCCAAAATTTGTGAAACTTTTTAAAAACCCAAGTATTATTCGATAAAAAGAAAACACAATCTCTAATCAATTTATACACAACAATATACAAGTTTTAATACAAAAATTCACAATGTTATATTTTGTTTTCCCTTGTTTCTTCATTTCCATCAATTTATAGCAAAAATTGATGTTATTTCTACCCCTCCTTGCCACCACCACCCCTTGCAAAATAATTGTCCTCACCAAGTACTCTTTCAATTAAAAATTATTACATCACTCCTTAGGTTTCCTATATACACAACAATATACAAGTTTTAATACAAAAATTCACAATGTTATATTTTGTTTTCCCTTGTTGCTTTATTTCCATAAATATCAGCCTATCAAAATTCTAGAATAAATTTCTCACTCTCCTAGTCCTCCATTGCCACTGCATCCTTTTTTATGCAAATTGCACTCAGTAGTCAGACCACATTGCAAATACTCATTAGGGCTCCCTAAGAAAAGAAAATAAAAACTATTCATCACATATCCACCAAAAAAATGATCAATCAAGCCAATAACGAAATAAAAGCCACTTTTAGGCCACCTAACAGCAACAAAGTTCTCAGTACATTTCATCTGCCATCCTATTATCCCTTTTACTAATTCCTTGGATCAAGTTCTTCGCCCAATAGACCAACATCTCCCTCCTAGGGGTAGAACTTTTTTTGTCGTTTAATCCCTATCCCTCACCCACTCTACCAAAGTTCCCAACTCTAACATTCTTTTTTTTTTTTTGGGATAAGTAACACAAGAAAACCGTGTAGGCTTTTGTTAAGAACAAATCATAATATGTCACACTTGTCTATTATGCAAGAGGAAGTGAAAAAAAACCTCAGAAATTTCAATCATCATCCAATGCTTCCACACTATTGAAATAAATACTCTTTAGAAACTAAATTCAGAAAGACTAGTGCCATCATGTGATGTGTAATCGAAAATAAAGCATGCCAACGTTCTTTGGCGTTTAATCCCTCACCCCACTCTACCAAAGTCCCCAACTCTAGCATCCCTTTTTCTTTGGATCAGTAACCCGTGTAAGGCTTTTGTTATGATCAAATCATAATGACACTTTTCTAATATGCAAGAGAAAGTGAAACGAAACCTCATAAATTTCACTCATTGTCCCGTGCTTCCACACTATTGAAATAATGCTCTTTAGAAACTAAAATCAGAAAGACCAGTGGCTGTTGCATCAGCAGGGCTCCAACATAAGTCTAAAAAATTTTCATCTAAAAAAACAAAAACAGAACTGTATATAATGAAATAGTAAAACAAGTTTACACCGTGCATCACTACAGATAATCATAGACGTAATGGCTGATGCATCAGCAGAGTTCCAACAAAGAAAATTGAAGGTAAACCATTAAGAATTAAGCAGGTAACCTACCTCTGCATTCAACCTCTGGGCAGAGAGCGCGGCATCTGCTCTAGCGTTCACGAATCGCCACTGCAATAGCCTGTTGTAAAAGAGCCTCAACAAATGAGCATCAAAAACCCGATTCTCCCCAGTCTTCCCGCTCCTAACATCAGCAGCAAAACTCAAAATGGACGGCGTGTTACTCAAATTACTACTCAACGCACCCACTACTCCATTCCTCAACCTAGACGGGCTCATTCCCCTCAAGGGAGATGAAGTTGCCGGTGTCGCTAGCTTACTGGGCGAAGCAGGCCGAACTGGCCCGCAAATAGGCGATAACTGTCCTCTACTATTCACAACCCCTTTTGGGGATGATACAGGACTATCAGTGGCAAACTTCTTCGGCACGATAAGCTGAGGCGGAGCCGTGGTCTTCAGTCCATTGTTCTTGGACACAGGTGAGCCCGGCTCCGGCTGGCGCCTCAACCGATTATAAGTCTCTTGCCAGAACCTCGCTGGTACCACTATCCCACGCGGCGCAGGAGGCCCTTGTCCTCCACCACCACCACCAAGAACAACGGCATTTCCATTCCCCTCCTGTGCGCCTGAAGAATTACTACCAGAAGAGACGCTCTCGGTATCAGAAGCGATAACATCGGATTCAACAGCTGAATTCGAATCAGTAACAAGCTCGTCCTTCTTCTCCTTCTCCGCATTGGCCAAATCCGTAGTTGGTCTGCCAGTACAAGATGTCCTATTATCGATCATAGAACTCTGCAATGCCCTAACCACAGATCCACCCAATCTCTTCCTCTCATCAGTATAATCCACACTCCTACTCATGGAACTCGGCTGCCGCAACCTCCCCGGCCACCGCTGCTGCTCCGCCGGCTTCGAATTCTCCGTATGAACCGCTCCAGTCCCAGGCATCGTAGCAGCCGCCTTCCTCCTTTCCGGTGTGCCTTTCCTTACGCTGCTAGGAGACGGCGCAGGCTTGGCTTTGCTCACTCGCAGCGAGAAGGATTCCCCCTGAAACGAAACCGACAAGCTTCTCGTGGAAGTGAACAACATCTTCTGCGCTGCGGATAGTTCACCGCTAGCACCGTTAGCTTTCAAAGCTAAAGAATTGGGACGCGGCATAACATGCCGCCTCCGCTCCACGGATTGCGACCGTTTGATCGCGGACGGGGCCGAGGCCATAGGTGTCATCGCGGCCGTTGATGGAGTGGTCCTCGAAACAAGAGGTGATGGGCATCGTCTCGTTGATATTGAAGATGATGATGATGACGACGATAAGTAGCGAGAGGTGACTTCTCGGGATTTGGGACGGCGAGGAGCGAGGGCATTGTCGGGGTCGGATGACAGAAGGGGGTGACTTGTAGAGTTGTGGTGAGTGGTTTTTGGGTTTATCGTAGTAGACACTGCAGCAACCATTGGGTACAATCGACTATCAATTCACATCTCGCTCTTCAAAACCACTCTCCAAAACCCTAATTTTTGCTGCTGTTTTTGATTATTTATCAGTAGCTCTAAAACCAAAGCTTGCAAAGTTTAGTCATCGTAGAAAGTATAGAGGAAGTGTTAAGTGAGCAAGAATATTGCCACAGAGAGTGAATTTCACAGTGTAAGGGTTTTTCCTTTTTATTTTTGAAATTTCAGGAGAAACATTGAACGGAAAAAATGACCGTTATGGTTGGCCGGAGACAGAGAGAGAGAGAGAGTATTGGAAGTTGTTTAGGCGAGATCTGAGAGCATAACTGTCTTACTGCTTGCGCTGGAAAACTTAACGAATTACTATTAATTATAATTATTTATTCTTCAAAATAAGAGGAGCTATTGGTAATCGCGGTTCAAATACTCGCTAGAACGTGTGTAGCTGGAGGGTAAATTGGTAAATGCGGAAACAGGGAGTGAACTGCACAATGGACTTAGTGGTGAGGTGGTTAAACGAGGAAGCGAGTTTGTGGGTGAGTGGAATTCCTATGAAAAGGTGGTGAGGTGTAGATGTTGAGGTCTGTGAATCTTCGGAGAGACGTTACGCAAACGACACGGATTTAAATTCTTTTTAGAGAGAATTATGAGGGAAGAATAGAAAAGAAAAATAGGCCGTTTAATTTCGCGGACATTATTATTATTATTATGAAATATGATTAAAAATAACTTGAGATAAAATTAAAAAAAGTATTATACTTTAGTTTTATATTTCCTTCACGATACTGTTGAATTGAGTAACTACCAAAATAACATAACTCAGCATTGTTCATCATCTTTCCACTCTACACACAAAAATCCATCAACCCATTATTCTATTTTCAAAACAAAAAATCAACACAAAATCAAGGAGGTTAATAACTCTTTTTTCATGCATTTCCAAAAACAGTTCTTGTGCAAGAAACACTGCAATTAAAATTTGATTTAACTTCAATTGAAAACAAGATAGAACCCCATTCCTAGGCTATGAATATAAAAAAACACAAACCCACTAAAGTTTTTTTCTTTTATCATATAAAATCCATCAAAAATTAAGAGAAAAACAATTCCAGTAAGAAAACAAGTACATTGTTGTTGCATGAGTGCTAAATCTTGATGGTGAAAGAAGTGTTAATGGTGGTGCCTCGCATCGTTCACACTGCCTCGCTAAGATATGGTCGTCGTCATTGTATGTGAAAGATGCACAAAAGCGTTTCCACGATCTACAGATCTACCCAAATGAAAGAAGAATAAAAATAAGAGATGATTTGCTGAGAAGAAAAGATGGCAAAGAAGGGAAAAATTGTCTATGTAAGCAGGGTAAAATAGAGAAAAGGAATAATTTTAATCTCAAATAGGTGGGGTTAATGCTTTGGAGGTTGGGACAAAAATATTGGGATTAGGATTAAATTTTTCGATTCTTAATTTTACATGAAAAATAAATCATTCCAACCAAACATGAATTAATGGATCATTTGAGATAAAAAAATTAGTCTACCCACTTTAACTCCAACCAAACAGGCCCATAGTGTATAGATTTTACATATGAGCTTCGGTAAAAGGATAGGGACGACAAAAATCTTCATCCACCATTGACTTTCCCATTCAACAAAATTGCCATGAGGATGATGAAATGGATTATAAAAAAATCTTGACGGAATTGAGGTGATTCATTTGATAAACTTGTTTTCTAATTAATAATTTTTTAGAGAGAAAAATTAATGGAGAATCTTCTAATTTTTTAATGATAAAAGAATTTTTATTTTTATTTTATAAACAATGGTAAAGATGAGAATTTTAGTCCTCGATACTTCCTGCTGAAAGTGGAAAACGAGGACGAAAACAATGATTGATTAGGAAAACATGGACGAAAAAGAAGAAATCGCTTTCTGTCCCGTAATCACTCAGCTGCCATTGCTAAACTTGAGCCACCAAAATTTCCTCCCAACAATAAAAGAAAAAAAAAATGAAAATTTGATTAAGGGTATTTTGCACAATATTAGCTTAATACTTCATGTTTAAGATAATCTATGTTTGAAATTTGCGGCATAATTAGTTTAGGTCATGGTCAAATTAATAAGTCTAATTAAACTACAATGCATTACCGTAAAAGAGCCATGGGGCATACATTTACTACATGCGCTGAAGATAGTGCAAAATGGTTGAACCAAGGTCGTTGAGAAGATGCTAATGATGGTACTCTTGAGAAATTATTAATGAATTAGGATGTACTGAGCAATAATGGTTACTTGTTTCTCTTTTTGATATAATGATGATTGAGAGTAAATTGGATAAATATAAGTAAAGGTAAACATGTAACCTGAGCTTTTTATATGATATTTAGGTTAAGTGTTTACGATGATCAATTTTTTTTTTTTTACAACTTTCAATTACATCAATTAAGTTTTACGATTTTTTTTTTTTAGTTTTTCAATCTAACCATTTTAATGAATTTGATCTCGAAATCTCGTTGGATTTTTACCTCAGCATTAGATTAACACTGATGTAGCATGCGATTCCAAGCATTTTGTTTGTTGTATACTAGTCATCTCAACGCGGACTTAGTGCTAAAGTAAAAATCTAACGAGATTTTAAGACTAAATTCATCGGACTGAAAGACCAAACAAAGTTATAGAACCTTCTTAATACAATTGAAAGTTGTGTGATCAAAATAGAATATAATCAACAGTTATATAACTAAAATAAATATTTAGCCCTAATAGTTATCTTCAAGTTTCGATATAAAAAATTTAAGCTCACGGTTAGTAATATATCCCGTTTGGTTGTGGTGATCAAGACTGTAATGTAATCGATGTTGTAATATAATCGAGACTGTAATGGAATTGAGGTTGGAATCCTATTACACTGTTTGGTTAGAACATAGAAAAGACCTTTAAATTGAAGCTGTAATCGATTACAATATTTGGTTCATGTGTTCATGCTACTGGAATGAAATCAGAATGATTAAAATATTTTTGAAGATAAAATATATATAAAAATTATTCACATTAATTATTATATTATATTAATTTATATTGAGCATATTAATTTATATTACTTTATTATTTACTTATTAGTAATTTATAATTTTGTCATGTAATTATCTTATATTTGTATTATTATGTATATATCATCATATTATTTTTATTAATATATTATAAATTTACTATAATATTATTATGTTATTATTTATATATTATTTTATTATTTTATGGTATTCGATATTGTTTCATGATATTTAATATTATTATCACTTTATTATATATATCATATAATTTACTATCATAATATTATATTATTTAACTATCTTATATTTAGTTAATTATATTATTATATTAATATTTATTTTATTATTTTTTAATATTTATCCTATCAATATATAATTTTTAAATCAACTAAATAATATAATGATCATTATGACAAAGTATTTCATTACAACTTTGATTATTATATGAAAGGGGACATTAGTGTTACTTGATTAGTTTTAAAATGAAATTAAATGATGAAACTACGGCATCATTGTGCTGACACAGAAGTTACAAAAAAAGTGCGAAGCGGAGGACTCGAAAGAAAACACATTTTTTAAGGAGGGGGATAGGGGGCTTCTTGGTGCTTGATTAGTAAAGGAATTTTCATTAGTTACTGTCTAATTTATATGCAACCCAACAATATTGGTGATTTTAAAGTAATTTATGTTTGGGATTCATTTAAGTTAATTTAAAGCAAAGTGGTTTAAATGATTTTAAAGTAAAAATATTCAAAATCATTATTCGAAATCATCACTGTTCTGTCTTTGAGATTGTCAAAATTGTTTCATTGTGATGTTGTTACATTTAAATGATTATAAACTAATTTTTATTTTAAAGGTATCGTTTCGATCGCTAATGGAAATTTTAAAATCATAATAAGAAATTTAGAATTGATATTTATTTTTGTAGTTGGTGTGAATGATCAATCTTATATGTAATTTTTTTCTCTCTCTCCATATTTGTTTCTTGAATAAAATTCTAAAAAAGAAACAAATTGTTGACCAAGATTATTACTCATTGTTTTAGTAACTTTTGACTCATTTATTAATCAAGAAGATAAAAAATGTTAGCATGACTAAACGATCTCACAAGTATTAATTTTATTTTCAAATAAATTGAAATTATAATTCATTTTAAATGGATTTTTATATTTGGTTTTCTTATTTTAAATTGTAGAATTCTTTTGAATTTTAAGTTTAAGATATTTAAAATAAATGAAAAAATCAACAAAAAAGATAAGGAGGGGGAGAGGGAGGGAATGGGAGAGGGAAAGATATAGTACCTTTGTCAAGATAGATTTTTACTTTTTATTTTCTAAAATTCATTTATAAATTCTATCAATTTTGACAGAATTTGTAACAAGTCAACTCTATTTCATAGTGAATTCAATTCAAAATGAATCCCAAAGTTTACACCTAACTAAAATTTTCATTGGATCATATGGAACGAGATCCCAAATGTGGTTAGTTAAAAGTGCATTAAATTCGTCAGACATAGCTGGCCGCCACTTGAGATCTTTATTTGCGTGAGAAAAACAAGCTGGTTCAGTTTGCTGGGTAGTAGTGGAAAGAGAGAGTAATTGTTTGGGTTTGCGAATTCCAATTTTAGAACGAGTGATCATGGAGTGACAAGGGGAAGGGTGGGATGGTGGTGAAAAAGTATAGGTAAGCGGTTGGTTTAGGAGAGGGAATGACAATGGGAGTGGAAGAAGCTAAGGTTGGGGCTGAGGAAACAGATAAAGGAGATGGTAAGAGGAGAGACATTGGTGTGGTGGGTTGAGTGACGGGAGAGGAAATTAGGGGTCCAGGGTAGAGACCGAAGATGGATGCAGCAAGGCAATGGGAGTCGGTGGTGGAGAATGAAGATTAGGAACAAGAAGACTAGGAACAGGAGTTACTAGAGACATAGGGGAAGAGAGAAGATTGATGCAGGGGTTCGGCCATAGTAAGAACAAGTGAAGGAATGGATGAGTGGTTAGGTGTAGGTGAGGGGGACATGTGCAATAAGAGTAGGATAGGGAAAACATAGTTCATGGAAGACAACATGACGACTGGAATAGACACGACCAGTGGTGGGATCTAGACACATATATCCTTTGTAATTTTGAGCATAACCTAAGAAGGCACATTGTTTGGATCGAGGTGCAAGCTTGTGGGGTGCATTAGTAGTGAGGTTAGGATAGCAGACACACCCGAAGACATGAAAAGAGGAGTAATCAGGAATTTTAGACAACAATTTTGTATAAGGAGCTTGATTTTGCAAAGCAGGAGTAAGGAGACGATTGATGATGTAGAGTGCAGTGTATATACCATCGACCCTAAATGACTTAGGAAGAGATGAGTTAATTAAGTGGGTGTGTGCCATTTCACTAATTTGTCTATGCTTACGTTCAGCGATATCATTTTGTTGAGGAGTGTCCAGGCAAGGCATGCAAAAAGTAATACCATGTTGAGCAAAAAATTGTTTGAAAGGCATTTGATCAAATTCTTTACCATCATCACTTTGAAAAGTTTTTATTATTGTAGAAAATTGATTTTCAACAAGAGCTTTAAAGGCACAAAAGTGTTGAAAGACTTCAGATTTTTTACGCATAGGAAAAATTCAAGAATAACACGAAAAATCATCCACAAAAATAACATAAAATCGATAACCCAAATTTGATAAAATAGGAGATTTCCAAATATCATAATGTATTAAAGCCAAAGGTTGGTCAGTATAATGCTGAACAGACTCAAAAGGTAAATGTTTAGACTTGCCTAACTAACACTCCAAACAAAAATCAGAATATTTAGAAGGCGATGAAATATTCTTGCGAGTTTGTAAAAGAAAAAATACATGGGGGGTTAAATGACCAAGTCGACGATTCCAAACATCATCAGAGACTTACCGAGAGACTAGTGCCAGAGGAGGAGAGTGATTGAGCCGAGTGGAATAGGGTAGAGGTCACCATTACTGGAGGATTTGAGAAGAGTTCTCCTCGTACTCTTGTCCTTAATAACAACATGAGATGCATCAAAGTTAGCGGAACATTTGTTATCAGAACATAAATGTTTAGCAAAAAGTAAATTGTGACATAATTATGGTACATGCGGGACATTTTTAAGGTGAAGTGGTTTGGTGGAAGTGCGTAAAAAAGTAGAACCAACATTATTAATATCAAGCAATTGTCCATTACCAACAAAATTTTTGGTTTTTTCAAAATAAGGTATAAGGTTAGTAAGTATACCTGACTAAGGAGTCATGTGAGTAGAGGCAGCCATATAAGGGTACCACTGTGCAACATTAGACTCACCAAGTGACATGGTAGCAAAATATTTTGGCAAGTTATGAGAGACAACAACATGATTGAATCAATGAGGACAAGTTAAGGCAAGGTGACCGATGGTGTGACAAATTTGACATGATGTGAAAAATGCACCAGGATGCGGTCCCAATAAACTTTCACGACTATAAGGGGAAATACCAACAGATCGATTAAATATAAGAGATAAGTGTGAGGACTGATTAGTACCTAAACCATGCTAGGAGGAGGCACAATGACTAATATTACGGCCACGTCCTCGTCCACGATCCCGATAACCAGAACGACCCTTGCCATGACCACAAGAAGCACTAGAAGTGGTGGTGGTGGCAGAAGCTTTAAGAGGGTTAGAAAGCTGATAAGGGACCTGAAGATGCTTCAGACGTTGTTCTTGGAGGAGAAGCTTAATGCACTGACTGTCAAAGGTAAGAGTGATATTGGTGTTGGTGACCGTGGTGATAAAGCTTTCATACTTGGTAGGCAGAGCTGCTAAGGTATAAAAGATGAGGTTTTTGCTATAGAGAGGTGAATTGATGGCAGCAATAGCATCAACTATGGCTTTGAGGTCCTAAAGATATTGTTCCATAGATTTTCCAACTTTAGTATGCTGATGAAGCTTCAGGCGAAGGTCAAACTCATTTGTGTTAGACTAATCAAGGTAACATTGTTCCAAGGCCAGTCAAACATCCTGAGAATAACGAAGATCATGGACACCTTGGAGTATATCTGAAGTAAGGGTTGCATTAATCCAAGAGCGAAGGCCAGTACGGAGCCAGGGTGAGAAAGCAGGGTTAAGGGTTTGATAAGAACTCATAATATCTATATGTTTGTTATATTTCCTCATGTTTTAATAGTTATAATTGCTTAAATCTTGGATTTTGATTATGTTTCGTATTTTGTAAAGTATATTGAGGAGTTAAATCAAATTGAATTCAAAATCAAGAGATTTGTGAAGATTGGACAGAAAGTGGAAGCTGCAACGCCAGAAAGCTGAAGTTGCAACGCTGAAATGGCGATAATTGTGAAAATACGACAGAAAACTGAAGCTGTAGCGTTGAAATGGTGATAATATGTGAAGATTGAGCAGCAACTTGGAGCTGCAGCGCCAGGAAGTTGGCACTGTAGTGCCAGCCCGCGGGTTTTGAAAGTTATAAATACTAACCCTAATTGAAAGAAAAGGAGATCTCGGATAGAAGGCGCGGCTGTTGAACAAAAAATTACTCTTCTCTTTTCTTTAGATTTTCTTTTAATTATGAGTAGCTAAATACTTTTCTTCCGGCTGAAGGATAATTGAAGTTTTGGTTCTTCAAGAATTGTGAGATCTAAATAATTTTCATTGCTCTTTTATTTCTTCTCTATTTATTTATCTTCTGTGTTTATTAAAAATTATTGTCTTGGTTGATTGATGCAAAGGGCTCGTTGTTCAATTATCAAGTCAATAAATTGCCATTTAGAACTTTAAATCCGTAATTGTTTAATTATTCTAATATTAGTGGTAAAATAACAAAGTTGATTATTGTTGCGCGTTTATATACCTAAATAAATGGGTAAATAATCGCACTTGTTTTACTTGCAAGTGCACAAGGTCAATAGTGTAGCATAGTGTGCGAATGCAAGATCATCTCCACAGGGATTGGTAAAGTTCGATTTAGAATTATAATTGCAATGTAAAAAGATAGAAATAATAAACTGAAGGGTGATTTGATAATAATAAAGACATAGGGCTTTGATATCCACCACTAGTCATACATTCCCGATTTTGTATAAAGTATCAGTGCTCTAGCCATATTATGTGTACCTACTGGTTGCCAACCTAAGGGCATGGTATCTACTCCTTAAGCTATTGATTTCCCTAAGCAACGAGTTAGGCATGGTATCTACTCTAACTCTTTTCTTCCTTAAGGGATTCAGCATGGTATCTGCTTGAGTTGTTCCTTAAGAAAGCATAGGTACTGTGGAAATCGACAACCACATGAGACCTAGGGCATGGTATCTACTCCCGGTTTCCCATGTTGATTAACCCGGGTATCCGGATAAGATGGTCCCTTGTTACTAATGTTAGACCCAGGACTCGGTCATCCAAATTGATCTAACTAACCTATCCATACCACATGCATACGTTGGCCTTACACATACATATGAGGAATGTAAATAAGCACAGGTGTTAATCAAGTTAAGTAACATAATAAGCTATGCAAAGATTTAATCAATGAATAAAAATATGGGAATGCATAACTAGGGCTTCAATCGAGCCCTATAAGAGAGTTAGTTACACATACTAACTGAAGTACACATAATTAAACTAAACATAAAGGAGAAGAATAAACCCGAGAGAAGAGGCGTCAATTCTCTCCCAAGCTCTCCACTCCAAGTAAAAGAAAAGAGAAAAGTGTTTACTATCTAAGGTTGTAAGGTGTGTTTTTGTGTGTGAGTTTACAAGTGTATTTATAGGTCTTTGAGAAGTCCTAATAGACTCATGAGTTTCTAAACTTTCCTAAAACACAAAACTCCTTTATTTCCAAAATAGAGTTATTTCCAAAATAGAGTTATTTCCAAAATAGGGTTCTGCAGTTTACTATTCACGCCTGTACATTTGCGCTCGATCGCATGTGTCCTTGCGCTCGATCGCAGTGTGCGCTCGATCCTACAAGTGTGCGCACGATCATGTGCGCTCGATCGCACAGCATGTGCGCTCGATCGCACAGCATGTGCGCTCGATCGCACTTTGTCCAGAAAGTGCTCCAGGGCTTCTAGATTTCTTCCTTAAAGTGCCAAAACTGCTTCTTTTTCTCCAAGACCCTACAAAAACATGTAAAACACACAAATGGAGTAAAAGATACCAAATTAACATAATAAAGGATCTAACAAGTGTAAATAAGGGGGCTTAAATATGTATATTTAAGCGTCTATCACACCCCCAAACTTACATATTGCTAGTCCCTTAGCAATACTAAATTAAAAACTAAAACGAAAATATAGATAAATCCAATGTTCATAGTGTCAATCAAAAATATAGATTTTACACAAAACTATGATACGCATTCATGAGCAAGTTTAACAAGTGTAAACATATATCTGCAATGAATAAGAGTTTTGAACGTAAATCATATTCACTAGGTATTCTAAGATATCACAAGTTTGACTTCGGTGTGTGGTGATTAGCACATAAAAGATTGAGTTTCCAAGAAATTCAAATGGGTAGTGTTTCGTTTACTCAAGATTCACCAAACTCCCTATTAGAGTCAACAAATATGGCATAGACTTTTATTTGCGAGATTTTTGCCAAGTTAGTTCCTTTAAGCTTTCTTGATGACTCGTGTAACGAGCGTTTGGCCAATGACTCCCAAACCAGATGGTTTTAGGGCATTAGGTGTAAAGACACCCCTAAGGACTTACTGGCTCGAGTCAACAAGGCTACGAAACTAACTGATTTTTATGCTACCATTTAGAATTTTCCACCTTTTGACGTGACACTCAATGCTTACTGAGGCAAGAGGGCCAGTTACTCAGTGAAAAATTCCTTTTTAATGATCACTTAAGATTTTCCACCTTTTGACATGACACTCAATGCTTACTGAGGCAAGAGGGCCAGTTACTCAGCGGAAGATTTGTTTTTATTGATCATTAGGAGCATTTTTTTTTTTTTGAGCACGAATCAATCTTTTCTATTTTTATATGCCAAAATGTCAATCTAATAGGTCATCTAGTTCATAGTCAAGCAAAAGAAACATACCAATCCAAATATCATGTCATACCCCACACAGCTATGTGTTAATGTGCTCGTGATAGTTCACGTTAAACTTGTGAATTCTTAAATGCCAAAAGGGCAGTGATCTAGGTTCAAAACTTGTTTATTGGCCTATATGTTCAAAGTGTTAAGCTTACTGATGAAGTCGAATCATAACATTTTGTTTAGATCCAAAAAAAAGTTTATTGGACAGAATGAACATGCATTTATCTATGAAAATAGCGACAAAACTAAAAATGTAGGACATAGTGTAGTGTGTGAATGTGTCCTCATACCCCCAAACTTAAAATGCACATTGTCCCCAATGTGTAAAGAGCATGGAAAGATCTGACCTGGGAGATGGAGAGCTATATGGCTGGCATGGCTTGTAGTACGCCCCCAAACTTCAACTGGATGCACTAACACTGTCCTTGAAAAAGAAAGAAAAGTAAACATAAAATGGAAAACAAGTACTAATAACAAAATAATAAACAAGTAAAATACTAATAACTATAAAAATGATATGCAGTGGGGTGCCTCCCATGAGCGCTAAGTTTTACGTCTTCAGCCAGACGTGGTACTCTCTCACTGCTGATCATCAGGTGGTGCAGTCGGAGAGGTACCGGGTGCTGGAGGTAGGCGATCAAGTATGGCCTGCAGCATGGCCTCCTGGCGTGTAAATCGTGCCTCCAAACTGTCGATGCGCTGATGTACAAGAGTGGTGGCAGCAGCGACCTCACCTCGGAAGGAGGATAGCTCAGCTAAGAAGTGCTGGGACTCGGTGGGTCCCATATCCGAATGGTCCTCCTCCCGTACCGGGCTCATAACAGGGGCCTCGGTCTCCATGTGATCCTCCTCTACTCGCTCAGCTGCTGGAGCAGGAACTGGGGGACCTCGTGGCATGTGTGATATGCTCTGTGTCCACTGAGCCCGCCCAAAGATAGGATGCTCTCGTACTGGCCCGTCACTATGGGTCCCCTTAATCCCCTTCTTCTTGAGGATGGAGGTGAGTAGGAACGGGAAAGGGAGTCCCCAAGCATTGGCTGTGGAAGTCTGACGGCCATGTACGTGATCCCAGAACTTGTGCAGCTGGCTCCAAATGACAGACGGTATAGAGTACCAGTGGCCTCTATGGAAGGCGTATAATGTCTGAAGAAACTGGTCTCGCCGCTGTGTCTTGTGCCCCAACGGACACATATTACGCTGGAGGATTGTATCGATGAGCCATAGTCTGGGGGGCAGCTTGGAGCGGCCGGCCGCATTGTTATGCCTGTCGGCATACTGGCCAGCGCACATATCCATGATGATCTAGGTCAGGGCAAAGGACTCCGGCTGCTCCTCGATATCAGCCCCCTCAGGAGGGGACTCATCCGTGCAATGAAGAGCAGTGGCAATATCGGTACTGGTTACCTCGATGGGCGTGCCCCTAACTGAAGAGGTGAGGACCCCCAGTCTGCTGCAGTCGAAAGATAAATGCTCATAAAACTGCACTACGAGCTGGGAGTAGGCAGTGGAGCACACCGACTTAAACAGCCTCTTCAATCCTCGGAGTCGGAGTGCTTGGACTGCCCATTGAGTGGCATCCATATGCCGGAATATGTCGTCGATGGCGAAAGCCGTTTCGAACAACAACTCCCGTTGCTCGATGCTCGGCCGGGATGAGGAGGCTCGACTGCTGGAGGCGCC
The DNA here is from genome assembly GCA_023935145.1 of Bretschneidera sinensis. Classification (NCBI taxonomy): domain Eukaryota; kingdom Viridiplantae; phylum Streptophyta; class Magnoliopsida; order Brassicales; family Akaniaceae; genus Bretschneidera; species Bretschneidera sinensis. The sequence goes on from CM043700.1 coordinate 116,685,594, forward strand.
AGACGTGGAAACAGATGGTCGAGACATGCTGCTGCTTGGCTTCTGGCTGATTTGCGATCGATCTCAGTGGTGTGCGCTCGATCGCACACTGCCTATGCGCTCGATCGCACCCGGTCAGGATTTACGTCGAACAGCTTATGTGCACCAAACAAGGAAGCTATAGTCTGTTCGATGTGGAACTTGTTCCTACCCCTCCTGCAACCAAACAATCATTCAATCAAACACACAACAATGTATATGTAAAAGGAAATCATAGTTTCTATTTAAAATTCGATTATGTGTAGAATACCTTGTGCAATGTATGACGGAATGTGACTAGGGAGGGGGGTCGACGGCGGTGCTGGTGGAGGACGGCGATGCTAGTGGAGGTGATGATGAGGTGTTGTGGTGGTTGGGTGTGAGGTAGGGTGATGTGGGTGGTGGAGTTGTGTGAGAGTGAGAGCCAATGTGAGTGAGAGCAAATGTGCAGGGGGCGAGTGACGTGAGTGAGGGAAGTGAGTGAGTGAGTTCAATTTTTATAAATGTCTCTGCCTCGAGTGCGCTCGATCGCACATAAGGTGCGCTCGATCGCACTCATGCGCTCGCTTGTGTTTTCAGGACACGTTCGATCGCACTCTTGCGCTCGATCGTACTGAAGGGTGCGATCGATCGCAAGTGTGGCAGATACGTATAATTAAAAACTTACTTTAAAAAGAATGACTAATTGAAACAATACAACCTTACCAGTTGTTAGTGGCTTCAGTACCACTAACCTTACTAGAGGTGCTTGAGCTTTAATAGATGATTAAATTTTTACTTTGCTCAAACACTCTCTTCTGCGACCGTGCTAGTTGTTTGGAGGGAAACACCTAGAGTCCACCTCTTGGAGCTCTAGTGCTTGTGTTTCAGTTGTATCCTGGACTGATTCAAGTGCCAAGTCTTCATTTCTTGGAAGGAATTTAGTGTCAAGGTATGGCTTGGCTCTGTGTCCATTGATTGTAAAAGGTTGATTTCTGTTGGGACCACAGACTTCTAATGCCCCATGAGGGAAGACCTTGGTGACCATGTACGGACCATACCATCTGGATTTCAGCTTGCCTGGGAACAGCCTTAATCGTGAGTCATATAGCAGCACCTTTTGTCCTACATGGAACTCTTTCCGGACTAGTTGTTTGTCATGATAAGCTTTCGTCCGTTCTTTGTATAATTTTGCATTCTCATAGGCCTCATATCTTAATTCTTCAAGCTCATTTAGATACAGTTTCCTTTTCTCACCCGCTTGCTTCATGTCAAAGTTGAACTGCTTAATGGCCCAATATACTCGATGTTCTAATTCCACCGGGAGGTGGCATGATTTTCCAAAGACGAGGCGGTAGGGAGACATGCCAATTGGAGTCTTATAAGCTGTTCTATATGCCCATAGAGCGTCGTTTAAGCGTAGAGACCAATCCTTCCGATTTGGCTTTACTGTTCGTTCTAGGATTCCCTTGATTTCTCGATTGCTTATTTTGACTTGGCCACTGGTTTGAGGATAATAAGGAGTGCCAACTCTATGAGTAATCCCATACTTTAGGAGTAGTGCGGAGAAAGAACGATGATGGAAGTGGCTGCCCCCATCACTGATGATCGCTATTGGAGTTCCAAACCTAGTAAAAATGTTAGCCTGCAGAAACTCGATAACCACTTTGTGATCATTAGTCCTTGAGGGAACAGCCTCAACCCATTTAGACACATAATCCACACCCACGAGAATATATAAATAGCCAAATGAATTAGGAAAAGGTCCCATGAAATCAATGCCCCATACATCAAAGAGTTCTACTATATGAATATTTTGTAAGGGCATTTGATTTCGGGAAGAAATGTTACCTGTCCGCTGGCATCTATCACATGAGCTGCAAAAGGAGAAAGCATCTTTAAATAACTTTGGCCAATAGAAACCAGATTGGAGTACCTTAAGAGCTGTTCGTTTTGCTCCAAAATGACCTCCACAAGCCAACTGATGGCAATGTTTCAACAAGCTCGAATGTTCCTCTTCTGGGACACATCTTCTGACGATTTGATCAGGGCAGATCTTAAAAAGGTATGGATCATCCCATATGTAGTGTCTTGATAGAGATATTAGCCGTTTCTTTTCTTGAGTGATCATACCTGGGGGAAAAATTTTAACAGTTAGATAATTAACTATATCAGCATACCATGGAAGTTTTACCTCAAGTGCAAATAGTTGTTCATCGGGAAAGTTCTCATTTAAGGGAAACTTTTTATCATCACTTTCATATGGGAGTCTTGACAAATGATCCGCAACTACATTCTCACTGCCCTTCTTGTCCTTGATTTCTAAGTCAAATTCTTGGAGTAAGAGTATCCATCTGATTAGCCTAGGCTTTGCATCTTTCTTAGAAAACAAATATCTCAAAGCAGCATGGTCAGTGAACACAATAACTTTAGAACCAATAAGATACGATCTAAACTTTTCTAAAGCAAAAATAACAGCTAATAATTCTTTTTCAGTAGTAGAATAGTTGAGCTGAGCATCATTTAGTGTTTTAGAAGCATAGTAAATAGCATGAGGTACCTTATTGTTTCTTTGACCCAAGACATCTCCCAAGGCGAAGTCACTGGCATCACACATTAATTCAAAAGGTAGATTCCAATCTGGTGCCATCATTATTGGGGCAGAGGTGAGAACGTTCTTCAAGGTGTTGAAAGCTTGCATACAATCTTTACTCCATTCGAACTTGGTATCTTTAGTCAATAGTGCACAAAGGGGTCTTGAGATTTTGGAGAAGTCTTTTATGAATCTTCTGTAAAAACCCGCATGTCCGAGGAAGCTTCTAATGCCCTTGATCGTGAGAGGGGGAGGCAGCTTTGAAATGATGTCAACCTTGGCCTTGTCTACTTCAATACCTTTGTCTGAGATGGAGTGACCCAACACAATACCTTGTTGAACCATGAAGTGACATTTCTCCCAATTTAGTACTAGATTAGTTTCTTCACATCTCCTTAGGACATTTTCCAAATGATTTAGACACTCATCGAAAGTAGATCCAAAGACACTGAAATCATCCATGAATACCTCAATATATTTCTCTACCATATCGGAAAAAATGCTCATCATACATCTTTGAAAAGTGGCTGGTGCGTTGCATAAACCGAATGGCATTCTTCTATAAGCAAATGTACCGAAAGGACATGTGAATGTAGTCTTTTCTTGATCCTCAGGTGCTATGGCGATTTGATTGTATCCACCATATCCATCCAAGAAGCAGTAATAACTATGACCGGCTAATCTTTCTAGCATTTGATCAATGAATGGCAGGGGAAAATGGTCTTTTCTAGTTACTTTGTTTAACCTCCGGTAATCAATGCATACTCTCCAACCCATTGTTTTTCTTGTAGGTATAAGCTCTTCATTTTAATTTTTTACCACAGTGATCCCACTCTTTTTGGGAACGACTTGGACTGGACTTACCCATTTGCTATCCGATATAGGGTAGATGATGCCGACATCTAGTAGCTTTAGTATCTCGGCCTTTACTACCTCCTTCATGTGTGGGTTAAGTCTTCTTTGAGCATCTCGAGTGGGCCGTGCTTCCTCTTCAAGGTAGATGTTATGCATGCACTTGGCTGGACTTATCCCCTTAATGTCAGCAATGGTCCACCCAATAGCAGTTTTATGCTCCCTAAGAACTCTTAATAACTTCCCTTCTTCTCCACTACTCAAGTTGGCAGCAATTATCACAGGTAAGGTCTCATGTTCTCCCAAATAGGCGTATGTGAGATGCTCAGGTAGCTGTTTGAGTTCCAATATTGGTGCCTGCACAATGGATGGAAGAAGAGTAGTATTAGTAGGTATGAGAATTTCAAACGGAGGAGGATACATACTGGAGTATTTAGGAGAGGTTGCAAGATGGTGCACAGCTGTGACGATGTCATCAGTAAGATTTTCATATTCTTGCTTAATATCCATCTCAGTGAAGCTATTGTTAAGAGTAGTCTCCAATGAATCGATGTGTTGGACCTGAAATGCTTGCTCAACAAAGTTTTGTATCATACAAACATTAAAGCAGTCAAAGTCATCTTGAGGAAACTTTATTGCATCAAATATTTTAAATTCTATCTTCTCACCATTAATTTTCATACTTACTATACCCTTTTTCACACAGATTTTAGTGTCGGCAGTCCTCATGAAAGGTCTCCCTAGTATGATAGGTAAAGGTAATGGCATAGGGCATTCTTCCATGTCTAATACAATAAAATCTGCAGGTAGAATGAATTTGCCAACTTTTACTAAGACATCCTCGAGAATACCTCTAGGTCTTTTAATACTCCTATCTGCCAACTGTAAGGTAATAGAAGTCGGCTGTAGCTCCCCCAAACCTAGGGTTTCGAATACTGTGTAAGGTAGCAAGTTTACCCCTGCTCCTAAGTCTAGTAATGCCTTGTCAAACAGTTGATCACCTATCCTACAGGGTATGGTAAAACTACCCGGGTCTGTCAGTTTTGGTGGGAGTTTCCTAAGTAGTACAGCACTTACCTCCTCAGTTAATGCTACAGTCTCATGTTCTTGAAATTTTCTTTTATGAGTACAACAATCTTTTAGGAATTTAGCATAAGCAGGTATTTGGTGAATTGCATCTAGTAATGGAATATTAATTTCAACTTTCCGCAAGGTCTCAAAAATATCAAGCAGTTTATTGTCTTTCTTTTGTTTTACTAACCTTTGCGGGAAGGGTGGTGCATTCACCTTCTCCGTTTCACTTACCCTTGATGCTGATGGTGTTTCTTTGGACGGTGCTGTAAGCTCATCGGATCCAATCACCTTGCCATTTCTTAAGGTTGTGACAGCTTTTAGTTGTTGATGCCCACCAGGGTTGGGTAGTGTTTGAGCTGGGAGCTCTCCTTGCTTTCTGCTACTGAGCTCTTTAGCTAATTGTCCCATTTGTACCTCTAGTCTTTGAATTGCTTGCTCATGTGCCGCATTGGTTTGTTTTTGCTGAGTCATGAACTGTTCTTGCGATGTCATCAGTTGTTTTACTAGACTTTCGAGGTCGTTTCTTTTTGGTTCAGAATTAGCATGGGCAGTGGGCTGCTGATTTCGTTGCTGTCCTTGGTTGTTTTGATTGTTGCTCCATGAGAAATTTGGGTGATTCCGCCATCCAGGGTTGTAGGTGTTTGCATATGGGTTATTCTTTGGCGGATAGTTGTTGGGTCCTACATAATTTGCTTGCTCCGGATCTGCAGATAAAGGACAAACATTAGTATTGTGATCATATTGAGAGCATATTGCACATACCTGTAGTGGTGTAGCTGAGGTAGTTTGAGCAGCCATGGCTTTTACCAACAAATCTAGTTTTCTTTCCATTGCAGCCATTTGAGGGGAAGACCCTCCATTCGTATTTACCTCATACACACCTTTACCTTTGGTCATATGTCTACCTCGAGAGGAGAATTGCTGAGTGTGTTCGCTAAGGGTTTCAAACAGTTCCATTGCCTCTTCGCTGCTTTTCTCCATAAGGACTCCTCCACAACCTGAATCAACAATACATTTATTAGTATCATTTAAACCTTCGTAGAATGCTTGTACCAGTTCATCTTGAGGTAGGTTGTGATGTGGGCATTTGAGTAGCAATTCATTGAAGTGTCTCCATGCTTCGAAGAAAAGGTCCCCATCCTTTTGTTGGAAGGATTGGATCTCCTTCCTCATTTGTCTTGTCTTTTGGGCTGGGAAGAATTTCCTTAAGAATTTGCTTGCTAACTCCTCCCAAGTGTGGATGGAAACTGAAGGCAAGGAATTATACCAAAGTTTAGCATTATCTTTTAAGGAAAAAGGGAATAGAATTAACCTTATTCCTTCTTGGTCTAGTCCTTGTATGTGCTGGAACTTGCAAAGATCAAAAAATTCTCGAAGATGTAAGTGTGGATCTTCATTAGGAGTCCCCCTAAAATGCGTCAAGGCATTCAAGATTTGCGGAGATATGTAATAATTTCCCGCTGCCTCAGGTTGATATGCGATGCATGATGGTTGATCGATGTTCCGAGGGATGAAGGAGTGCTTCATTGGAACTCGTGCAGGTGGTTGCTGGTTTTCGAGCTGTTCCGCCATTTGTGTTTCGTTCTCGATTTCTCCTTTGTTCTCCTCAAAGTTGTCCCTAAGCCTTTGTCGGATGGTCCGTTCTAGCTCGGGATCAAGGGAAAAGAATTCCGGATGTCGGGATCAAAGTCCGTGCATAAAGCAGAAAAAAAACAGTTTTAGTGCAGCAATGCAACTCTGTTGCTCGGGTACTCTCTGCCCTAAATGCGCTCGATCGCACAGGAGCTTGCGATCGATCGCAATTTCCACAGAGAGTGCAAGTAGGGTTTCGTGAAGTACCTGAAACAGAAAATAACTTGAGTTAAGTTTTGATAAAAGATGGTAAAAATAAAATAATAATAATGATAAAATGAAAGTAATCCTAAAAGGAACTTTTAGCGCAATCCCCGGCAACGGCGCCAAAAACTTGTTGCGCGTTTATATACCTAAATAAATGGGTAAATAATCGCACTTGTTTTACTTGCAAGTGCACAAGGTCAATAGTGTAGCATAATGTGCGAATGCAAGATCATCTCCACAGGGATTGGTAAAGTTCGATTTAGAATTATAATTGCAATGTAAAAAGATAGAAATAATAAACTGAAGGGTGATTTGATAATAATAAAGACATAGGGCTTTGATATCCACCACTAGTCATACATTCCCGATTTTGTATAAAGTATCAGTGCTCTAGCCATATTATGTGTACCTACTGGTTGCCAACCTAAGGGCATGGTATCTACTCCTTAAGCTATTGATTTCCCTAAGCAACGAGTTAGGCATGGTATCTACTCTAACTCTTTTCTTCCTTAAGGGATTCAGCATGGTATCTGCTTGAGTTGTTCCTTAAGAAAGCATAGGTACTGTGGAAATCGACAACCACATGAGACCTAGGGCATGGTATCTACTCCCGGTTTCCCATGTTGATTAACCCGGGTATCCGGATAAGATGGTCCCTTGTTACTAATGTTAGACCCAGGACTCGGTCATCCAAATTGATCTAACTAACCTATCCATACCACATGCATACGTTGGCCTTACACATACATATGAGGAATGTAAATAAGCACAGGTGTTAATCAAGTTAAGTAACATAATAAGCTATGCAAAGATTTAATCAATGAATAAAAATATGGGAATGCATAACTAGGGCTTCAATCGAGCCCTATAAGAGAGTTAGTTACACATACTAACTGAAGTAAACATAATTAAACTAAACATAAAGGAGAAGAATAAACCCGAGAGAAGAGGCGTCAATTCTCTCCCAAGCTCTCAACTCCAAGTAAAAGAAAAGAGAAAAGTGTTTACTATCTAAGGTTGTAAGGTGTGTTTTTGTGTGTGAGTTTACAAGTGTATTTATAGGTCTTTGAGAAGTCCTAATAGACTCATGAGTTTCTAAACTTTCCTAAAACACAAAACTCCTTTATTTCCAAAATAGAGTTATTTCCAAAATAGGGTTCTGCAGTTTACTATTCACGCCTATACATTTGCGCTCGATCGCATGTGTCCTTGCGCTCAATCGCAGTGTGCGCTCGATCCTACAAGTGTGCGCACGATCATGTGCGCTCGATCGCACAGCATGTGCGCTCGATCGCACTTTGTCCAGAAAGTGCTCCAGGGCTTCTAGATTTCTTCCTTAAAGTGCCAAAACTGCTTCTTTTTCTCCAAGACCCTACAAAAACATGTAAAACACACAAATGGAGTAAAAGATACCAAATTAACATAATAAAGGATCTAACAAGTGTAAATAAGGGGGCTTAAATATGTATATTTAAGCGTCTATCAATTATAGAGAGATTTTCGATTTATGTTATGGAGATATATAACCTAGTCTAAATTAATCGAGCTTGTGTATTTGTTGGCTAGAATTGGTAGTCTCTCTAATTATTAATGCTGTCAATAGATAAAATCCTAAGAGCTTGTTTAGGGTTGTTTATTAACAAGGGAAGTAATCAAAGAGCTTGTTTTGGTTATCGAGAAAGTAAGGAGAGATAGGTTGTTAAAGCTTGTTAACAACCATAACCAATTTAGTGAAGAATATAAGATTTTATCCTTGTATCTGTGATCAATTCTCTGAACCAATTCTGAAATTATATCTTTGGTTGGATATTTGCTTGATATTGATTTCTCCTTAGTTTTTAGTTGATTATAATTTCTTTCTCTTTTATTTCACTCCGAAATTTCAAACCCTCTTTTTCTTTGCTTTAATTTTCATTAAAATAAATCTACCCAATCCCTGTGGATACAACCTAACTCATCACTGTTATAATTTGTATTTTTCGAGAGTGAGAATTTTATTATTTGTTGGATTCGACACCCACCAAATTTTTGGCGCCGTTCCCGGGGATTGGTGTTAATTAGATTTATTTTAATGCTTCGATCTTCTCGTGCATGTGAACTCCAATACGATCCTGAGATTGAGAAGACGATTCGGGAGTTGAGGAAGGAAGCTAAATTGCACGACAAACAAGCATCTTCATCCTCACCCTCCAGATTTAATTTAGTACCTGACTTGGTTGATTCATTTAGTGATTCTGAAATAGAAGAAGCAATGGCTAATCAAGAGAGAACTTTAAGGGAATTGGCTGCACCAAATGTAAATCAACAGCCACTCTGCATTACATATCCAACTTTGGAAGTGGGTTTTGAGTTAAAATCTGGATTGATCCACTTGCTCCCAACTTTTCGTGGTCTTGAGAATGAAGATCCTCACAAGCATCTGAAGGAATTCCACGTGGTGTGTTCAAGCATGAAACCACAAGGAGTGACCGAAGAACAAATCAAATTACATGCTTTTCCATTCTCGCTGACTGAAAAAGCAAAGGATTGGTTATTTTATTTGCCCCCTGGCTCTATAACCACATGGATGGAGATGGTGAGATTGTTTCTTGATAAAAAAATTTCCTCGCATCACGAGCTGCTAGCATTAGAAGGGAGATATGTGGAATAAAACAGAAAGATACAGAGACCTTTCATGAGTATTGGGAAAGATTTAAGCAACTCTGTGCAAGTTGCCCACAACATGGAATTTCTGAACAGCTCCTCATTCAATATTTCTACGAAGGGCTCCTACCCATGGAAAGGAAGATGATGGATGCAGTGAGTAGAGGTGCCATAGTGAACAAAACTCCTCGTGACGCTAGAGATTTGATCTCCATCATAGCCACTAACTCACTACAATTTGGATTCAGGTAGGACACATCTCCAATAAGGGTGAATGAGGTAAGTATATCTCCCCTTGAAAATCAAATATCCAAGCTAACTTCTATTTTTCAACAGTTAGCTGTAGGAAATATGCAACAAGTGAAAGCTTGTGGGATTTGTGCTACCATCGGTCATCCAACTGACATTTGCCCTACACTTCAAGATGATTCCTATGAGCATGCCAATGCAGCTGGAGGATTTCCAGGCCCACCACAACGGAGATACGATCCCTACTCAAATACCTACAACTCAGGATGGAGGGATCATCCCAATTTCAGCTATGGAGCAAAACCACCATTCTAACACTTTCAGCATAGAACACCTGCTCCACCACCACAATAAACCTCCACAAGTTCAGGTATGTCTCTAAAAGAAATTGTTAAATCACTTGCAACTAACACACAACAATTTCAACAGGAGACAAGAACAAGCATTCAACAATTGAAGAATCAAATGAGTCAATTGACATCTTTTGTGAACTGATTGGATTCTCAAGGTAAATTGCCCTCTCAAACTGTTGTTAATCCAAAACAAAATGCTAGTGCAGTTACCTTGAGAAGCGGGAAGGAATTGAAGGAACCTAGTAAGGCAGCACGTGGAGAAGAAATTGAAAAAGAAGTAATTGCTCCTCAACCTCAAACTGACCAGCCTAGAGGACTCGATAGTGAACAACCAAAGGCATTGGTGACAAATCCTCCCTTTCCTACTAGACTGACTAAATCAAAGAAATAAGAGGAAGAGAAGGGAATTCTAGAAAATTTTCGCAAGGTTGAGGTAAATATTCCCTTACTTGATGCAAACAAGTGCCTCGATATGCTAAATTTCTCAAGGAGTTGTGCACCAACAAGAGGAAGTTGAAAGGTAATGAAAAGATAAGTATGGGGGAAAATGTTTCAGCTATCCGCCAGAAAAAATTACCTCCAAAATGCAAGGACGCATGTATGTTTACTATCCCTTGCAAACTAGGTGATGTTAGGATTGAGAAAGCAATGCTAGATCTAGGAGCTTCAATAAATGTCATGCCTCTCTCTACTTATTCATCTTTGAATCTTGGTCCATTAAAAGAAACAGGTGTGATTATTCAACTTACTGATAGATCTAATGTATATCCTGGAGGATGCCTTAGTATAAGTTAATGGGTTGGTCTTTCCTGCCGATTTTTATGTTCTTGACATGGAAGAAGATGACTCTTCTAATTCAACACTAATGTTATTAGGAAGGCCATTTCTAAAAACATCTAGGACAAAAATTGATGTGCATGATGGTACACTCACAATGGATTTTGATGGTGAAATTATTAAATTCAATATTTATGATGTCATGAGGTACCCTAATTATGTGTCTTCTGTTTTTGTTATGGATGTTATTGACCCGTTGGCACAGGAAATCTTTGATCCAATTGATGATGATAAGCTTAAAGTTATACTTAGCAGGCATTTCACTCTTGAAGGGACTGCCACCACTGAAGAACTCGTCATCCAAGAAAAAGCAAGGAACTTTGAGCTTGAAATAGGAAAAGAAGTGTCAGAAGAACAAATAATAATAACTGAATTAAAAACTTTACTTGCTCATTTAAAACATGCTTATTTAGAGAAAAATATTTTCTCCATTATAATATCTTCTTCATTGACAGGTAAAATGGAAGAACAGTTGCTGGAAGTCCTAAGAAGGTATATATTTTCGGAAAAGCTGAAATCTCGGTGGACTGGACCATACACCGTGATAAGTGTATCACCTTTTGGTGCCGTTGAAATACGACACAAGAAAAACAAGGCGACGTTCAAGGTCAACAGCCATAGATTAAAGCACTACATCATGGGGACGTTTGACCCTCAATCGTCCACAACCATTCACTAAGAGCCATAAATCGGCAACGTCTAGCCAAAGACGTTAAAAAACGGCGTTTTTGGGAGGCAACCCAACTTTTTGTCTTACTTTCCTTGTTTTCTTTGTTTTATACCTTTTTCTTTATTTTGGCGATCAGCTTGCAAGACTCGAAGACCAACTTGCCATAATGGACAGGAACATGACAGCTTTCCTTACTTACATAGGATTCACACCACCTTTACCCCCAAGCACATGACTGATATCTTGGTTGATGCTCAACATTTTCAGGGGAGTTTTCTACTTACTCTTGTTCTTTTATAGTTTTTGAGCATCTATTTTTGATTCATTAAGGACAATGTATGGATTAAGTGTGGAGGAGGGTCGTTGATATATGAATTTGATTTTACTTTGAACATCACTTTTAGCTCCATTTTGATCAAATTTTTGCATCATTTTTCAAGAAAATTTTCAAAAATCCAAGTGATACTTTAGTTCTTGTTTGTGATCATTCTCTTCTGAATTCTAGATTCTGTCGATGCTTGTCTTAAATGATCTGGATTATTGTGAATTATTGAGATAAATTGAGGCATAATAAGGGATTAGCATTAATAGTTGAATTCTTATTTACTACACAGTGATTAATTGCTCTTGATGATTGATTGAATGAAAAGTGTATGGGATCTAATGCACATGACCTTTTTTGTGTGCTTTTGAGCCAATGAGCATTCATATTATATTATGCTCCATTTTCTTAATTGAGTGATTGTCATACATAGTTGATTTTTCTAGAACTTGCTTTGTTATGCATGTCAAGAAACTACATTGTTGAATTGGATGCATTGAATTAATAAGGGCATATAGGTGAAGCCATTTAGCTTTCTTAAAAAGCCTACCTTGATTTTTACTGTAGAAAGCCAATTTTGAACCTTGGCCTTTTTGTTTGAAGTTAACCATGGTATAAGCAATGTCAACCCATTCTTTTGTCATTTTCCCTCTTTTGAACCTCTAATTGAAGGATTGTACTAGCTTGTTCACATGAAGCTTCAAGTTATCTCTGAAAGGATTGAAAGATCCTGGGAATAAAGTGATTCAAGTTACAAGTGCCTTGAATTGCAAAAAGAAAGGGGAAAAAAAAGAAAATATGTGGCCAGAGAAAAAGAAAAAAAAGGAGGAAAAGAAAAAAAATATATAGCTGGCCAAAAAGAGAGAAAAGTTGTGCAATTTCAATTGTTTGGAAGTGAATTGATTGAAGAAAACATTTGATGTTATTGAGTTGTGCTTTGTGTGGAGAAGTTGGTATAATTCCTTTGATAAAAGTACCTAAAAATTCCTTCGCACCACACCTTACCTAAGCCCTGTTACAACCCATTTAAGACTCTTAGATTCTTTGCATTCAATTCAATCCATTGATGTGATATATTAGCAAGCTTATGGTAAAGATCTTCTATATTTTGACTTGAGAGTTCATTGATACCTTAAACACTTTGAACGTACTGAGTGAATCCAATGAGAGGGTGTTAGATCCTATTGCATTTTGATTTCGAGAAGATTATTGAGGCGATTGTTCATGGTGTGGTTTATAAGAATTTACACTATGAAATTGTTCGTTTCTTATTTGTCTTTAGATTTAAATCTTTAAAGCATGATAATTTGGATTATAGAGGATGAGTAAAGGTAGAAGAAGGAACGATGATGAGAAAAGGTGACGAACTTTGAGCTATTGTATGCTTGAGGACAAGCATTGTTTAAGTGTGGGGGAATTTGATAAGAACTCATAGTATCTATATGTTTGTTATATTTCCTCATGTTTTAATAGTTATAATTGCTTAAATCTTGGATTTTGATTATATTTCGTATTTTGTAGAGTATATTGAGGAGTTAAATCATATTGAATTCAAAATCAAGAGATTTGTGAAGATTGGACAGAAAGTGGAAGCTGCAAAGCCAGAAAGCTGAAGTTGCAGCGCTGAAATGGCGATAATTGTGAAAAGATGACAGAAAGTTGAAGCTGCAGCGCTGAAATGGTGATAATATGTGAAGATTGGGCAGCAACTTGGAGCTGCAGTGCCGGGAAGTTGGCGCTGCAGCGCCGGGAAGTTGGCGCTGCAACACCAACCCGCGGGTTTTGAAAGTTTTAAATGCTAACCCTACCTGAAAAGAAAGGAGATCTCGGATAGAAGGCGCGACTGTTGAACAGAAAATTCCTCTTCTCTTTTCTTTAAGTTTTCTTTTAATTATGAGTAGCTAAATACTTTTCTTCCGGCTGAAGGATAATTGAAGTTTTGGTTCTTTAAGAATTGTGAGATCTAAATAATTTTCATTGTTCTTTTATTTCTTCTCTATTTATATATCTTCTGTGTTTATTAAAAATTATTGTCTTGGTTGATTGATGCAAAGGGCCCGTTGTTCAATTATCAGGTCAATAAATTGCCATTTAGAACTTTAAATCCGTAATTGTTTAATTGTTCTAATATTAGTGGTAAAATAACAAAGTTGATTATAGAGAGATTTTCAATTTATGTTATGGAAATATATAACCTAGTCTAAATGAATCGAGCTTGTGTATTTGTTGGTTAGAATTGGTAGTCTCTCTAATTATTAATGCTGTCGATAGATTAAATCTTAAGAGCTTGTTTAGGGTTGTTTTATTAACAAGGGAAGTAATCAAAGAGCTTATTTTGGTTATCGAGAAAGTAAGAAGAGATAGGTTGTTAGAGCTTGTTAACAACCATAACTAATTTAGTGAAGAATAGAAGATTTTATCCTTGTATCTGTGATCAATTCTCTGAACCAATTCTGAAATTATACCTTTGGTTGGATATTTGCCTGATATTGATTTCTCCTTAGTTTTTAGTTGATTATAATTGCTTTCTCTTTTATTTTACTCCGAAATTTCAAACCCCCTTTTTTCTTTGCTTTAATTTTCATTAAAATAAATCTACTCAATCCCTGTGGATACAACCTTACTCATCACTGTTACAATTTGTATTTTTTGATAGTGAGAATTTTATTATTTGTTGGATTCGACACCCACCAGGGTTGTGGTGTCATCACTGGAATAATAATACTATGTGGGAATAGGAAAAGTACCATCAACGTATCCGATCAGATCATAACTTATAAGGACTGGGAGAAATTGAGAGAGCCAAATAATATAATTTGAATTATCGATTTTAATATTAACCAAGTGGGTGATACTAGGAACGAAAAATAGAGGGAGATTAGGGAATCGTGGATGAGTTGGGGAATTAATGATGGAGGGTACAAACCCGGATAGAGGAATTAATTGTGTATTGGGCATTGTGTTGGTCGGTGGGGTGGGAAAAACAAGAAATTGTGGTATTTGTGGTAGTTTAGCGGCGTAAGGAATGAGGTGTGTGGGACCGGGTGCTATAGAAAATTGATGGGTCTGTGGAGAATAAGTGGCGGGTGAGAGGGAGAATGATGAACCGAGTGTTAGATGGAGAGTGACCGAGTGAGAGAGAGAGTGTTGATGGGAGGTGACGGGTGTGGGACCAGGTACGGTAGGGAGAGTAGGACAGTTGGCAGGTGAGAGGGAGAGTAAGGAACCAAGTGAAGGACCGGCTGTAGTAACAAGTGAAGAACCGACTGTAGGTGTAGGCATAATTATGACAGGACTAGCTGATAGAACAGAGGGGACTGATGAGTTATGTGCGGCGCTAGGCACATGGGTGACGTCAGTCGTGATGCTACTAGGGACCACAACAGAGTATGAGATTTCAGTGAAGGAAGAGGTAATTGGAGCAGTGTTTTCCATGATTTTAGATTTAGAGGTAGAAAAACAAGTGTTTAGGGTTTTTGGATTTTACTGCTCTGATACCATGAAGAGATTGAAATAGAAACTTAGGGTTTATATATTATGATTGCTTAATATTACAGTATTAGAAACTCATATTTATAGGGTGTTTACAAAAGAGTGTCCTAATAGGACTAGGGTATATCAGAGTGTTATAATAGGATTAAGGTTTCCTATTTACAATAGACTAGAAATTCTTAATATTTTTTACATTAGGAGTATATACATTTACAATTATGATATAAAACTGATTACATAATATTATTTTTATAAAAAAAAACTAAAATATATATTTTTTTAAGTTTAACTTAATCAATTTATAGTTTTAGTTATTTTAAAATATTTGTACAAATACTTCATATGATATAATCATATAATCATATATTATAAAATTATTATAATTATTATATATATTTTAATTATTTTTAATAAATCAACAATTTGATCATTGATTTATTGATTGAATCAATGATAGTGAATTATTTTTTAGATCGGTTCAATGTTCGATTTGATTCTGATAATTATGATTGTACATTTGTATGCATGAATCTCTCCTTTTGTCTCCTTTATTTATATAATATTATATCATTTTATAATGATCTCAGTTGTTTCTACATTGCAAATTTTTTAAAAAGTGCATGCCAACAGAGGGAGTCATATAAAACCTCTCTTAATTAAGTATTATATTTTTAGTACAACAATGATTAATTTTAACCTATTCCTATTTTTTTCACTCACACCACAGCAACAATTCTCTTCGTTTATAAAAGAGTTGTTAGCCTAAATATTATGAACCACATAAATTAAGACATCCAGTCAATTAGATTTGAAATAACCAATAAGCTAAATTTTCTTGGTTCATTCTTAAATACTACTCCATTTGTCCCAAAGATTGTAGATTTGCACTATATATTCATCCCATTAATCATTATTTTTTATATTAAATTAATAAAACAGTTAACTTCTTTTAAGTATATTTTCGTAGAGAGATTATTAGTTTTCAAAAAACAAAATCAATACTTTTAAGTCGCTAAAATATTAAAAAATATTAAAATCAAAATTATCTTAAAAACAAATGTAACAAACATTTTGAGATAGAGTATCCGTAAAGTATATGGTCCGGCTTGATTTAGATAATCACCTTAACAATTCATGTTGTAAGTTTTTCTAATAGAAAATTAGGAAGTACCTATTCAATACTTATATGCACATGAGAGGATCTTGCATAGCATAGGTTTATAAAAGATATATGACACAAAAATTTACTTTATTATTAGATGACATAAAAAGAGAGATTTTTTTTTCATGATAAAAAATAATTTATGTCATGTATTTTGATTACATGAAATAATTAGGCGCATAACCAACTAATGGTCCTCTAATGGGTCCTAAAGCCTTGAACTACTACATGGATCAAAATATCTACCGCAAAACCCCAACTTTGAGATTTACCATGAAACATAACAATGCATTAATGCACTATAGTGTGAGCTCTCCAAAATCAGAATCACATTTTGTGACGCTAACACATGAATGCTGGACGGCAAGTTCATTTCATCAAAGGACCACCTCTAAAAGCAAGTTCCTTCTATGGCACTCAATTTCTAGAGGATCTCTGCTCTTTTCTTGTTACTATCTACAAAAATGAATTCCATACAAGAACTTTTACAAAAAGCATGATTCATTCCTTCTTTTCTTAATGAGATGGGATTATGATACTTTTAGGGTAATAAATAAACATGAGTTTTTTATTTTATTGAAGGGATGCTATGCACAAGTATAATATTTGATTTGATCACCATACAAACTCATAGTACTATCACATAATTTATACAAAATCTTATAATACCATCATATTACCCGCATAAAATGAGAGGTATAATCAATATATAATTCAGACATATAACTCACACATTAATGGGAGTTGAACTTGCAATCTCTCAAAATCTCAATTTTGATCTAGAAAACAAAAACTTCATTATAAAAAATCATGAATTTTGTGTTTACATTTGTGGTAAGATAATTCTAAGCTAGAAATGTTCTTATCTAACATAAGTTCATGAAAGATACTTGGCATAAGGGTCAATCTCATCGTTAGAGAGTATGAGAAGAGAGAAAAAAAAAAGATATTTCTTTTCATCTAATGGTGAGATGGACCCTTGTACTATGTATTTGTTGGGATACTCCTCAAATCTCACATCGGAGATAAGTATTATTGGAAGTAGTTCTAATCTCACATCGTCTATGTGTCAAAAGGTTGCGTGTACTATTATTATAAATATAGGCATCAAGAGAGTTAGTCTCTCACCTCTATTCCTGCTTCTCTATTCCTGAAGCAGGAATAGTTGGTCAGATGTAGAGTGTAGCAAATCAAACACCACTATAACTTGTAAATGAAGGTTTTACAAGGATCCAAGAGTTGAGTGAACATTGGGCATATTAGAGTTTGAGTTGTGAGATTGGGGAGAGTTTTCACATAGTTTTATCTAAAAAAATTATCGATTGTGGAGTAGTGAGTTTTTGCAGCTTTCTTATATCCAAAAGTTACAATTGGTGTTTTAGTACAGTTTTGGTTAGAGAAATTGTACAATTGATGTAGTTGAGAATTAATAGTGGATTGATTCTACTGTGAACGTAGGCAAGAGGTGTCGAACCAAGTTAAAATTCTTGTGTTTATTTTCTCTTTATTTTTGCTATTATGATTGTGTGGTTGTTGATTGGGTATCAGATTCCCAACAAGTGGCATCAGAGCTTGATCCGACAATCGCAAAAATTTAGAGAATTGATGCGGTGAATAAGCAAGTCAGATTTGTTGTTGAAGATCAGATTTTAAGCCTAAGTTGAAGATTGTTGGGATTAGGCCCAAAATCTGATTAAGTGGTACTGAATGCCCGATTAAAATAGGGAGGTTTTGATTGGGTGAAGGCAAACTCAATGTAGGTATCGAAGCGTTTGGGGGTTTGAGTCGAAAGAGGAATTTGTTGGGATACTCTTCATATCCCATATCGGAGATAAGTATTATTGTAACTAGTTTTAGTCTCACATCGTCTGTGTCAAAAGGTTGCAGACATTAGTTATTATAAATATGGGCATCAAGAGAGTTAATCTCTCACTTCTATTCCTTAAGTATGAATAGTTGATCAGATGTAAAGTGTAACAAACTAAACACCAATATAACTTATAAAAGAATTTACAGGGTTCAAATGGTTGAGTGAATATTGAATATATTGGGGTTTAAGTTGTGGAATTGGGGAGAATTTTCACACAGTTTTACTTAGAAAAATTGTGTACTGTAGAGTAATGAGTTTTTACAATTTTTCTCCATCCAAATTGAAATTGATGTTTTAATACAATTTTTGTTAGAGAAATTATAAAATTGATGTGGTTAAAACTTAATAATGGATTTATTCTCCTGCGGATATAAGTAAAAAGTGTTGAACCACGTTAAAATTTTTGTGTTTAATTTTTTATTTTTATTATTGTAATTACGAGCATGATGACTAAGAATTAAATTTTTAACCATATCTTTCATAAACTCCAACTAAAAAAAAAAAAATCTTCGCTAAGCCACTTACCCGCGCTCGGAAAATAGTAACCAAGTTTGCAAACGAGGCCATCATCAAGCTTTTGGCCTGGTGGGTGGTACGTGGGATATTTGGGGTGTAGGGTAGGGGTAAGGTTTGATTATTGTAATTATAGTTCTGTAATGTGAAAAAAAAAAAAAAAAAATGTTTGCCAACGGTATAAATGAAGTAAGAAAGGTACGGAAAATGAAATTATAGTGACATAATTAAGTATTGTTATATTGCTCCTTTCCACTCATTAAGCAGTCTTATGAATCATGACTTATCATAATAAACCAACTCTTTAGCAATAATATAATCAAAATGTCACATAAATGTCTCCAAGTTTTCTTTTAATGCAATTCTTGAAGAAATGGCATTTCCCTTTTCTTGATCTGTCATTTATTCTTACATCTTAAAGGGTTAATTCCTATATGTTTTTTTTTTGGAAATAAAATACAATAATTAAAATAAATCTCTTCATAATCATTTGTTAGTATTAAAAATAAGTTTTCATCATCCAAAATATTTTTCATAAACATTTGTTGATGTTAAATTTAAACTTTCATCATTCAAAATGCGAAATGATATTTAATTTTGATCCCGACGAAAGTGTGATAGAAACTACTATAAATTTACTTTGTGTATTGAACTCAATACTTTTTTACGGATATATGAAATAAATTATTTACTTATCCATTTTATCAATAAAAAAATTTACTAGTATATCAATAATGGAAAAGCATAACACATAATGATGAAGGAATATATATATATATATATATATATATATATATATAATATATAAAATATGACAAGCAATCATTCTTTCAATGAGAAAGTGGTATTTAATAATTAGTGAGACATAATTAATTACCTGTCTAAAATTAATGGATAAAAAACTAAAGCTAATTCTGCTCCAAAGCATCTGGTCTTCTTATTCTTTTACGACTGTTTTATTGCAAATATTGGACGAAAGCCTATGACCATAAGCCCCCACCTCTCAACATAAAGAGGAGCAATTGTTATGATCTACACAACTGCAAGCAAAGCGTCGAAAAGCATATCTTTCTAGGAATTGGATGCTCCGACCTCCCATACTCTGTGCCTCTGTCCCTGGTTTATGTATTGTGGGGTCTTGCTCTTAATGGTTTTTCTTTTTTTGAAAGGCCATCTCTGATCTTTTTAAAGTGTTCAGAGGTACTAGACTCACAAGTTTGTAGCTTTATATGACTCAAGACCTATTTTGAACGGTCATAAATCATAAAAATCCATTGTAATTTGTAAGATTAGAAGTTGTATAACGCATCCCACTGATTCTTGATGCATTTCAGTTGGTACTCACAAAACTAAGGTACTGGGCTTCTTAATCATCATTCTGCTTACTGTAGCGGAAAAAAGAAAAAACTAAATAAATAAAGAGTTGTTTTGATAATAATAGCCTGAAAGATCCCTAGAGCCTAAGCTTGAGCTTAAGCCTGAGCTCGCATCAAATAAAGCCTGCTATCTGCTGCAACTAGTAGGAATCCTCTTGGATTGCAAGAAAAAAAACATAAATTGAACATACTTTTCTGCTTCTCAAATGTGACAACCCACCAAAATAGTGACTAAAATTAAGGAAGTTTCAATGACCATCCATTAAACTGAAAATAAGAAATCACTAATACTGAATACCGTTTAAAACTCCATATGTAAGCAAAATTTCGCCACAGCAAATGAAGGATATTTGACCCAAAAAAAAAACAATTAGAAAATGGATTTAATTCATTCGCACTTTTAGGTATTAAAAAAAAGGGTAAATCTATTCTTACCGCTATAATGTATTCACTGAAAACAAATTGGTAAAACTCGTAAATTATTTGTTAAGATTGTGGTTTAAATCAGTGTAAAGAGGATTTTTTATTGGTTTGAAAAAAATAAATTTTTTTTTATTTTATAGTTGTTTATTCTAATAGTAGTAACAATTTCTTATTGGATTGTTGCTTGTTCTAATATGAGTAAAAATAGTTTTCTATGATGTTATTTTTTTCCTATTAGCATTAAGAAAATTTCTTTTATATAAAATGTCATAGTGAAAGTAGAAAACACATTCATAATTTCAATATATATGGTAAATCAGAGGAGTTTACTACTAGAGTTATGATGAGAGTTTTAGGTATATTAGGATTTTGGGTGCCAAATAAATAGAGTACTTACAATTAGATTTAGTATGAGAGCTTTAGGTGTATTGAGATTTTGAGTTGTCAAGTATATAAAGCACTTACAACTAGAGTTAGGTTAATTGGGAGCTTTGGTTGTATTGGGGCTTTTGGGTTGTGAAGTAGTAAGAGTTTAGCAACTTTTTTCTTCCTAAAGTTGTAATTGAAGATTAATAAACCGGAGGAGTTTGTTAGTGGACATAAGCAAAGAGATTGTCAAACAACTTTAAATTGTTGTGCTCTTACTCTTTATTTTATTTACTTTTTTTAATTGTTATGGTTGTATTTTTTGTTTAAAATTTGAGTAGGCTGATTTTAGAGATAAAATCTCAACATTATCAATGCAGTTTATTAATAATTCTTAAAGCATATACAAAAGTGTAGTACGGGGTGTCAAAAATTAAATTACCGTAAATAGCATTGCTCTAAAAGAAATAAAGAAAAGGTTGACAAAGACATGATATAGATTATAACAACCATATTTGTTAACAACTTAAAGTTGAAAGTTAGAAGTCAGTTAAATCTTTATTAACAAATGATGTTGTTAGAAGTTTGAAAGCGCCATCACTTTAGCAACATTACATCATTATAATTGGTGTTCAAAGTAACTAAATCCTTATTAAGGAATGTTACTAAACCTATAACCATGTTAGCCCACGTAGAAAGTGATTCTATGCCTAGTGTAAATGATTTCTTAACGGTCCCAATGCTTTAATGACTTCTGATATTTTCTTTTCTCTCCCACTTTAAAAAAGAAGCGTGTGAGAGGACTCTCTTTTGCAACTCTTATCATGAGTCATGTCCCTCTATGTTTTCACTACTAGATTTAGATTGGGGGGAGGAAAAAGGTTAATGTGCTGAGAAGAAGCAATGCTCTTGTTGTGATGTTGATAGATGGGTCAACAACTTCCAGAAGTGTGACTTTTTGGTGGTAAAGGATGGGCTGATATATGAGTAAAGAATCTATAAAGGAGGTGTAATAAAATTAGCTTAAAGATGAAGTGATCTCTTTCTTATTTATTTGTTTGGGTCTAGTCAATGAAGTTGGTGAGTTGCTGCAATAGAGTATTCCACTTTTCCGCCTTTGTATGATTTATTAGTGTGTGATTTGGTTACCCCCAAGAGACTGTCTTAACAGAATCCACCATTTCTGGTTTGCAATCTATTCACAGGTCCCTCATGGGTGTGGTGTGGCACTATAATTATTATTCTCTCAATGTTTTGCGCTTGTTTTCTGCTAGTTGCCTAGTAGGGCACCATATAATACTCAAGCTAAGATGCAAGCAATGTCTACTATCAATTAGCCAAATGTTGCAATAAGAAACAAGCAATTAGCTGCTAGCCTTACACTTTTAATATGCTGATATATATATATATATAAGGGGTAGGCGGAATTTTTACAATACATGTGGAACATATGATTTTTAGCCCCTCCCATCAATTGGAAAGTTATAGAGTAGATGTAACTGGCTTAGGTTTTCTATAAAAGTTGGGTATGTATCGACCAAGCTCCTCTACGGTAATTCGGGAAATTTTTTTCTCCCAAAGCACCATTAGATAACTGCCATGTCAACATTGTAAACCAACTAGTTTGAATTAAAACTGCCCTTACTTTTATAGAAACTTAAAAGGATATTTTAGGACTTCTCTAACTAAATACATTTTCTTCAATAGAAATTGCGGCTTCTCCATCTCACCGGCCATCAATGTTGTGATTCACTAATATCTCAGGTCTGTTTCTGGTGAGGAGACCGAACTGGAAGATAATCCACAATTACTTGCTCCAGTTGTGAACCCATTGCAATATTCTTTTATGCCACAATATATTTAAATTCCAGTAGAATAATATTAGGAAAATCGATCTGTGTCTACAATCTAGATGAGAGAGAAAGAAGAAAATGATGTATTTGACTTCAACCTTTAGCGAGGTGGATGGTTGCATACCTCTGTAGACGTCATCCATCCATCCATGTCAAGAAATAGTTTTGATGATCATGTAAGTTATCAAACCCTATATGAAAAAAAATAAAAAAATAAAAATAATTTGTATACATGATCATATTAATGTTCATCCAAGAATATCAAACCTTATATGAACGTCTAAATTTTACCAATTTGCCATTTTTCCCACTATTTTAACTTGTTAAAGAAAGGGTGGGTAGT
Source organism: Bretschneidera sinensis (assembly GCA_023935145.1). Lineage (NCBI taxonomy): Eukaryota > Viridiplantae > Streptophyta > Magnoliopsida > Brassicales > Akaniaceae > Bretschneidera > Bretschneidera sinensis. Next base: position 116,708,421 of record CM043700.1, read on the forward strand.
TCCTCAATCAATCACTGGATTAGTTAGCTGAGGTTGCAGAACCATTGTTATTGTCTAACACATAATTAATTGTTGAAGTCATTGATGCCAAGATCCTGGTTGCAAGTAAATAGGGCCAACCACCCTGTCAAATCTGCACCAGCTAGCCAAGATCATGTTCTTTCACATAACTTTAATACTCAAATATCAACCTTTGGGTGGACTTTAGTCATGATGGATCTTATGATCCTGGTTACAAGTAAATAGGACCAACCACCTTGTCAAATCTGCACTATCTAGCCAAGCCCATATCAACCTTTGGGTGGACTTAAGTCATAATGGATCCTATGATCCAACTCCAATATCACCAGGCTGCAAACTAACATCAAGATTGGCCTCTTGCACTCTACAAGGTCCAGCTATCTAGCTGGGCAGTTTTTAACTTTTTTGTTATTACAAATTACAATAAGAAACTAGAAAAGGATGTACGAAAAGAAAGTCATTTTCTGAGGCATTTGAGAATACAGTGATCGTGATTTTATGCTATCATGGGATTTAACTATAGGTAGTGAACAATGTGGGATTAATCAAGCACATATAAGCAAGCAGAATATCTGCTTCAGCCGGTTATATTTTCATGACAAACTCAAGATCAGGAAAGAAAAACAAATGACGATTCATCCAAACGAAATAAATCAGAGCTTAGGAGTAATGAGGAATCTGTTGAAAAAGGTTAAAAGAAATTCAAAGATAAAACGATGAGTAATTCTCAGTGCATCAAGCATATTGCTTGTTTCTCTAACATTCATGTGGAGTCCACAAAATTATTTGTATGCCGGATTCACAGAGGAAGAGAGTGTAACAAAGCATACTTAAAATGAGCTAAAGGATAGAGAGCCAAATTCCATTCATTGTAACAGTTGAAACTGGGGCTTCACATCAAAGGTGCCACTGCCATGCCCCCTGCTATGGCTATGTACACAAACAGAATTCCAGGTAAACTCAAGGTAGGAGAATACAATTGGCATGCAAGGGTTGAGGAATGAGGATGTTCTGCTGGGATGAAGAAGAGATTATAAGACAGAATGAGTAACCAACCTCCTCAACAATATGCAAGTTATTCCTTGAAGGATGTCAAATGACACTCACATTAAAAAACATTAATAACAAACACATTCACGCAACATAATTCGATCGCAGATAATTTAAGTTTTGGCAGTATAACCATGATACAATAAACAAGCTGGTTAAAACATCACAAGAAAACCAAGTTACTACATACTTTGTTTTCTAGCAAATTCATTATTGGTAAAGGGATCTTACATAGGCTAAGTCGATTAACCATTCTTGGGATGGCCAGGAGGCGATGGCTTAGGAATATATGGGATAAGAGGACTGCCATGCTCAATGGGTCCAGGTCTTATGGAAGCCTTTGTAGTTGGAGATGGATCAATGGGGCGATAATCTTCCAGATTCACACTGCGAGCATTCCTCTTCTCGGTAGTACTTGGATTATAGCCATTCTCCTGCAATTTTAATCAAGTAAGTCTCACTACTATCATAGACATTTATCAATTAAATCAAAAGCTTTTAAGTTGTGGCCTTTTTGACAGCTTATCAATTAGTTTGGCAGAACTTGTCAAAGAGATTTGATCCTCAAAATCCTTCAGTTATATACCTTCAGCTTCCTACTTGTTATCACCATCAAACTACCACCATGATGAGTGGAGGCTTTATCTGGAATGACATCCAAGCAAGTCTCAGAATTAATATGTAAATGAGCAAGTGCTGCCAACTAGGCCTGATTTTTTAAATAGATCATTCCTTCAGCATGAAAAGTCTAGAGACAGAAATTCAATGCTATGCGTATACAATTCATAGCAATATCAACCTGAAAGAATGTGAAATTTTAACCAAGAAAACAACAGCACATTGCGGCTGGAGAATCCAATTTAGCCACAAAAATTAGCTGTACAATTAATGACATAATTTAAACCAAACCAACCAATACATTGATCAAATAAGGGATTTAAGGACAAAAGCAAAAAATGGGAACCACATCATCCTCTTGGCCTTAAATCTATGGTAAAAGTACAAGACTACAAATCTGGACATTCATCAAGGCACAACTCATATATTCCACTCATGAACACAAGAACCGATTAAGAAACACGAATTAGAAGGGAAAAATAAACTAAAAATGGGAACAAAAAATAAGCAAACATGCAACAAGAATCAGCAATAAATTTCAAACCCTATATACCAAATCATATAAAATTAGTACAAGAAATCTCTCAAAACACTACGAACATTCCCATTAGCAACAATTTGAACAAAAAATTGATACAAAGTGAAAGAAAAAATTACCAGGAGCAGAGGAACTAGTTGGAGTGCCAGAGAAGGTAACGAGGAACATCAAAGCTGTCGCAACCACCACAAAGAACAAAACGCAGAAAACCGAAACCTTCATAATTTCAAAGTAATCAGTATCCACACCGAACTTCCTGCCCAAACTGCAAAACCCAGATGATAGAAAGAGTGTGTTTTTGTTTCTTACACTCTTGAAGAAAGGAAAAAAAAACCTAATAAGCAGCTGAACCCGTGAGATGTTTATCACCCAGAAGCAAAAAAAAAAGACCAGAATAATAGAATCGGCGGGCTATTGGCAAAGTCACTCAAGATTTAAAGAGAACCAAAATCCACCAGAAAATCCATGGAGATAAGGAGAAGTAGGGGTGGCTAGGAACCCATGCCTTTGAAGTTTGAACATGTTATAGCTAGTAACTTTTAATGGTGGTAAGTAAATGAGTAGTAAAAGAAAGCATGTGGGTTTTGTTCAGTTGTCATTTTGAAAGAGATAGGGAGGAGGGAGAGTTATTGCCATTGTTTAGATTTTGCGGAAACAGTGTGGAGACATTAATGCACAGTAACAGTATTAACTTGTGCTGGAATGCGAGCCGCTGGGGCACGTCTGTTGTTGTTTGCTGACGGTAAGGCATTGCCTTTGCGCCAACTGCCAAGCACTTTGGCTTTATTGTATTTGTCAGACGACAGCTCTCATGTATCACTAATATTATTTAAATTAATCTTGTAACAATTTATCATTAACAACAATGGCAAGGGGATGTAGCTCACATGGTAGAGCGCTCGCTTCGCGATATCGTTTGTATTTTTTAGCTTCACTCGTGGATAGGCCTCATAAAAAGACCATTTTTACAATCAAGCCCTACAAGATATCCGCCCAGACCATGCCCTTACATTGTAGGCCTCATACGAGGACCATTTTTGCAATCAAGCCCTACAAGATATCCAAACCAAACTCAAGGTTAAGCCCAGACCATGCCCTTACATTGTTTAATATTTTTTAAGGACTGATCAAAAGTCACTGTCAATTTTTTTTATTGAAGCGACATTATATATAGTACTATAATTGATTTAATTATAATGTAAATCTATATTATTTTATTATTTATACGGCTCACAATACTATCACAATGCACCTAGAGTAAAAGAAATAATCAATATATTGTTGTAATATTTTTTCTAAATAGAACAGAATATAAGAATCAAGACTTAGAGACGTGAATTAATCACTATCTTTAAGGTTTTATTCGTCCCCACTTGAATAAACAAGTTTGCTATGGGTACAGACAAATAATCCTCCAGGATATAACTAAGTCTCTAGGTTGAAGTTTGTAAAAAGCAAAATCTGAATAACTTCAGATTTTATTCTGCTTTAAAATAATTAAAATATTATGGCAGAGGATTTTGAGAGAAAAAGATAGAAGAATAAAGAAATGAATTGTGATGTGAATGTGGAGGGAGGCAGTTTATTTACAGGTATAGAGACACCTCTTCAATCAAATCTAGACAAACATATCTTTCCAATTTGGAAAGACATGATTTTTTTAGATTTAATATGAGCCTCTAGATCATGTCTCTTAATTTTAAATGGTTCAAATCGTGTTTGTTAAAGAGATAATTGACTAATCGAGCACCATTTTGATGAAGTCGTGACCTTTGGATTTAAATCATACTTCTCTGATTAAATCACAACATTTAGATTTAATTAGATGCCTTTTTATTTAATCTGACGCCTTTCTGATTAAATCCTGTGCTTCTAGGCTTTTGTCTAAAATCTGGATACCCGAACAATGGACACGGGATGGGCTCAGGGCGAGGGCTCCTCAGCTACGATGCGCACGTGCAGAGTGCACCTAAAGCTCCAATGCAACTTTGCGATGCAGCCAGGCCCGAGCTCGAGCTCGAGCTCAGACTCGGGCTCAAGGGCGGTGCAACACACTGTGAACCTTCACCTTTATCACTTCTTTTAACCGAAGTAAATAAGAATCCTAAATAAATGCTTATAAATTATTTTATTTCTCATTTTTTTTATCAATGTGGGACAAAGCCAATTTGGGTTTTCAAACAACCATTTTTTTCTCATTTTAAGCTCATATATTAAGATTCTTTTTAAATCAAAATAAATACCCATTAAATCTCCAACTTGAGTTTAATTAATGCACCTAATTAAAAGCTTTTTTAATGACCATTAATTAGCTCAAATTAAAACCTTAAAATGGTCTAGAATCAGCTCTTAGAGCTAATATTTCCAACAATCCCTCACTTGTTTGAAAACCAATAAATTTTTTTAAAAAATACTACCACAATATCCCTAAGTCTTGTATGCATAAAAAGGTATCTTTCGATTTAAAACCTTCTGTTAGTGTAAACAACTCAAAGTTATATAGAAATGAATGGTGTCCTTTAGATTAAATTAACATTCCTATGTGATACGACCGGAGCCACCACACACATATAGTTATCTTATATCAGTGAGAATTTATTTTCACTTAGCATTATTATGGTCATGCGTTATATCCTGGTTTCATAAACCTCAAAAGAGTAAACCATAATTCTATAAGAAGCGGCACCACTCCTTCGTTCATATAGGTGAAGTTCCTCTTGTGTTTCCGTAACTAGAATGCATTTTATAACTTCATTAAGAGTTTTAACTCATCTTTTAAAGCGTAACGGATGATATTGTCTTTCTCAATTATGGGCCAATTTTTTGACAATATCAACAGTCAATCACGGTAACTTGTTATTACCTATTAAAACCTAGGACTAGTGGTCTACTAGCATAAGGTTGGGTTACCATCAATGCTGACTTTCAAATGGTTTAAGCCCCATCTCTTTAGATGTATTACTTACTAGGTCTCTTGCAAGTGCCTTAGTAAGTTGATCAACCAAGTTCTTACTTGACTTTACATAGAAAATTGCAGTGATACCATCTTGTATCAATTGTCTCACATATTCATGTCTAAGACCGATATGTCTAGACTTACTATTATAAGTACTACTATAAGCTCTTGATAAAGTAGCTTCACTATCGCAAAAAAAAAAAATGAAAAAAGAGGCATTGGACTAGGCCATAATTTGATGTCTAACAATAAATTCCTAATCCATTATGTTTCCTTCCCAGTTGCTGTTAAGGCAACAAATTTGGATTCCATAGTTAAGTGGGATATATAAGTTTGTTTCTTGCTTGCCCAAGAAATTTCACCCCCACCAAGAGTGAATATACACCCACTTGTGGATTTATTATCACCCACACTTGTAATCCAACTTGCATCAGTGTATCCTTTTAATACACTTGGGTAACTGTTGTAAAACAGTGACAAACCACTTGTCTTCTTGAGATATCCCATTATCCTACCAATGCCTTTCCAATGTTCTATACTAGGATTACTAGTATATCTACTAAGTTTACACATAAAAGAGGGAATATCTGGTCTAGTGCAGTACATTGCATATATTAGACTACCAATAGCACTAGTGAATTCGAGTTGTGTCACTGCTCTACCAGAATTATTCTGTAATTTAATACTTGGATCAAAATGAGTATTATACTCTTTGAAACTAAAATGTTTAAACTTAGTTATCACTTTCTCAATATAGTGAGATTGACTAAAGCACAACCCCCACTATGTTTCTTAATTTTAATTCCTAAAATTGTATTTGCTTCACCCAAGTCTTTCATTTTAAAGATGGAAGACAAATAGTTCTTAGTTTCATTTAGTCCTTCCATGTTAGTACCAATGATCAACATATCATCAACATATAAACAAACTATCACACCATAGTATTTCATAAATTTAGAGTAAATGCATCTATAACCACTATTATGCTTAAAACTAAAAGATAAAATAACATAGTCAAATTTCTCATGCCATTGTTTTGGAGCTTGTTTTAGAACATAAAGAGATTTGACTAATTTACACACTATATTTTCATTACTTGGAAGAACAAACCCTTCGGATTGTTCCATATATACTTTTCCATTTAAATCTCTATTTAAGAAAGTAGTTTTTACATCCATTTGATGAATATACAAATTATAAATGGATGCTAAAGCTAAAGGACTCTAATAGAAGTAATACGTGCAACTGCTGCATAAGTGTCAAAATAATCAATCCCTTCTTTTTATCTAAAACCTTTGGCTACTAGTCTCGTTTTGAAATTTTGAATAGTGCCATCAGTATTGTATTTCCTCCTAAACACCTACTTACACACAATAGGTTTTGATTCTTTGGGTAAATCTACCAATACCCTAGTATTATTACCAATTGTAGAATCCATCTCATCATTAATAACTTTTTTCCAAAAAGAAGTATCTCTTGAAGCCATAGCTTCTATAGAGGTTGTAGAATCCTCTTCTAGGTTAAACAGTGTTGACTCATATTTGATTTTAATAATGACAAAACACTACTTAAATTGCACTAACAGTTTTATCTAAGTATTGAAGTGAAAAAAGCATTCAATACAGAAACAAGACACAAGAATACAACACGTTCAAATACTAAAAGAAGACAAAAGATCTAGAATAGGCTCTAAGGTAATTGAATCACATTGTAAATCTCTAATTTCAATTACCTAGCTTGAACTATGGCTCATTTTGCAAAAGATTTTGACAAAACAAAATAAAAAAAAATGTTTCTAAGTCAAAAACTGTTTTAAAAACATAAAAACTGAGTTTTTGGACAAACTAGTCGACTGGGGCTTTGAACCCGTCGACTAATAAAAAAGACAGTAAGTTCTCAATCGACTGGTAATAAGACCCAGTCGATTGGTACTCTCCCTAAGCCTAAAAGTGAGCTTTTTTCACTTGATCCACTCGACTGGCTCTAAGGTAACAGTTTTATCTAAGTGTTTAAAAAGAAAAAAAAAACATTCAATATAGAAGCAAGACGTAAGAATACAATACGTTCAAATATTAAAAGAAGACATAAGATCTAGAATAGGCTTTTGTTGACCCTCGCCCGTATTTTAATGATGGCAAAACACAACTGTTATTTAACTAACATGTTTAAACTAAGTTGTATTAAGGATCAAACACATTCAACCAAGGAACAAAATGCAAAAACTCGAACCAAATCAAGTATCAAGTGAAGACTGAAGATCTAGTATAGGTCTTAAGGTTTAGAACCAATGTAAGTCTCACTCATACATTGTATTAGCTTGTTTAATGGCTCAAACACAAATGGTTTTTCTAAAACCATTAATTTTAAAATGTTTTTAAATGAAAAACAGAAGAAAAACTGGGTTGGAAGACAACCCAGTCGACTGGGTACATATACCAGTCGACTGGTATATGGGTCAGAAGGTACCCAGTCGACTGGATGAATTAACCCAGTCGACTGGTACTTTGACCAGTAATTTCCCAGTCGACTGGATGAATCAACCCAGTCGACTGGCAAAATGGACAGAAAGTCCCCAGTCGACTGGATGATATATACCAGTCGACTGGATACCCAGAAGGTCTGAAAACGTATATTTTTCAAGTGAACCCAGTCGACTGGTATCTCGACCCAGTCGACTGGTAGTTCAAAAATATGACCGTTGGACTCCAAATCTGAACGTTTTAAAAGTAAATCTTTTTCAAATTAAAGTCCAAAACGGCCATATTAATTGATTGCTATATAAACCCACTCAGCAAAGCATTCAATAACAAGCAGCACATATTCAAAAAGAGTTGATCTCATATAATCAAGTTTTTATACTCTTGAAACACAAAAAGCTTTGAAATAATCTTATTGAGCCATTTCTTTAAGCTTTACTTTGAAAGAGAGACATTTCTATTGTAATAAGCTTTCATTTGTTGTCTCTCTATCTTTTACTTTACACCATCTTTGTAAAGGGATTACTTCCGAGAGGAAGGGGAAACTTCCGAAAGGAAGGGGATTTTTTCGGTTTAAGCAATTCCTGTAAATTGCTTGTGTACGGTTTGTGCAACACCCGGCTAAGTTGTGCGACTAAGTTTTCTTAGTGGATTACTTCAAGGAGTTCCTTGAAGAGAGTGGACGTAGGGTCGGAACGAATCCGATATTGCCGAACCACTATAACTGTGTTTGCATCCTCTTTCCTTAAACTCTTTATTTACAGCTTTCTACTTGTATCAATTATTTGTTGCTTATCAGTTTTTATAAACTTGTATAAATTCCGCAAAAGTTTTTAAAAACCCAATTCACCCCCCCCTCTTGGGTTGAAACCTCGAGCTACAATTGGTATCAGAGCCTAGTTCTCTTTATAAGGCTTAAATTCCTAGAGTTGATCCAATGGCAGCAAATAGCTACTCTGAGGGACACTCTTATACTAGACCTCCATTGTTCAATGGATCAAATTATAACTACTGGAAAAATAGAATGAAAATCTTCGTCGAAGGACAAGATTACAATCTATGGAGAATTATAGAAGAGGGACCTAAAATTCCCTCAAAAGAAATAGTTATTGGAGAGACTCTTCATACAATGCCTAAACTCAAAACTGAGTTTACTAACGAGGATTGTAGAACAATGTCTCTCAATAGCAGAGCAACAAGCATGCTACATTGTGCTTTAGATATTTCTGAATATAACAAAATATCTGCATGCGTTTCTGCTAAAGAAATATGGGACAAATTGCAAGTCACATATGAAGGAACAAGTGAAGTAAAAAAGTCTAAAATTTACATGCTAATTTCTGAATATGAATCTTTTAAGATGTCTCATAATGAAACCATTTCTGAAATGCACTCACGATTTACTACTATTATAAATAGTTTAAAATTGCTTGGCAAGAATATTGAGGAAGTTGAACTAACCAGAAAAATCTTAAGATCTCTACCTCCAGAATGGAAACCAAAGAGGACAGCCATTCAAGAGGCCAAAAATCTTGACAAGCTTGATGTTGAGACGCTGCTTGGGTCATTATTGACATACGAGATGGAAGAAATGACTCCCATCGTCAATGATGATGAGAAGAAGAAGAAGCAAATTGCTCTCAAAGCTTCTACGAGCAACAAAGAAAAGGAATTAGAACAAGAAGCAGAGAGCAGTGAAGAGGATGGTGAAATGGCTTTAATCACCAGACGATTCCATAGGTTCTTGAAGAAAAGCAAGAAACCTTACTCAAAGGATCCCACCTCAAAAAGGGAACCACTTATGTGCTATGGCTGCAAGAAGCCAGGACATATAAAAGCTGACTGTCCAGTTTCAAGCAAACCATACAAGGGCTTCAAGAAGAAAGCTATGGTAGCAACTACCTGGAGCGATGACGAAGAAGATGAGTCATCAGACAAAGAAATTGGATACGAAGAGATTGCCAACCTCTATTTAATGGCAATCGATGATGAAAGTGAGGTAACATCTTCTCCCTCTTCAAAAAATAATATTGTTACTAGTAGTGAAGAATTACTAGAAGTCATAAATGAAATGCATGAAGAATTAAAGAAATTTGATTCTAGAAATTCTGTTCTTAAGAAAGAAGTATCATCTCTTTCTAAGGAAATGATAGTTCTTAGAGAAGAAAAAGAAAAATTATCATCTTTACTGTATAATTCGTCTCAAGATTTTCTTAAAGATGAAAATGAGAATTTGAAAAATAAAATTTCTGAATTAAACAGCACTGTATCTAGACTTATGCTTGGTAAAGAAAAACTTGATGAAGTGCTTTCTTCCCAAAGATTAAGTGGAGGAAAATCTGGTGTAGGATATTCTCCATTGGGAAAACAAAAAACAAAAGAGAGCTTATTCATGAAAGCCTCTTGTGTAGATGGAGCTTCTACTTCGAAAGCTCCTAACCTTGTTAAAAGCACTCCCTTAATAAATCCGAGGAACTCTAGAAACTTAAATGATCATACTAAATTGAAGCATCCTAAAAATACTCATGCTTATTTGTATGCTCATTCTAGAAATGCTCATACACATCCTAGAAATAATCATCATGCTCATTCTAGGAACAATGTGTATAATCAAAGAATGCATTCTGCTCATCCTAGGAATCACCATCATGGCTATTCTAGAAATAACTTGCATACATATGCTAGCATGTATCCTAGAATGCATCATCGTTCATTTTCTGGAAATGACATGCATTTTCATACCCCTTACCGTAGAATCATGTATCCTAGGAACTATCATCCTAAGGATTATAGGAATGCACATGTAAAATTTCCTAGAAATTACTATGACTATAATGCTAGGTATGTGCATCATCAACATGTTCATAGAGCACCATATATTGTTAAGAAAGTATGGGTCCCAAAAGGAACCGTATTTTCAAGAACTAACCCCAAAGGACCCAAGAAATTTTGGGTACCTAAAAATGCTATCGTATATCCTTGTGTGATGTAGATTTGCCTTCATACCAAGGAGAAAGGTAACTGTTGGTACCTTGATAGCGGTTGCTCGAAGCATATGACCGGTGATAAAAGCGTATTCAAGGAGCTAACTCTAAGAGATGGTGGACTTGTGACCATTGGAGACAATACTAAAATAAAGATCATCGGGCATGGAAAAGTCGGTAATGATTTCTCAACTTTAGATAATGTATTGCTAGTACAAGGCTTAAAGCCAAATTTACTTAGCATTAGTCAATTATGTGACAAAGGATATAAAGTCACATTTGAGACCTCTCATTGTCTAGTTATAGACATCAAGAGCAACAAGATCAAATTCATTGGCCATAGACATGAAAATGTCTATATAGTTGATTTGAAATCCTTACATTCCAATAATGAAAAATGTTTTCCTGCTTTTAGTGAAAATCAATGGCTATGGCATAGAAGGCTTGGTCATGTAAATATGAACTTGCTAAAAATTGTTTCAAGAAAAGATTTAGTTATTGGTCTTCCTAAAATCAATTTTGAGAAAAATAAAATTTGCAATGCTTGTCAAATGGGAAAACAATCAAGGATATCTTTCAAAGCAAAAAATGTTGTCTCAACTACTAGACCTTTGGAACTTTTGCATATGGACTTATTTGGTCCAATTAGTACCATTAGTCTAGGTGGCCATCAATATGCTCTTGTTATTGTTGATGACTATTCAAGATATACCTTTGTTATTTTTATTGCTTATAAGGATGAAGCTTTCAAAGGATTTGAAAAGTTTTGCAAAAAGGTACAAAATGAAAAAGGAATTTGTATTTCAAGCATAAGAAGTGATCATGGCAAAGAATTTGAAAATCAAAGCTTTTCAAAATTTTGTGATGAAAATGGAATTAATCACAACTTTTCAGCTCCTAGAACTCCTCAACAAAATGGAGTTGTTGAGAGGAAAAATAGAGTTCTAGAAGAATTTTCAAGAACAATGCTTTGTGAAAATAATTTACCAAAATATTTTTGGGCTGAAGCCGTGAATACTTCTTGCTATATTTTAAATAGAATTTTGATAAGGCCCCTGCTTGATAAAACTCCTTATGAACTATAGAAAGGGAGAAAGCCCAATATTTCCTATTTTCGTGCCTTTGGTAGTAAGTGCTTCATCTTAAATAACAATAAAACTAACTTGGGTAAATTTGATTCCAAGACCGATGAAGGGATATTTTTAGGATATTCTACTACTAGTAAGGCTTATAGAGTTTTCAATAAGAGAACTCTAGTAGTAGAAGAATCTGTGCATGTAACTATTGATGAATCTAACCCAATGAGTAGTGGAGAAGTTTCCTTTAAAGATGATGCAGATTTTATTCCAAGAATGGAAACTTCTACTCCCATTGTTGACCCAAAAGTGAGTTCTTCTCAAACAAATGAAGGGATGGCAACTCCAAATTTGGACCAACCATCCTCAAGTCAACAAGAGGAAAATCTACCCAAGGATTGGAGGTATGTAAATCATCATCCAATTGATCAAGTAATTGGTGATCCTTCACAAGGGGTAAGAACTCGTTCTTCCATTAGAAATATTTGCAATTTTGTAGCTTATTTGTCTCAAGTAGAACCTAAGACATTTATAGAAGCTGAAAAAGATAATGATTGGATAATTGCAATGCAGGAAGAGATAAATCAATTTGAGAGAAACAATGTTTGGGAACTAGTTCCAAGACCTAAAGATCATTCAATTATTGGAACTAAATGGGTATATAGAAATAAAATGGATGAAAATGGTATAGTAACTAGAAATAAGGCTAGGCTAGTTGCTAAGGGATATAATCAAGAGGAAGGAATAGATTTTGATGAAACCTATGCTCCCGTAGCTAGATTAGAAGCTATTCGAATGTTATTAGCCTTTGCATGCTTTAATAAATTCAAGCTATTTCAAATGGATGTGAAAAGTGCCTTTTTAAATGGCTTTATAGAAGAAGAGGTTTATGTTGAACAACCTCTTGGTTTTGAAAATCCTAGTCTTCCAAATCATGTCTACAAGCTTTCTAAGGCTTTATATGGGCTGAAGCAAGCTCCAAGGGCATGGTACGAAAGACTAAGCAAATTTTTGATTGATAATGATTTTGTAAGAGGAAAAATAGATACAACTCTCTTCACAAAAACTCACAAAAATGACACTTTGATAGTTCAAATATATGTTGATGATATTATATTTGGTGCTACTAATGAATCTATGTGTCAAGAGTTTGCAAAGTGCATGCAAGGTGAATTTGAAATGAGCATGATGGGAGAACTTACCTACTTCCTTGGACTGCAAATCAAGCAACTAAAAGGAGGTATCTTCATCAATCAACAAAAGTACATCAAAGATCTACTAAAGAGGTTCGGGATGGAAAGCTCAAAGCCAATTGGAACGCCTATGAGCACAACCACCAAACTTGATCTTGATGAAGGAGGTAAAACTGTAGATTCTAAATATTATAGAAGCATGATAGGTGCTTTACTGTACTTGACTGCAAGTAGACCTGATATAATGTTCAGTGTATGCATGTGCGCTAGATTTCAATCTAATCCTAAGGAATCACATGTAGTTGCAGTAAAAAGAATCCTTAGATATCTACAAGGGACCCAGACCATAGGATTATGGTATTCTAGAGAATCATCTTTTGAGCTAGTAGGATATTCGGATGCTGATTTTGCTGGATGTAGGTTAGATAGAAAATGCACAAGTGGAACATGCCAATTCTTAGGTGCTATGTTAACTTCTTGGTTCTCCAAGAAACAGAATTCAGTTGCACTATCAACCGCTGAGGCGGAATATGTAGCAGCTGGCAGTTGTTGTGCCCAGGTATTATGGATGAAACAACAACTAGAAGACTATGGCATGAGTCTCAAAAATATTCCTATATTTTGTGATAATACTAGTGCCATCAACCTAACCAAAAATCCTATTCAGCACTCTAGAACCAAGCATATAGAGATTAGACATCATTTCTTAAGAGACCATGCTCAAAAAGGTGATATAAGATTAGAATTTATACCTTCAGAAGATCAAATAGCTGATATTCTTACAAAACCCTTAAGTGAAGCTAGTTTTTGCAAAATAAGAAAGTTGATGGGATTGCTTGATTTTGATAAATTGAATGTTTGATTGCATCTCATTTCATCATTTGCATGTTTGACATTGAGTGATAGAGTATTAATCCATGTTTAATTATTCCCTTCACTCAAAAATGTCATAGATAAACAAAATCGTGCTAAAAATTCAGGACTGGAAATTTTACTCAGGATCCAGTCGACTGGTAAATGTTCTCCAGTCGACTGGTAAGTCTCTGCCTGTTTTTCCAGTCGACTGGTAATTTTGACCCAGTCGACTGGTAACTCTCTGCCAAAAACTCCAGACGACTGGTAAGTCTTCTCCAGTCGTCTATAAAATCAAATCATACTTGGAGCCAAATTTTTTTTGAACCCCCAGTCGACTGGTAACGATAGCCCAGTAGACTGGTATCTAACTGTCAGTTGATCCAGTCGACTGGTACGTTTACCCAGTCGACTGGTAAGAGAAACTGTTCATCTTTACAAAAGGGCCCAGTCGACTGGTAAGTTTACCCAGTCGACTGGTATCGCGATTCTATAAAAGGGACTGTTCATTTTCGCCCTCTTTACGCCATTTTCAAAGAGCCTAAGCTTTCTCTCTCTAGAAAAATTCATCTTTTTGATCTAAAAATCATCCAAATCCCTTCTAAACACACCGATCTACTCATTCCTAAAGAGATTTTTAACTTTCTACGGTTACAATCTCTCATTTTTACCAAATTTCCTTTTTCCAAAAACTTCAAATTTCTCGAAAATGAGTGACAAAATCCGTATAAAACTCACAACAAGTGGACCTAATGCGCCCAAAAAGCCTAGGTCTTCAAAACCTTCGGCTTCGGAATCAAAAGGGAAGGGAGTAGCAGGGTCATCCAGCAAGGAGTCCAGAACAGAGTTGGAGCAGGCTCTGTTTTTCAGCCCAGCTGCTCATAAGAGGTATAACTCTATAATCCGTCACAAGAAAATCATGACGGGTAGAGTCGTTGATTTCGACTCCATTCGTCATGGTAATTTCGATATTCTACCAGCCTTTGAGGCAATAAATCTGACCCCACTGGTCAGTATTCATGAAAAATATTACCCGCGACTGATTCACCAGTTCTATGCGAACTTGGTGAAACCCAGTCCTCTGGCTCTGAGATTCAGAACCAGAGTTAGCGGTGTGGAGTTTGAGGTCAACACTGACCTCTTGATGAGCATTCTGAGAATCCCTATAAGGGGGGTTCAATGGAGTCTGGATGGATGGCCAGACAACTTTGAAGTTGAGGAGGCCTGTCGGATAGTCAGGGGCGACCCTAACTATGTGTACAGACCCACTACATTTCACACATGTAGTGACTTGCCCCTCGACTCAAAAATGTTTCAATTGATTGTCAGTTGGACCATCCACCCGAGACTCGGGAGTCGAGGGTATCTATCTAAAATAGATACGGTATTGATTTGGTGCCTAAAATCTGGGCACCACTTCAATATATATCCTCTGCTGCTCGCCAACATGATAAACGGTGAAGCAAACGACTCCGGGTGTCTTCCTTATGGGATGCTCATTACACTCATCCTCCAGCACTTCCGGGTACCTTTGCCTGCCTCCGAGGCTCAGGATATCGGATTGACGGATATCATCAACATCTCATCTCTAAAGAAGATGGGATGTACTGTTCGTGAAGGGTTTCTCTATCCTAAGGCTGGAAAGCGCCTAAGGATTCGAGAGGATGCGAGTGACAGTGGTGAGGATGCTGATACGGCTGCTGAGATGGAGACAGATACCCGAGCACCTCCCATTGGTGACTCGAGTACTGGTCAGACTGGATATGGTGACATCCTACGAGCTATCGCGAGTCTTCAGATGACGATGGAGTCTGGTTTTCAGTCCATGCAGTCCGATTATCAGAGGCTGAGCTCCTCCATAGACCACCTACGGGATGACTTCGAGTTACATCGAGAGCACACCGAGGGTTCCCTAGCTGAGATTAGGGAACTTCTTCGTGACAGCTCGGACTCTCCCGCACCATGAGTCTCATTCATTTAATCAGTTCTTAGCACTTTTCCAGTATTTGTCACTTAGCACGGACATCTCATGTTTGTTTTTCTTAGTTATGGCTCTATAAGACTCTACTTGTATTGACTTTTTCTATGATGATGTAATACTATAAGCCATATTTCTTGCATTTATTTAAGCTATTTGTGATATGTTAGAACTGTTTTTAAATATCTGTTTGTCTCATAGCTTATTTGTTAATTGTTCTGCCCTCTTTGGTTGCTGTTGTCAAAACGGGGGAGAAAAATGAGAAAAACGAGAAAAGAGAAAATCTAAGTAACGAGAAAATCTAAGTAAAAACGCAACCAATGCATAGATTTAGGGGGAGCATTGCTCCATATCTATGTAAAAATGTTTATTGATTGGTTGAGTTTAATTCTGGATTGGTTGAAAGAAATATAAACTGTGTTTGCTTGTTTACAGGGTGGTTTTTCTCGAAAAACAGAGGAGACTCTGTCCAAATTTTTGTAAAATCTTAACACTTAGTTTTTAAAACTGTTTTTACATTATTAGTTTTGTCATCATCAAAAAGGGGGAGATTGTTGACCCTCGCCCGTATTTTAATGATGGCAAAACACAACTGTTATTTAACTAACATGTTTAAACTAAGTTGTATTAAGGATCAAACACATTCAACCAAGGAACAAAATGCAAAAACTCGAACCAAATCAAGTATCAAGTGAAGACTGAAGATCTAGTATAGGTCTTAAGGTTTAGAACCAATGTAAGTCTCACTCATACATTGTATTAGCTTGTTTAATGGCTCAAACACAAATGGTTTTTCTAAAACCATTAATTTTAAAATGTTTTTAAATGAAAAACAGAAGAAAAACTGGGTTGGAAGACAACCCAGTCGACTGGGTACATATACCAGTCGACTGGTATATGGGTCAGAAGGTACCCAGTCGACTGGATGAATTAACCCAGTCGACTGGTACTTTGACCAGTAATTTCCCAGTCGACTGGATGAATCAACCCAGTCGACTGGCAAAATGGACAGAAAGTCCCCAGTCGACTGGATGATATATACCAGTCGACTGGATACCCAGAAGGTCTGAAAACGTATATTTTTCAAGCGAACCCAGTCGACTGGTATCTCGACCCAGTCGACTGGTAGTTCAAAAATATGACCGTTGGACTCCAAATCTGAACGTTTTAAAAGTAAATCTTTTTCAAATTAAAGTCCAAAACGGCCATATTAATTGATTGCTATATAAACCCACTCAGCAAAGCATTCAATAACAAGCAGCACATATTCAAAAAGAGTTGATCTCATATAATCAAGTTTTTATACTCTTGAAACACAAAAAGCTTTGAAATAATCTTATTGAGCCATTTCTTCAAGCTTTACTTTGAAAGAGAGACATTTCTATTGTAATAAGCTTTCATTTGTTGTCTCTCTATCTTTTACTTTACACCATCTTTGTAAAGGGATTACTTCCGAGAGGAAGGGGAAACTTCCGAAAGGAAGGGGATTTTTTCGGTTTAAGCAATTCCTGTAAATTGCTTGTGTACGGTTTGTGCAACACCCGGCTAAGTTGTGCGACTAAGTTTTCTTAGTGGATTACTTCAAGGAGTTCCTTGAAGAGAGTGGACGTAGGGTCGGAACGAATCCGATATTGCCGAACCACTATAACTGTGTTTGCATCCTCTTTCCTTAAACTCTTTATTTACAGCTTTCTACTTGTATCAATTATTTGTTGCTTATCAGTTTTTATAAACTTGTATAAATTCCGCAAAAGTTTTTAAAAACCCAATTCACCCCCCCCTCTTGGGTTGAAACCTCGAGCTACAGCTTTAATGTAATTGAATCATATTATAAATCTCTAATTTTAATTACCTAGCTTGAACTATGGCTTATTTTGAAAAAGGCTTTGACAAATCAAAATACAAAAAATGTTTCTAAGTCAAAAACTGTTTTAAAAACATAAAAATTGAGTTTTTTGAAAACCTAGTCAACTAGATCTCTAAACTAGTTGACTGATAAAAGGGACAACAAGTTCCCAGTCGACTGGTAATTCCAAAATATAACTGTTTAAGATGCGAGACTTTAGCATTTAATGTTCCAAACCTATCAAATCAGTGTCTAACTACCATATAAGTCCAAGGTTATAAAAACCCCCATCAATGAGCATTTAAATAAGATTATAGAACATTCAATTCATCATATAGCTCATTAATACTCTCAAAAGCCTTGAAAAATTTATTGTGAGTCATTCTTTAAGCTTATTCTTGAAAGAGAGATAATCTTCATCTTGTAAAGCATTCATTACTATCTCTCTACCTTTCTTTTACATTTAATATCATTCATTGTAAAGAGAAAGAATTAGTGTAACTCTTAGAGTGTTTAGGATTAAACATTTCTTTGTGAAAGAGATTGCTTGTAAGGTTTATGCAACACCTATGAAGTTTCTCGACCACATTTAGTGGATTACTTCAAGGAGGTTCCTTGAAGAGAGTGGAGGTAGGGTCGGAGAGATTCTGATATTGCTGAACCACTAAAAACGGAGTTTGCATATTCTCTTCCTGTACTCCTTTAATTTCAAGCATATTATTTATTGTGTACCTTGCTTGATTAAATTGTTAAAAATATGTGTGTTAATTAGCAAAAAGTTTTAAAACCAATTCATCTCCTCTTGGGTTTGTACCTCGGTTTACAAACACAATAGCTTTTTTATTCAATATATTATTATTTTGGTCACCTTTAACCAGAAATAGCAACGATTGAGAAGAAATGAAATCAGGATCTAAAGTCTTCTCTTTTCTTGCTTTAATACTTTGTCTAGGTTCAACAGTCCTTTTAGGTATATTAGTTTTTCTATTATTAATTTATGGTCTTAATCTTTCACTGGATTCATCTTTTTGAGACTTTTCTTCTATAATCTCAAAATCAGTAGAAAACTTATTTTCAAAGAAGTCTACATCTTGTGACTCAATAATAACATTAGACTCTAAATTAAGTAGTCTAAAGGTCTTGCTATTTTTAGCATATCCAACAAATACAAATTTAGTAGCTCTAAGTCCTAATTTTATTCTTTTAGGATCTGGAATTCTACAATATGCTAAACACCCCCACACTTTAAAATAATCTAAGTTAGACTTTCTACCTTTCCAGATTTCATAAGGACTTAATTTAGTTTTCTTTCCAGTAATCCTATTATGAATATGGCAAGCAGTAAAAAGTGCTTCACCCCATAAGTTTAAAGGTAATTTAGTATTAACTAGTATGCAATTTACCATTTCAACTAAAGAACGATTTTTCCATTCAGCCAAACCATTATGTTGTGGTATGCAAGGTGCGGTGTGTTGAAGCATTATGCCATGCTCTTCACAAAATTGATCAAAATAATTTAAGAAATATTCACCACCTCTATCAGAACGTAGAATTTTATTCTTTCTATAAAGTTGATTTTCTACTTCGGATTTATATTTCTTAAAAATGTCAAAAGCTTCATCTTTGGATCTTAATAAGTAAACATGTAAAAATCTACTTGCATCATCCACAAAAGTAATAAAATATCTTTTTCCACCTCTTGTTAACATACCATTTAATTTACACAAGTCAGAATATATTAAACTTAAAATTTGTGAATCTCTTTGTACCTTAAGAAAAGTTTTCTTTACCATGTTAGATTGAACACATATTTCACATTTTTCTAAGTCATCATTTCCAATATTTATTAATTCTAACTTATGCATGCTCTTTAAATAACCATAATTTATATGAGCTAAACGACTATGCTATAAAGACGAAGAGTCAACAATATAAGTAGAAATTGTGGTCTTATTATTATTAATACTTAGCTTATACATGTCATTACAAGAATATCCTTTTCCGACAAGCATGCCATTCTTTGAAAGTATGATCTTGTCGGATTCAACAGAAACTTGAAATCCTTTTTTATCTAAAATATCTACAGAAATTAAATTCTTTTGAATTCCTGGTACATAGAGAACATTAAGAAGACTCGGACACTTTCCGGATGTGAAGTCAATCTTGACTATTCCTTTGTCACAAACTTTAATTCTGAAAGCATTTCCCATTTGTACTTTTTGTCCATTAGTCACTTCCTTGAATGTCTTGAACATTCCTTTATCATTGTACATATGGACATAGCATCAGAACCTAACCACCATCCAGATACCTCATTTGCCAAATATTGCATATTTGGGCCCTTTAATTTACATTTGTTAATTCTTTAGTTATATTCTAATTTGATATTTTGTGTTAGTTCTATGATTTTTAATGTTTTGTAGGATTGCAAAAGAAAATTGGGGATTTAATGTGAAAAAAAAATGCAAAAGCTGAAATCATTTTGAAGTATGAAAATAAATTACAAACCGTGGTTGTGTGTGTTAGGAAAGAACTAAGAAAAGAATGAATTGAAGAAAATGAATATCCAAATTTTAGCAACCTATCGTCTAGGGACTTTTTTCTCTCATTTAAATGAAGATTTTATTTGAGTATATGAGCTACTAAAATAAAAAAGACATGGACAGAAGTTTTAAGCGGCATGTGAAGGCTTAAATCTCACATCCCACATCGGTTGTAAACACATTCTACATCCAACATCTCACATCGGTTGGAAACACATTCTAGATCCTACATCCCACATCGGTTGGAAACATCTTGCACTCATGGAGTTTCTCTATAAAATCCCCATTTCACTTCATCTTCAGGGGGTGGATCTCGGAGGCCTTACTATCAATGGGGGAGCATTGCACAGCACAAACAAAAAGAAGAAAAAACAAAGAGATGAGCTGTAAGTGTAATTTCTCTCTCAATGTATTTTCAGCTTTAATTTATTTTTTTGTGTTTTAAAGTTTAATGTTTAGCACTTTAATTGTAAAATTTATTTTCATAATCATGAGAGGCTAAAACCTTCATCTAAGGTTGAAGATGAAGCCTCGTCATTGATTAGCATTATATTTTCATATATGTTCGTACGATTTTGACATTTTTGTATTGATGTTCTATTTCAGTTTAATTGTTTGAGTAAATTCTTATAATTGATTGTTTTGTTTATAAACTGTTCAAATTGGATATTCGATGTGTTTCATCCGACAGATACATCGAATCATTCAAATTAAATCGGATATCCATTGTGGTTTGTAAATTAAACGGACACATTGGATGATTTGATTTAATTAGGGTATTCGTTGTGATATGTATATCGATGGATTCATGGAATTATTTGATAAACTACTTTTATATAGAACATACATGGTATGTAATTGCTTGTCGGTTGTAGGAACAAAAATCATGAAAATATATGCTTTAATTTGGTGGGGTGGATTCAGAAACCTTAGTGTTTTTATCATTTGTTTTAAATCAATTTAGTTTAGTTTATATTCTTTGCACGACACAGTTTAAAATTCGGAACTAGTTAAAATAGGATTAGTTTAGATAAAAATCTATTTTCACGATGCAATTCCCTGTGGATTCGACCTCGCACTTGCACACACTATATTGAAAATGACTCGTGCGCTTGCGAGTAATTTAAAACTACCAAGAAGTTTTGGTGTTGTTGCCGGGGATTTGTTTTGTTTGTGAAAATCAAATTTTTGTCTGAATTAATTTTATTTTCTACTAGTTTAGTTAGCATTTTTGTTTCATTTTGTGAGTATTGTGTTTTCTATTTTTGCATTTATTTTATTGGTATTTGTTATTTGTATTTGATTTTATTCTCTTGTTTCTACTAGTTAATTTATTTTATTGCTTTTTGTGTGGTGTATGTTTGGTCGGAGATCCCTGAAATTAGAGTTGATACCTTTAGATCCTGAAATAGAAATAACTCTTAGGAGAAATAAGAGAGCACTTGTTGAGAGAGAAACAATTGATATAGGGGACAATTTAAGGAATACAAATCAATCGAAGAATGTAGAGCAACCTAGAGCTTGGAACGTGAACTTCACTACATCCCTTAGGGATTTGTTCGCACATGTTGCGACTAACTCTCTTTCTTATATAGTGTTGCCACCAACCAATGCTACCCATTTTGATCTAAAGCCACATGCCATCCAACTCCTACCCTCACTTCATAGCTTGGATCTTGAAAATCCTTACAGCCATGTGAAGAAGTTCAAAGATATTTGTGCCACATTCAAGTTTCAGAACTTCTCTGATGAGTCAGTCCATCTTAGACTTTTCTTTTTTTTCTCTTCATGATAGAGCTAGGGCATGGTTGGATTCCAACACACCCGGGTCTATTACATCTTGGAAAAGCTTATTGAGTAAACTCTATAATAAATTTTTCCCAATGTCTAAAGTGAATGAGTGTCGAAAGGAGATTAGTTCTTTCATTCAGGAGGAAGATGAGAAGTTTTCTGAGAGTTGGGAGCGTTTCAAAGAGTTACTGATCAGATGCCCTCCACATGGATATAAGAAGTGGAGACTCGTTCAACTCTTCTACCCAAGGTTGATTCAACCCAATCATAGCATGATCGAGTCTATGAATAGAGGGACATTCTTAAATCTGACGGGAGATGAAGCATACAAGACATTGGACAAGTTGTCCGACAACTCGCAGCAGTGGGATTTTTCAAGCTGTCAGGACAAGTCCATTCGTGCTCATAAGAAATTAGGCATCTATGAGATTAAAGAGGACACTGACTTGAGTATAAAGATAGATGCTCTCATCAAGAAGGTTGACGCTCTTGCTGTGGGCCAGTCCATCAATGTTGCCAATACATTCAATGTTGATAGTTGTTCCATCGATGCTAGTCCTATGCATTTAGCATAGAATTTTTCATCTATGCTGACTTTTGCCAAGTATCTCATGGAATAAGTGAACGCTTTCAATGACTATCGGAAGCAATCAAATGGATCTTACTCCAAGACTTACAATCTAGGGTGGTGGAACCACCTCAATTTTTCATGGAAGCATAACCAACCGATGAATCAGGGAGGAGCCCCTCATCATGCTCATAATCAATACCCTCCCGAATTTTCTCCACCAATTTCAAGTCATGGTCATTCAACCCATCCAGTACCATCACCTACTTACTAAGCTCCCACTCAAGAGCCAGTGTCGGTTTCACAGTCATTGGAGGACACCCTAAAGGATTTTATGAAGATGACCAGCCAATCCATCAGCGAAGTAAAGAGTGCGACAATAGTAAACACCCAAGCGATTGCCAAGCTAGAGAGTCAAATTGGTCAAATTGCAAGTCACTTGGGTGAAAGAAAGAAGAGAAAGTTCCCCAGTCAACCCGAAGGGACAGTTTGTAGTTGGAAATTCATCAACTCCTACGCACGAGCAGGAACAAGTGTAATCGATTATCACATTGAGGTCTGGTAGACATGTGGACAATCAAGTGGAAAAGAACCCTGCTATGCAGCAAGGGCAAGAAAGTGGTAACAAGGAAAAGAGATATGTTGAGCCATCTACAGCCACACCTACTGTTAAAGATCTTCCTAGGTCGTTTGTACCTAAAACGCCTTACCCTGAGAAATTACAAGCGCCCAAGAAAGGAGAAAAATCTGAGGACATTCTAGAGGTGTTCAAGCAGGTCCAAATCAATATCCTATTTTTGGACGACATCCAGCAAGTGTCGTCATATGCCAAGTTCTTAAAAGACTTGATCACTGTCAAGAGGAGGAAGAATGTCCCGAAGAAGGCACTTTTGACCAAGCAGGTTAGCTCAATCCTTCAGTGCAAGCTGTCCATCAAGTATAAGGACCCGGGGTGTCCTACCATCTCTTGCATGATAAGAGTCAGCCGGATTAAGAGGGCTCTTTTGGATCTAGGAGCGAGTGTGAATCTTCTACCCTACTCAATCTATTTGCAGTTGGGGTTAGGAGAATTGAAGCTCATATCCATGACGCTTCAATTGGGGTTGGAAACACATTCTACATCTTACATTCCACATCGGTTGGAAACACCTTGCACTCATAGAGTTTCCCTATAAAAGCCCCATTTCACTTTATCTTTAAGGGGTGGATCTCGGAGGTCTTACTATTAAAGGGGGAGAGCGTCGCACAGCAAAAACAAAAAGAATAAAAAACAAAAAGAGGAGTTGCAAGTGTAATTTCTCTCTCAATATATTTTCAGCTTTAATTTATTTTTGTGTTTTAAAGTTTAATGTTAAACACTTTAATTGTGAAATTTATTTTCATAATCATGAGAGGTTAAAACCTTCATCTAAGGTTAAAGATGAAGCCTCGCCATTGATTAGCATTATTTTTTCATATATGTTCGTATGATTCTGACATTTTTGTATTGATGTTCTATTTCAGTTCAATTGTTTGAGTAAATTCTTATGATTGATTGTTTTGTTTATAAACTATTCAAATTGGATATTCGATGTGCTTCATCCGATGGATACATCGAATCATTCAAATTAAATCGGATATCCATTGTGATTTGTAAATTAAACGAATACATTGGATGATTTGATTTAATTAGGGTATTCATTGTGATTTGTATATCAATGAATTCATAGAATTATTTGATAAATTACTTTTATATAGAACATACATGGGATGTAATTGTTTGTCAGTTGTAGGAACAAAAATCATGAAAATATATGCTTTAATTTGGTGGGGTGGATTCAGAAACCTTAGTGCTTTTATCATTTGTTTTAAATCAATTTAGTTTAGTTTATATTCTTTGCACGACACAGTTCAAAATTCGGAACTAGGTTAAAATAGGTTTAGTTTAGATAAAAGTCTATTTTCACGACGCAATTCCCTGTGGATTCGACCTCGCACTTTCGCACTTGCACACACTATATTGCAAATGACTCGTGCGCTTGCGAGTAATTTAAAACTACCAACAGTACTTCTTGTCCATTAGTCACTTCCTTAAATG
Organism: Bretschneidera sinensis; assembly: GCA_023935145.1. Classification (NCBI taxonomy): domain Eukaryota; kingdom Viridiplantae; phylum Streptophyta; class Magnoliopsida; order Brassicales; family Akaniaceae; genus Bretschneidera; species Bretschneidera sinensis. The sequence goes on from CM043700.1 coordinate 116,732,989, forward strand.
TCTTGAACATTCCTTTGTCATTTTACATATGGATAGTAGCATCAGAATCTAAGCACCATCCAGATACCTCATTTGCCATATTAACCTCGGAGATCATAGTCATAAGGCTCAGATCGGAGATCATTGCTACAAGGTTCTCTTCAACCATGTTAACCTTGTTGATATCTATACTCTTGCGAAATTTGCATTCACGAGCATAATGTCTAAATTTACCACACACATGGCATTTCTCTTTCTTAAATTTTCCTCTCGTCTTCTTAAATTTTCCTCCAGCTTTCACTTGTAAAGCATGTTTTTTTAGTTTTGTTTGCCTCCACATGATCACTTTAGGACCACTTTGAACATTACTACTTCGGTCCCGTAAACGTGACTCTTTTTCAATACGAAGATGTTTTTGAATTTGTTCTAAAGTGTAATCCTCAGATTTGTGCAGCAATCTTTTTCCATAATCCTTCCAAGAAATGGGAAGTTTAGCTATAATAGCCCTCACTTGGAATGATTCAGGCAAAACTATTTTTAAAGGTCAGAGTTTATTAATAATAACTTGTAATTCATGCACTTGTTCTAAGACATGTTTATTGTTAAACATTTTGAAATCAAAGTATTTGGAAACTAAATACTTATTTATACCTTTTTCCTCTGCTTTGTATTTATATTCAAGAGCATTCCAAATATCACGATCCGATTTGATGTCTGTGAACAGATCGTACAAGCGGTCTGACAATGTGTTTAGATTATGCCCATGACACAGAAACTCATCCTCCTCTCTTTTCTTCCTTTCTTTATGTAGTTGTTCGATCACTACTGTTTGAGGCTGCTCTCCTTCCTTAGGTATTGGATCATCAAGAATGGGTTAAAGATTTGGATCCAGTATATAAGAAATTTTCAGTGCAGTAAGCAAGAACATAATCTTGTCTTGTCACCGGCTGAAATTATATCCATCAAATCAATCTAGCTCGACAAAGTCTTGATTCATCACCTTGAATGATTTCGTCTCCATTTTGTTTGACAAAAATAATGTCTTAAAATTGTTGTAATATTTTTTTTTAAATGGAATAGAATATGAGAATCAAGACTTAGAGGCATGAATTAATCACCGTCTTTAAGATTTTATTCGTCCCCACTTGAATAAACAAGTATGCTATGGGTACACATGATACAACTAAGTCTCTAGGTTGAAGTCTGCATACACCATAGTCTAAATAACTTCGGATTTTATTCTGGTTTTAACTAATTGAAATATTATGGCAGAGGGTTTTGAGAGAAAAAGAAAGAAGAAGAAAGAAATGACTTGTGATGTAAATATGTAGAGAGGTAGGGTATTTATAGGTGTAGAGACACCTCTTCAATAAAATCTGGATAAACATGTCTTTCCAATTTAGAAAGACATGATTTTTCCATATTGAACAACGGACATGGGCTGGGCTAGGGGCGAGGGCTCCTCAGCAACGATGCATACGTGCAAAGTGCACCTAAAGCACCAATGCGACTTTGCGACGCGACCGAGCCCGAGCTCGAACTCGGGCTTGGGCTTGGACTGGGGCACGGGCGCGTGCACAATATGTTGCGATGCAATGCACCGTGAACCTTCACCTTTATCCCTTCTTTTAACCGAAGTAGATAAGAATCCCAAATAAATGCTTATAAAGCTTTTTATTTCTCATTTTCTTATCAATGTGGGACAAAACCAATTTGGGTTTTCAAGCAACCATTTTATTCTCGTTTTAAGCTTATACATTAAGATTCTTTTTTAATCAAAATAAATACCCATTAAATCTCCAACTTGAGTTTAATTTAATGCACCTAATTGAAAGTCATTTTAATGACCATTAATTAGCTCAAATTAAGACCTTAAAATGGTCTAAAATCAGCTCTTAGAGCTGATTTTTCCAATATATATAAATTGGACAAATAACCCACCGTAGAAATCGAATCTGAACTCTTCTCGATTATTATTAAAAAAACGTAAGAGAAGTTTTTTTTTTTTCGTTAGAGAGGGTAAAAAATATATATTGGAAAAGGTTTAAGACAAGATTGGTAAGTTTTTATAGAAGGATTAGTTTAGGAAACTATTAAATAATATAATATGCACAAATGAGTAGGGGTGAGCATAAGTCGATTGGCCAAAAATTTCAATCCAACCTAATCATACCATGTTGAAAAAATATCAACTCAACCCAACTCATTAGCCCATCCAATCTCAAACCAACCCATTAAAATAAGTTTTGATCATCGATTTAATATTTTCTTGTCACTTAAAAATTCATTCAACCATATTACATAAGAAAAATATTATATACTACAATAATTCACCATTCGTCATATCCATACAAAAATTCATTAAATCTTACAAATCCATACTTACAAAGTACTTTGAATCACTTAATACAAAATTCAAACAATCTTAATTTAATACAAATCATACAAAAGTAAATAAAAACTAAATTTTGGAGATGCTTGATCAATCAAATTCTTCAAAACTTCAACATTTATATAATAAAATAAGAAATAAATACAACATATAAATAATTATATATAATAAATATAAAATTTATATAAAATATAATTATATAATGAGTGAGTTATCGGCTTGGTTCGGGTTGATAATTTTTGAACCCATGATCCAACTCACCACCAGATTTAATAATTTTTCAACTCAAACCCAACTCAACTTCTAAAAAACTCAACTCAATCTAACGCATTACAGTGGTTTGGGTCGAGTTCGTAGATCCATCGATTTATATGCTCACCCTCACAAATGAGTGCACTCCAAGAGACTCTTTGATTCCAAAATCAAAAACATTAGAGAGAGAAAGAATATAAAGTTTTTTTTTTTTTTTGTTAGTGGTGAGATACATGTATCTTGAATCAAACCTTTATATAGGGGTTAGGGTTTTAATCCTTTTCAAAATAAGAACACTTATCGAAGTAGTTTCCTATATAGTCGGATGCAATTAAGCTTTTCTCTAGCTTTACTAGGGTTTAGGCATTTGAATTTTTGCCCTTGTGCATGCTTTGATTCTTTGATTTTAGTGAATCTCACGTATCGTTTATCGACTGGAGAGTGGTTTTTAGCCCACAACATAAGCCTCCACTTTCCTGCAACAATTTTTTTCCCCATGAGCTGAGGCCCAATGCGGATGTGGGAGCTTGGCCAGGCCGAGCTAAGGTAAATTTTTTAGGGGATGTGGACCTGAGAGCTCGGCTAACCAAGCTGAGGTGAATTTTTCTTCTGCTTCTTGGTACTTTGCCTTTATCAACTCTTTTTTTGTGACATGTGGCCGCCTTTGCTCTAGTACGTGCTTCTAGGCATCGCTCGTAGGTTCTTTTCTAGGTGCGATCCAAGCCTTTGAATGAAAACGATATGACCCTTTGATTTTCCTAGGTGTTAAGATCTATTCTCTTGAAATAAAATGAAGAAAAATATCATTTTTAGACCAAAGAAAAACAGATCCTCAGTCATAAAAAACCATAAAGAAATTAAAATTTAAAACTGTAGTCAATGAGAATTGAAGTGATAAAAATATTTCAATTACTAAAATATGAGAACGAGTGTTTGAATTAATGGTGTCACCTTTTGTTAACCAAAAAAAACCTCTGTTAATAGAACAAACCTAACTCAAATTAAACTTTTCAAATCATCTAAACTTAAATTGTACCACAGAATACTAATCTTTAATTTACATTGCAATAATTACCAGGTTAAGTTTCTGTGTTAGATACTCCTAAGTAGAGACTACCTCGAGTCTTGTTACTCATGTACATTGTAAAGCTGATATGAGTGTCGCAATCCAGTTTCTTTTTTGATAAGAAAGATAGACACCAACCGGACTAGCCCCTAAAAAACCGAATACCTATAGCATTATCAACCAACAATTGACCCAGACCCAAAGAGAGATTAATGAATGTTTACAAACCCTCTTAATTATAACCAAACATGGCCAAGAAATCGACACAACGATTCCCTTCACGCAGAATGTGAGCTACTGAACAAGAAGAGAAGCTGAGGTGATTACATCAACGAGTTGCTGCAAAAAATGATTCCATGGAAAGAGAAACGAAAAATCTCAGTTTTGGGTCGAAGTAACATGAATCGTGCAATAAGCCAATAACCCAAGCACAAACATCTGCAGGATATGTCATGAAGAAAGACAGTGAAGCACTGGCATGGTAGAAAATATTGTATATTAGGTTGGGAATAAGTTAGTCTCGTTCTTATGATTACTGCATTTGCCTCATTCAGAAAACATTTATATGAATGCATTCAAAGGATACATGGTTCTGATTGAAACACTGTATTAACATTCTATTCCAAACACAGGCATTAAATTTTCTAGTCCGTAACCTATTTATAACTTAAACCAAGCCAAGTTTCACGAAGACGGAAGAAAAAAGAAATATGAAAGACTACTTCCAGAAAATCAATTCAGAATTGTACAAATGATGCCTTAAGGATACTTTATCTGCTAATGTTCTCACTATGCATGATGTGATCCATATCATCAGCCAGATCACCAAAAGAGACATTGTAAACGATAGATAACACAACATCCAAAAGAATATAGCAATAGCACTCATTAATATAATGGTACAAACATTACAAGATGCAAAACATTAATATAGCATATATAGCAAATATTAGTTTATTTCATTAGAGACATAGCATAGAGAGGTCGAAGGCAGAGATTGAACACATCCATTTGGTAAGCAGCTGATACCTATAGATAGCTTACTTGACAGTGAGACGAGAGAGCTCATACACGGAGGCATGTTTTCTTTTTATTGGCGATCAACCAATGCGCATATTGATGTTTTCTGAATCCAGTGGATGGACTTTTTGAGGTGAAAGTGTCAAATATGACATGATCAAAAGCTGCGACAAAAATTCGCACACCTGACCCAGTCAATGAAGTTGCAATACAGTTTTCTTTTGCTCCTATGGCTCTTCATTTTTTCGCAGTAATTCCCACAGCACATGGACATCCTCGTACTCACAAGTTTTCACATCCCGTCGCAGCTTCAAAATTCCTGTTTGTTTCCAGATCATGATCAACACTAATTTAATCGGAACTTTAAATGCCTAAAAGGCATAATAGAAAGTTGAAAATAGAAAAGGATATGTGAAAAGAACTAAGAGGCCCTTATGAATTCCTTTACAAGAATCTGTACTATATCTTAAACATTTAAAGTAACTGAACATTTGATTTAATAAAGTCCAACTCAATATTAGTTTATCAATTGATTCCATAACTGAAGGTGAAAAGAGAAACTACTTTCAGAGAACATCAGAAAAGACTAAGGCTATGATTGGTGAGGAAATGGATTTTAATTACAGTGGCAAAACAAACTTCATCATCAAGAGACAAGCTACTATTCTTCTGCAATTTATTAAATCTCACAAAGATAGCATGCATCAGAAATAGCATCTAATTAGCTAAACAGGAAATGAGGTCACCATTTATCGAATAGTATGTTCGTACGCCTATCTTGCATCATTAATGTCGAATTCACACCCTGTATTCCCTCTACCACACTAATGCTTAGTGCTTACTATGCATAGGTTACCACCAAAATAAAGAGGGGAAAACTGAAAAGAATAAAAAAATTAAATAGACGAAAAAAAAAACAAATGGGTTCATTGCTCAACTAATATTGAGCAAAAGATTAAACTGATCAATGTCGAGGCAATGGTAAATTTGATGGGGTCTTTTTATGGTAAATTCAGCAAGATTAGTGTCAATTATACATATTATTTCTTTGATCAGATATGCAGAAAACTTAAAGCTAAGCTGGCAGCACTGCGTCAGCCTCCTCCTCCACATTAATCCTGCTAGTGCCTTCACAATCAATAAAGAGAATTCCTTTTGACAAACAGAAAATTTTAGTTCCACATTCTGTTGCGTTGCTACCATAGCAGCTAGAGCAGAGGGAATTTTTTATTTTATTTTATCAAGAATTAGATTTACTCGATGACAGTAAATAATTCATGACAATAAACTCATTTACGTTCCTCAAATAATTTAATTTTTTTAATAGAAAAGGTAGAGTTTTGTTCACGGGCACTTTTTAACGAAAATCTTTTGTCTAGTCCTAATCCATAAAACATATACAGCACAAAGCATTTTCAACCATGAAAAGTAGATCTCTCCATTTCTCTCTCCTCGTGCCATCCAATGGTTAAACATGTTTCTCTGCCATGTATCTTTCTTGGTCAGGCAAAAACTTCTCATTTTTAACATTTAACATCTTCAGAATAAACCAGACTTTTACAAAAGGGGTGGGAGGGATCATGAGTAATCATTGACTTCAATACGTGCATAGACACCTAGCTTAAAGCAATAGCCTCTAATTAATAATTGATTTTAACATATACTGGTAAAAGTATCAATCTCTTCTAAGCCAAATATTATGCAATTAATTTTCACCCGATAATCCATCACATGAAGCTTATGTTGTTTGTATATGTATCCCTCGATCATATCACATAATTTTTATATCAGCCTATAAGACCAAAACCTTTCTTGATCTACAGAACCATCAATACCAAGCCTATAAAACAGATCCAAAACCCTAAAAAAAAGCAGTCAAATGAATCAAAGGCAGATAAATAACATCTCCGATAACCTACGGCACGTCAAAGATAGCAGATACTCTAATGATCAAACGGCAGGGGCGCTTACCGCTGTTGCGAATCCCGAGACGAATCGCAACTCGTTTCCAGATTCTTCGTATAGGGAACACCACATTATCCCACCAGTGCATTCTAATCTCGTCCTTGGAATCCTCTCTGGCTTCTGCCACAGTGAGAGAAAGAGAGAGTTGGAGCAGAACAGAGCAAAATCAAGGAAGAGTTACTGCACATAAGCTGCTCTTTTTCTTTAAAAATATGGAGAAGAAAAAAAATCTAAATCCCTGCAATTTTAAATTAAACAAACAAGGCAACGACCAAAGAATCAGAAAATAAAATATTATACTTGGGGGATTATAAAAAAAAAAAAATAGTCAGAGAGGGGAAAGTGGCAGAGCAACTAAAATTTGGCTACACTACTCTCTCTCCCCTCTGTCCTCTGAGAATGGAAGATGTTCATTCACTTGAATTAATCGCTCGCGAGGTTACGCAGCTGAAGCGACCATCCGCCTTTGATAGCCCCACGTGTCCTGTGCAAGCCGTTGGGACCCTGTCCGGATCTGATGCCCCGTCGTGATGATTGCTATTAGGGTAATGATGAAAACCGGTAGAACGTAAACTCATCCTAAATTGCTGTAATGTCTTGAATTGAATTAAAGTTTTCAAAAGTTTGATTTGAAATTTTTTTGAATTCGGTGAGTTAATATAATTCGGTGAGTTGAGTTGTTTATAGATTAAAAAAATTTAAATTAATCTAAATCAGTATTTTGATAGTTATATAATTATATTTTATATATATTTAAAATATATTTATTTTATATATATATATTATTTTACTTTTAAAAATTCTTTAACAAAAAATGTTAGTTTTTATAAAAATGTCAATTATAATTTAAATATGTTAAGAGCATTTTTTTAATAATTTTTAATTAAAAACATCGTTTATTCTCGCGAAAGAATTTTTTTAAGACTTTTCACATACTTTTCAAAAACTTGTTAAATTAATTTACTTATCATATGTTCATTTACTTTATGTTCATAGACGTTGAAGTTACGAAGAATTTGATGGATTACTTCGGTATGGTTTGTATTAAATTAATTTTTTTTTGAATTCGGTGTGAAATGATATAAGGTGTTTGTAAGATTTAATAAATCTTGTTATGAATTTGATTTTGAATATAATGAAAGATTAATAATTGTAGTAAAATATTTTTTCTTACGTAATATGTTTACATTACTTTTTAAATGAAAAAAAATATCAAATCGATGATAAAAAATGACCCAAACTGATTTAAATGAGTTGTAATGGACTGTAGTTTGATGAATTCATAGCTTAGGTTGGATTGAGATTTTTTGGACCTAATATAATTGGGTATGTTGATTTTTTAGACCAACTCGACTCATTCTCACCCCTAATTGCTATGTATAGTGTTATTTGGCTTTATTTTGTTGTATACGTGAAAGAGTATTCCCTATTTCAGCTCAACGGTTTGGTATATTTAGAAGAAAAAAAAATTCTTTTTTATATTATATTTCCTTCAAATTTACTGAGATGATACTAATATATCAAATATTTTTAAAATTTACTATTTATCCTAAAATACCAATTTTCACTATCAACCAATCCCAAAATGATTTTTTTTAAGAATGAAAATTTTAATTATATATTATTTTTCATGATGACCATAATATCCTTTGGTATCGTAAATATTACTTTAAAAAAATAGAAATATTAAGGATGAAACATACTTAATAAAAAAAAATTAAGGCTTCTTTTAAATTGATTTATATTTTATTTATATAGCATAAAATAAATTTTACTTCACATATTTTATATTTTAAAATATATGATGATATAATTGTCTATCACATCTTCAAATAAATGAAAATCAATGACCATCATAAAAGAAAATTAAATATTTTAAATGAAAAGTTTATTGATATATATTTTTTTTTATAAAATCAAATAGCCTAACATCTCAAATAAATGAATATCAAAGACTATCATAAAATAAAAATAAAAAATAAATTTTTTTATTTTAAAAATTAAAATGATACTGCATGTTTTTATTTATTTTTTAAATATGAATTCAAATATCCTGAAAATTTATATTACAAATAATTTTAAAATAAATAATTGATAAATAGAAAAAAAAAATACAAGCGTTCTCACTATTTAGTTACACTCCACTAGAAAAAGAAAAAAAAAACGATGGTAAATGATTGTTACCTCTTCAGTTTCCATTTACACCTTGGCACATGAAAAACTATAAATTGTCTTTTAAACAAATGGTAAATGATTCATAGGTATACTACTTGCAAAATGGCTCCATTATTTTACACAGGACAAGCCAGGAAATTGTGGTCGGGCCAGATGGAGATTTCGTTGGTAGATGCGAGAACTTCATTAATATTTTTTATGAGAGAAATATTTGGTTGATTCGAGTTTATAATTTATATTATAGATTCATTGAAAACGTTATTGATAATTTTAAAAATATTTTAATGATAATTTTATTTTTTGAGTTACATATTTTTATTAACGTTACTATTAAAAATTTTTAAAATTATTAATTAAATTTTAAAAAAATTTAAAATTAATATTTTAAACCCCAACCAACAAAAAAGAAAAAAAATTTCCGTTAATAAAGAGGTCAAATACTCTTACTTGGTCATGAATTCTCGTTTTGCATATTGCTAAACGAGAATCTTTCAGTTGGTACGTACATTTTGCCGGCCTAATTGTGAAGTCATGTCACATTGACAGTTTGTTGATGAATAATTCACTTTTTATTTTATTTTTTAATTTTCATCTTTTTTTCAAGTAGCTAAACTATAAATCAATATTAATCTATTTTTTATTTGCATAAAATTTAATGAAAATATTGTTTTATCCAAAACATCTCTCAAAATTAAATATGAGTTAAGTACACATGAATCCTATAAGAATTATGCATGAAAAAAAAATATTAAAGGTATACTTAATAAAGTCATTAGTTTTTATATTATATTTAAAAAAATGGAAAAATAATATGAAATATATATTTTAAAAAAATATAAACTAAAAATATGAGACAGAAAAAATAACATTTTAAGAAATGTAATTTAAATGCATTCGGAGAATTAATATGTCTTAATTTGAATGTTATTTTCTGCTTATTGAACTCACTTTCTTTAGCTAACATTGCGTTAAGCCAAAGCATATTATTTTTGTCTTTTAAATATATTTTCTTCATAATTTTTTTCACACTTCTAACTATCATTCTTAATAAAATAAAAAATTCTTACCACTCAAATTTTGAACTTAAGCAAAATATAAGAAATTATCGTTTATTAACGTATAAAAACTTATGATATATAATTGACGCAGTGTTCGTCTTCTCCACTCTATATGTAGAACGTTCATTGGCGGTTACGTTCAATTATCTGAATTTTTTTCTCAGTTATTAAAATTGATGTTGTTTCTAACTCAATTAAATTATATATAAATGTATATGATCAATTTATAACCAAAAAAAAGATAAAAAAAAACTTTATAAATGTTTCCATTTAAGGTTGGGACATAAACTAGAAAGCATAGCTTAATTAAGAAAAAAATTTATTCAAGTATTATCATTTCTTGACTTTTGAAAATAAAAAATATATATTAATTTTTCAAAATTTTAATTTATACTTAATACTTTAAATTTTTAAATAATATTCATTTTTATGATCAAATTAACATATATTATCTTAATTATTAGTTAATTAAAAATTATAAAAATTTAAAGAATTACAAATACCTAATAAAGCTTGATAAATAAACAAATTACTTTTGATCAGAAAAAACAAACTAGTAGCTACAATTTGTTATTACTATCCGTAACTTTTACTCCATTTGAAAAATAAAAAATGATACGAAGATGTTTCAAAATAAATAAATAAAAAGTGATTTAACACGTTTTACTATTTTATTATTTATTAATATAAGAAATATTATTATAAAGTTAAGGATATAATGGTGAGTACGTTAAAAAATTATAAATGATGTATATTTTTTTTTCAAATCCTTATAATTTAAGAAAATTAAAAAAATAGGATTCGAAAGAAATGAAAAGGTACGTGTCTTTTTTTCTTTCCTCTCGTTAAAAGAACTTACCAAACAAAGAGTATATGTACACCTTTCATTCTTTTCTCTCAATTCCGCTCAATCAAAACACATTGTTAAGTGAGTCATCTAACTTTCTCTTCTTTTTTTTTAACTTTTTTTTTTTTTAAACTTTTGTTTGGTAGAGGGGAGGGGAGGGGTTAACAAAACTTCGATACTATCACCAGCTATACCATATATATAGCTCAAGGAAAATTCGAAGTCTTGGCGAGCGGTACTATCACTAGCTATACCATATATATAGCTCAAGGAAAATTCGAAATCTTGGGAAGTCTTGGCGAGCGGTACCATCACTAGCTATACCATATATATAGCTCAAGGAAAATTCGAAATCTTGGGGTAGCGTGGGCTCCCCCTTATCCCCCCTCTCACCGTTCTGCTTTCATCTCATTCACTTTACTCTTTCTCTTTCCTCTCTATCCCTCTAATTTATTTTTTCTTTTCTTCCTCTCTTCCTTCTCTTCTCTTTTCGTCACGTCTATAATTATATTTAATTTTTTTCGGTCCTTTTTTACGATAAACCTCAGATTTTTCGATAAAAAACGATGTGCAGAAAATAAAAACTTAAAATCGCAAAAAAAAAAAAGGCAAATGCCAAGGCCCTGCCCAGGCAACGTAGCAAGAGAAAAAGAAGTAAAGAGAAAGACGAGGAAGAAGAAAAGTGAGAGGATCAAAAAAATCTCTAAAAAAAAGTCAAATTGGATCTCAAAATATCAACAACATAGAGTAGAGAAGATAACGAAAAGTTAGAAGGAATTTTTTACCGGAAATGAGAGGAATATTTTGAAAAGAAGATTAAAAGAAAAAATAGTGTATAATAAGGGTGTAGGGACTTATGGTCTCACCATAATCCATAAGTAAAAAATATGGATTGTTGATTATAGACATTTTAAGTCACAAGTCTGATTTATATAAATTAAAAGACCCTTTGACCAAACTCATTTTGTCAAACACTATTTTTGAAATAAAATCTATTTATTTAAATTTTAAACATCATAAATAAGTTTTACAAGTTCTGCCAAACATAAGCCTGGACCTTTCAAAAGTCATGGCATAACAGTGAAAAATTACTTACATTATAATACACATCAATAAGTAATTTCAAAAGTCAACAAGATGACACACTTAATGATCTAAAGCATGATAGCTCAATCAAGGAGCATCAAAAATCATACAGTGGAATTGACTACACAGACGTGATTAATATGTAAAACTTATGACAATTATTGAACCACGGACACGCTTACCTGCTACAGAAACTATAGGGAAATGTGATGGTATTAGTCTATTAGATTTCAAACTTAAACTCGCAAAAGGTACAAGTCATACACGAAGAAATCTCTTTTTGGATAAAGGGTGAAATTTATCCAAGAGAAACAACTGTAACAGAAGCAGAAAACTGCTATAAGAGGCGACTATGCCAAAGATAAACAACAGAAAGTAAAGCTACCAGCTAATCTCGGAAGAATACAAAATGAAACCAGCAACTTACAGCAATCAAACAGACTGGTAATAAACAAGAAACAAAACTAATCCATAAGAGCTGAGAGGCCCCAGTTATAAGCTATATCAGGGAGCTGCTATCGGGGTTATGAAGGCCAATAAGCCTATCTCTAATACATGAAGAAACTCCTTTCTCTCAAAATGGTTAAGTCACTTTTAATCAAAACTTCATCACTGTTCGATGCCCACTTTTTTCAAGGTTGCCACGTATGTCAAATAAATTGTCCATATGTATGCAAACGAACTGTTCACTAATGGCTGCAAATAAACATAAACATTAAGAAATTACTATAACTTAAGTGAATGTAAGTCCATATATCAAGTTGCAAATTAATCCCAATATAGTTAGAGGAGTTAAAGATCATTGTCTTAGTTACACTCATTTCGCTCCAGTCCACTCTTTGTTAAAATGAAAATTTTCATTCACCAAACCAAATGTACCTGTAGATGAATGGGTATAAACTTGAAAGTAACAAAATCACATAGTGGCCAGTACAAAAGAGCATTTCTCAATGTTGGGAGCAGGTCACGCTTCAATCTAGCCACAATCTCATCACCACTTTCACCTGAGTTGGAGACCATATCAGTGAGCCAGAAAGGAATACAACTTAAGCATGGGCAATATCAACACAAAAAAAACTAAAAGCCTAGAGATGTTATGCCATACACACAAGATTGGACCTGACTTTCATTTTCATATTGTCACTAAGTACATGGCTGAAATAAAGCCCTATGTGCCTTGGAGGCTGGATTCAATAACACCTATGCTAGGCAATCAGATGACAAAAATGAGAAAGAAGGCCCCTACTCAACAACAATCAACTAACTTTCCCCAAAGCCAAACAGTGTGGAGCAGACCAGCAACCAATAATAGCTAGTTAGCCAAACAATGGCAGATGTACCCACATATGGAACCATAATAGTGCATATGAGATTCAATCAATAACGGTTGACAACGAGAGGACACCTATCAACAGACCACCTAAAATTGAGGATGGTTAAAAACCACCTTCATCCAATTAAAGGCCCGTGAAAGCCACCTATTAGTATCAGGTTGTAGACTTGTAGTGCTTAAGAACCACGATGTGTCCAAGACTCCAATGTCCCGAAGTCCTTATGAAGATCCAAAATGGGCCCCCATATAAAAGTCACCATAAAACAGTAATAATAGGTCCTAAGATTGTAATTAATACGAAGTCTTTATTTACCTAGTAAAGCTGCATTGTAGGAGAAGAAAACAGTGTTGCTACAAGGTCCATAGAGAGCCTGCCCCATAAGAATTTTCTTCAAGGTTGTCTGCACATCTCGTTTGGGTAAAACCTTTGACAAAAAATTAAACCACAAATGTTGTGATGGCCCTAGAAGTAAGAACCCATAGCTAGCCATTCGTGACGTCCTTAATAAGTCAAAAGAACCAGGTGATGGTGCTGCAATCATCTATAGAAATGTTTATAATCAACAATTAATAAGGATTTTAAGATAAATTACAAGCTAAAAAATAAAAATTATCACATAAACACAAATATTACAAAGAGTAGTAATTTTTTAAAATTACAAAGAGTAGTAAATTTAGAGCTACATTAGCAACAAATATACAGGAGTTTATTGAATTGAAAAATATTCCTACTAAATGGACTTAACATTAAAGATTTAGCAGATAATAAAATATTCTATCAATTTAATTATTGGATAAATTTTAGCAAGTTATACTTGAATAAAACAATGGGATACGTCATACTGCCATCCTCACCTTGCATTTATACCTTACACATACTATCAGTAGTCAACACCATGATAATTATAGACAAAGGTGCAAGTAATATTGAGCAAACAACTATTAAAGCGGAACACAAGAAGAACATGAGCTTGCAAATGTTATGAGTTCTTGGGTGTTCTAAGGGCACAATCAATCATTAAAAGACGAAAAAAACGAGGAAAAAAAAAAATAATGATGGCAGGGGGAATATATTATACTATCTTGTATGCTAGCATAGTCAATCTTACCTGTTGCATGCATCTTTACACAAGAAATACTTTTCCTGGTTGGAAGGAAATATAAATTTATTTTACACGGAAACTTGACTGGTACGAGTAATTATTAAATGTTATATTCTTTGAACCAACGAGTTACACAGCCTTTAAAGAACTTTTTTTTCTTTTCGGTAGCTAACAACTCTTCATGCTACAAGAACAAAACCAATCACCCTTCCCAAGTACAAATCTTAATGTATGTAGAAAGAGAGAGAGCGAGAGACAGAGAAAAGATGGGAAGTTCACTAGTACAGTGTTTTCGAGCAAAGTTAAGGATAATAAATCAAAATATAGAGACACTGAGAAGAACATTGATACCACTTTATCATATACAAACTTTTATCCCTGGAAAATATGAAAAATAAGTTAAGAATTTTGTTAATGTTTGTGTTTAGGGTTTAGACAATGATTAGAGTTTCGAGGAAAAAAAGAAATAGAGAGATAATAAGCAGTAAACTGGTTACTAATCCTAAAGTTAGTAGTCATATATATAAAGAACTTAATATTATGAAATTACATCAATACCCTTAAACCTTAATACTCTTGACTCTCTAATAAATTTTATATAAAAAGGAAATTAAAAGAATATTTTGAAATCTCAGCAAACATGCTTAACATATGAGTTGCTTCATAATAAACATGTAAGAGAGAAACTTAGAATGATTATGGTGATGTGATTAAAACATAATTAAATCAGTAAACTTAAAGTGGTCCAAAGTAAAAATTGCTTACACTTACCAATTTAAGCATGCTTAAATCGGTTCCCAAATATCGCCTATAGAAAGATAAAAACAATGGAGGTATGAGAGTGAGTGAGGCAAAGGAAAAGGAACTCTAGAAATTAAAACTTTCAACATGCCATACAATGAAACTCCCCTACTTTTCTTTGAGCACAGTAATTTATCCCGATAACTCTCATTCACCCTATTTAAAAATCACTGGACCAGTTGAAGCTACCCAAAAAATGAACTAAAAATCTTCAGCACCTAAAATATTCATCTTTAACACAAGATAATGAGCTATCAACTACAAAGAATTAAAATTGGGTGCTACACACTTCATGCTTTCACAACAGAATGATCAACAGAGACCTCCAATATTTGTCAACCCAAAAGTTAGCGAGACTACATTTACATTAGTCAATTCTCCAAGCAAGAAAACTATAATTGTTCAAAATAAAATCTTAGGAAAGGATCCATGATAATAGCTTTGACACCACATTCACAAAAGGATCAATTTTTTTTAAACCAAAAAACACCACCTGTAAAGGAGGGGGGTTTGGCAGACCCCAACCCACTGATTAAATTGAAAACATGCAAGTACAAAGAAAGAGGGGGGTGGGGTGGGGCGCAGCAATAAACCAGAACCCCTCAAAAGAAAACAGGCTCCCAAAATGGAGTAGATAGAAATAGCAACGTAATAATCTAAAAGAAAATAATATAGCAGACAGTAAACAGCAAAATCAATATCCATTTAAGGAGGTTTGAAGAAATTTGTCCGAGAACAATCAGCAAAACAAGCAGATGAAATATTTTTAGGTAATGAACCAAGAGCTGTATCACAAACAGAGCCACGATCAATTGATCAAAAGAGACGCCAACAAAACTTGCCTCTGATAATTTTAAGGGAAAACAAAAATGTTTAGAGAATCACTTAAATTTGTGTGTATACAGCATCAGCAATGAAGTGAGCATCAGCCAGGCTTTGAAGGTAAAACGTGAAAAGCATTGGAAAATCTCTGTATAACTCAGACAGGTGATGACAATCTGGAATGCAGAACGATGGTACAGAAAACTGAGTTGACCGAAAGCAATCAAATGCCGAAGTACTTTTTTATATAAATTAAATCAAGAAAATAAAACAGAATCGGATATTCAAACTATTATGCCATTTTTACTATAAAAATAACATGACTATCTGTTCAAACTTCCTTGGAGCTCAATATGAGCATCACTTCCATGCAAGAATGGCTCATCTGCAGGGAGATCTTTCTGAAGCAAACTTGATAAAGCTAATGAAATACCGAAAAATGTAGCCAACATTGTCCATTTCTCCTTGCTACATCAGATTCATATGAATGTGAATCGACTTACAAAATATCTAAGCCAACTAGATTAGTTGGTGGAGTCAAAACATCATTACACTTGGAAAGTTGCGTTGCACTGTTACATTTTCATCAATGTAAAGTTAACCCAACATGACAATCAACACTATCAGAATACGGGGTGAAACCATAAGCAATTTCAGAAATGTGCGTGGGAAGTGCAATATCCAATCTGTCTTTACAGGCTACATGATGCATAGGACACTGCATAGCAGAGGGGATTGAACACTAATGCCTAATTACTTCTGATAAAGAACTTCATAAATCCTAAAAGTTTAAAAATTCTAGTCTATTATGTTTAATAAGAGTCCTGAGTATGAATTACTGAAGGAGCACCTGTTCGGTTAATCTGATAACTATGCAATGCCAATTATACTCTTCACAAAATGAAAATTTTTGGAACATGAAATCTACGGTAAACCACTTATCTCCTTCAAAAGTAGCCAGCGGTCACCAACTTGCATTCAATTTATGGCACAAAGTTGTTAACATAAATAAATCACATCACTTTTTCATCATAATAATATTGATTGGGGCTAAGAATCAAGCTTAAATTTGTAGAGTTAAACAAATTACCAAAAATTTTAAATGGTGAAGCGGATATGAAACATAATTTGAATACATGATTTAACTAAATATAAAAAGAAATCTCGTTTTACCTTAGAGGTCAAATCAGCAGCCGCGTAAATAAGCGAAGTTGTGATGCTCTTTGTGAGAAATGGATGCGAATCGAGCTTGCGCAAATACCACCCCAAAAATCCAACCTTCGACGAATTCGAGTTAAACGAAGACGTCGAGAAGGGACGTGAAGGAGATGATCCATAAAAACAACGAGAGACTTTGGGGTCTGTAATTTTGCTGAGTTGGTCACGAGACTGAGCGTAGAATCTCCCTCGTTGGTTTGCGTGGAAAGTTTCGACTAATATGTTGCTGTTAAGGAGGCATTGTCT
The DNA here is from genome assembly GCA_023935145.1 of Bretschneidera sinensis. Taxonomy (NCBI): domain Eukaryota; kingdom Viridiplantae; phylum Streptophyta; class Magnoliopsida; order Brassicales; family Akaniaceae; genus Bretschneidera; species Bretschneidera sinensis. The sequence goes on from CM043700.1 coordinate 116,750,352, forward strand.
GCTGAAGCTGTTTACGGAACTGCCACCCATTTCTTTGTTTTCGTTGTTTTCTCAAGCCAACGGCACTCCAAATCCCGTGTGCATAATCTGTGGTAGGCTGTCGGCTTAAATGCACTAGTCCTGGCACTTCAAACCCCTAGTAATTTAAACCTTCAACTTAGAAAATTTATCGGATCAACGTAGATTTAAATTCAATTGTTAAATATTTATAGAATAAAATTTAGGGTGAAATATTTATTGATTAATTTAAAACTCAATATATATCTGAAATTATTAAAATTCGAATTATTGATTTACTTAACAGATATTTTAAAAACTTATTATTATATAAGATACTTAAAATATATATCAATATAAATTAAAAAAATATTTTTTAAAATGTTTAATTTTTTATCAATACATGTATTTTACATGATTTAGATTTGAGTATTAATTTATATTATATACATAATTTTATATTATAAAAAATATATATTATATATATTCACACACATAATACAAAAGTAGTACATAATATATAAAATTAAAATTAGATCGGATTGGATAGGATTGTTATTTGAATGGATTAAGACAAATCCAACATTGATTTGTTTGTTAAATAGATTAGCGGATTAATATCATAATTGGATTAGTGAATTATAATCTTTATCTATACTCGACTATATTGATTGGATTCTGTTCAAGATTTGATCCAATAACTGGTCTATTTTGCGGTTTTTATGCATTTAGTGAATCAAAAAAATCATACCTTTTAAATTTTAGAGAGATGACCATAACCAAATCTAAATCATTTTATAACCGAACCAAAAACACGATTATCAAATTTATGATTCAAATATTTTTTGTTATGGTTATGGTTATTGAGTTTTAAATATGCCGCTTAACTACTTAACCAAATTATACACAAATTATATTATATATATTTATATAAATACCCAATTATAATTTTATCATTATAACAATAAAATTAGATATGTTTTTAGGCTAAGATTATAATAGTAAAAATGCTCTCTCTGTGTGTGTAGGATTGGACAAAAATGCTTAGTATATATAGTAATAGAGAAATATTTTTTAAACAAAAATGTTTATTTGAAGTATTTGAACGTAGGTTGAATGATGTTAAGAATTTTAGTATGGATTGATTAGTGTTGATCGAATGAGATTGTAATATTTTAAATTTTAAATTATATTATGTTTTGATTATTATTTTTTTTATTTGGTAAAATTTTGGGTTTTTTTGTTAATTATGGTTAGTTGCAAAATTTTGATAACAAAATCGAATTAAAAGTTTGATTACCGAAAAAAAAATTAATTTAATTTATAATTATGATTTTGAATAAATCAAAGTTTTAATTATAATTATGGTTCATCAAATTTTGTGGTTAACATACCACGCTCACCACTGAAAAAAAAAATATTAATTTTTATTCTCAAAAGCAAAAAACGACACAATATTTTTCTTAAACTCAGTTCTAACACTTGTGTCAAATAAAGTTGTCTCAAATAAAGTCCATATTGGCAATGACATCCTAAAGAAAAGTATAAGGCCCAAAATAGAATACGGGCTTTTAAGAGATGGTAAAGTAGAGCCCATTTATTCTCCGGTTGAGATAAATAGTAAAATAATTTGATTAATTAGTTAAATTGGTATTAAAGTGGTTAACTAAATTATATATCGATTAATCGATCAGTTGACAGTTAATTTTTTTAATTGTTTAAATCGTTTAATCGATTAAGAAATTAATTAATATTAATATTAATAATATACTAAATATAATACAATATAATATAATAAACTAAAAAATATTAAGTATAAATTAAATATATAATATATAATAAATTAAAAAATAATTATATAAATAGTATCAGTTAACCGGTTAATCGACCGTACCAATTGAAATCAATTCGATCGGTTAATATCAAGATGCTTAGGTTAATTCAGTTGAAACAATTAAAAATATTTTAATCAAAAAAATTTGATTAAAATTTTTAACCGATCAAACCGATAGTTTCGACTGTATATACACCCATAATTGAAAGCATCATAAAACTATCCCCAATTTATTAGGCTGATATCAAAAGAAATAAACCCCTATTGATAAATATCAAAACTTAATATTACATTTCCTAATAATTATTGATTAATAAAGAATGATAATCATGACTATTACTTCCCATTTTTATGGTTTCTTCGTTTATCTTTCTATGTTTGCATAATGGGTTTTTTTATAATATTTTTCTTCTCATTGCAGTAATTATACATGAAAACAAAATTTATGAGAATCCCCACATGAATATTGCTAGCAAATAAATAAGGTGGAAGATTCAAGAAAAAAATTATTTACAAACATATTTTCTGAAAAGAATTTCTTATTAAAACATTTAACAAATTTTCCAAGTGTTAGATCAATTATATATATATATATATGGGCTCCATATATAATTTATATATGTAAAAGTGATTTTTATGGATATAGGATACCCAAGTGGTGGATTTGAAGCCTGGCAATCATATACCTCTTTTGAATTCAATTACAACGATATATGGGGTAGATTTAGCAGGCTTAAATCAGCGTGCTTAAATTAATTTCAAAGTAAAAATTGTTTTGATTAAAATTTAAGTAAGTTGATTTAAGTTTTCTTAAATTTGACCTCAAACAACCAATGTTGAAAATTTTGCACTACACAACGTTTCAATTTTTCTATTTAAATGAAACATTTTGGTTTCAATCCGTTTCGATGCACCGTTTCAGATTTGACGGTATTTTCAAATACACACTTGTCAAATTATATATATTTAAAAATATATATATATATAATTATAAATATAAATCATAAGAAAACAATCACCATTCAAATATATAAATTAATCTTATCCAAATTTTTGCTTTAAAATCAATTATAAACTTTTTTTTTTTGTAAAAATCTAAATTGAGACTTTGTCCTACTATCAAATTACATACTATATATATATTTAAAGAAGAATTAGAGTTGGCACAGCAAGAAAGTGCAAGAGAGCTTAGGTAACAAACAATACTCAGGAGAAGTCAGAGAATTAAACAAGCCTCCCAAAGATTGCAAGGCAACTAAAGGAGTTCAAAGAGGCTAACTCACTGAAGAGAAAGCAGTTAGACAGTTAGAGATAGCTAGCAAGGTTGTTAAGTCTGTTATGTCAGCTGTGATTCTATTAGCTTGCTGTTAGGAGTTGATTACATCATTAGCTTATTGTTTTATAGTGTATAAATACTCTAATTTATGAGATTGTAAGCATGTTAATAAAATCCATTTTCTTACTTCTTAAATCTCACTCATTCTCTTAATTCTCTCTAAAACTCCTTCTCTTCTTCCATAATTTTTCTTTCTGTTATGTATTATTTCTATTCTAGACAGTACCTTGATACTTGAGCTGTAACAACTGGCGCTTTCATTGAGTTCTTAATTCTCCAACTTTTTTCTTCTCCAAACAAATAGATTCTATAATGGTTGAAGGCACTAGATTTAACAAGATGGATAAACGAATTTCTAAGGTAAATGATCAAATCAAAGAGCTCACCGATATGTGCTCTTCTCTGGTTCATGACAATGCTAACATCAGAAGTTCTCTCACTAAGATCTTCTTCAAATTGGTCGAGATTCATAACTCATTTCAAATCTTCAAAAACCAAAGACAATTTAGCAAAGTTCCACAACCAAACAACACAAATCCTGAAGAGTTCTTAAACAAATTTAAGGACAAATCTCAGTAAAAATCCCAAGTTCCTGCTAGATTAATGAGACTGGATATGCCAAAATTTGATGGTAAAGATCCTATGGGATGGTCTTTTCGAGCTGATTAGTTGTTCAACTACTACTCAACTCCAAATGATCAAAGATTGATCATCTGTTCATTTCATCTAGAAGTAGTTGCACTCTCTTGGTATCTATGGGCCACCAACAACTCTGTTGGTCCAAAATAAACTATGGCAATACCCAAGATGAGGGGGGTGAATTGGGTATTAAATTTTTTAAAATTCTTTTTGCAATCTCAAATATCAAATTATATGTGGAATTAAATTCCACATAGTATATTGTGATGGTAAAGATCCTATTGGATGGTCTTTTCGAGCTGAGTAGTTCTTCAACTACCACTCAACTCCAAATGATCAAAGATTGATCATCTGTTCATTTCATCTAGAAGGAGTTGCACTCTCTTGGTATCTATGGGCCACCAACAACTTTGTTGGTCCAAAATATACTATGGCAATACCCAAGATGAGGGGGGTGAATTGGGTATTAAATTTTTTTAGAATTCTTTTTGCAATCTCAAATATCAAATTATATGTGGAATTAAATGAAATCAATCTTTCTAAATTATTAGCACAGAGATGAGAGAGTTTATTGCTTAATATAGAAAATATAATTGAATTATAAAATAATTAAGCAATCAATCTCATTTACTTGAATAATAAATAATTATAAGCACGTAATTGTGTAAGTAATTAATGAGATAAAGTTAGAGAGATGCAAACTCGATTTATAGTGGTTCAGAAATTTCAGAATCTTTTTGACCCTACGTCCACTCTCTTCAACGATCCTCTTTAAAGCCTTTCACTAAAACAAGCAACTTCATGAGTGTTGCTCAAACCGAATACAAACAAGTAACTTCAAAGGTATTGCTTCAACCTTTCTCACAAGAATCCAAAGTTTGCTACCCAAGTGTGTATACCCAACACTCACTAGCTCACTTATAAACTCTCACAAGAGTTACACAAACTCTTTTAACAAGATGATGAAAGGAAAGTTTGAAACAAACAAACAAAAGAGAGATTTCTCAAAGAAGATTACAACTCAATATTTTCTCTCTCAAAAGCTTATAGCTTGACAATGGAGTTTTTGGCTCAAGAAGAAGAGAATAAAGTTTTTGCTTTAACCTTTTGTTGTAGAATGTTTCTCTTATCTTCTAAATGACCTTTGAGGCTTTATTTATAGTGTTTTAAAGTCTTATAGCTGTTGGAGACAAAATAAAGCCGTTAGAGACAAGTTTATAGCCTTTTAAATTAAAAAATATAGTTGTTGTAACTTGCTCTGTCAACTGTCCATTTATGGCAGTCGACTGTGCTTCATAACTAATGCAAAAACTTATTTTTCAAGCACCCAGTTGACTGGCGCTATTCACCCAGTCGACTGGGTTAGTTTTTGTGCACTGCTACAGTGTTTTTAGGATATAGTGTTTTCATCATCATATTTCTTCATTCTTTTTGGATTTTTGAGTTCCGAAAAATCTCCCAATTGAATCAAACTTTCTTGTACATTAAACACACGAGTTAAACACTTCAAAAGTGTTTTGTTATCATCAAAATTAATTTAATCAATTTCTTAATTAAGGCATTTTTTTATGATGACAAAACATATTACAAATTTAAGCATAACATGTGTGCAAGATATATAATGAATGATATATTACAAATGCTGAAATAATTTTCTATGTCAACATAAATTCTTCTTAAGTTCAATTGAAGCATGTTAAGTATTAAGCCCAAAGAATTTATTTGCATTTAATGAAATCACGTGGAGATTTTATACCTTCAATCAATTAAGGCTATATAATAAAATGCAATGCAAATTTAATTAGCTCATAAAAATTGAAATGCTTACAAAGTGTATCTTAGGATTCAAACCTATAATTTAGTCTTTTTGTCTTTGAAGTTGCATTTAAATTATTCTACTTGAATTTGGTCTTTTGTAGAGCTTATTGAATTTTGAGATGATCAACTTTGATTCACCAATTTCTACAATCTTAATCTCCTTTGATGTATAAACACTATTAACAATCTGTATCACTTAAGTAATATTCATTAGTGCTTAATTAAGATTTTTATCACTATCAAAATCATTCAGAATCAATAGACACTTGATCAACAATCTCTCCCTTTTTTATGATGACAAAAATCTTAATTAGAGATTAAAGAAGATAAATTGAAAAGAAATGAAGGGGTTAGAATTTTGCAAAAAATCTGACATAGTCTCCTTGTATTTTTGTTTATTGGCCTCCTGTAGAAAATCAAACACAACAAAAATACTTTCCAAAGCAATTTATCTCAATTTCAATCTTCTTTTAATAAATGTATATATATATACCAATGTATTTTTCATATAAGTTCAAGATATACATGTTAATTTAAGAAAAATATCTCTAAGAGGATTCTAATTTCTTATTGTTTTCCCTCTTTTGTCATCATAAAAAATGTGGATTTCAAATAAGAGTTCCCCCCTCAAATTATGCTATGGAAAATATTTTGATAAGACATATTAAAAAAGATTTATTTTACAAGATGCTAAGTAATATAAAGCTTTTGAAGGAGTTGGCTTTAAAGAGACTTAAGTGCTGAAATTTTATAGAAAATAGAATAAGGCTTTATTTTTCCAATGTTTCCTTTTGCACATAGAGATAAAATAAGTGTAGTCAACTTTCAATAAAAGAATGAATTCAAATCTCACATGATCTAAAATAATTCTCAAGCACTATAAATCTTCAAGATTCAAAATAATCACAATACTTAGAATATCTTACATTTAATTAATAAAGGACAAGAGTATGAACTCATTGCTTGATTTACCAATAGGTCAAAGATAGATAACATTCTCAAGATATAATATTCAAATTTAAAACATATCAAAGAGAATTTATCAAATTATTTAAACTCATTTGAGTAAAATAATTTTACCAAAGGTTTTCTCTTTTATGAAGAAATCAGATTTTTTTCCCTTTCAAAAAGTTTAAAGTAATTATTTTTAACACTTTATTTATCCAATGCCAAATCAAAGAGAATTTATCAAAGTTATATTTAAAAAATAAAGGAGTATGAGATAGATATTTGTACCACTTTTAATATATGTTATGAGCATAAATATCTTATCATTCTTCTCCTTTATATTTTTCATCAAAAATCAATTAAGATTTGAGTTGTAAGAAGAATGAACCTGCATAAAACTTTTTGGATGGACTCAACAAACTCCATTAGTAGATGAACAAAAAAAAAAAAATTAATGCTAAGTATTTTTCAACTACTTCAAGATTATATTAGATTTCTGAAGAAAATTTGACAGAGTTTCATATGTTTTTAGGATATTTTTCTCCCATAAACACAAAACAATTCAGAGCATCTAATACAAGCAATAACAATGATTCAGCTTAAGTAGTTCATAACTCAACTTATATGATTTCTTCTTTTTTATCATATAAAGGAATGTAGTTTATTCTTAACTTATGCATTCAACGGAAGGGATATAAGAACACGTTTTTCATAAGCATGCATTTATAAAGGATAGTCTTTAAAACTCAAGTTGATAAACCAATAGATTTTTCAAGCTTGATGATTCATGGTCAATCAATTGATTCAAAATTTATTTTAAGTGGTTTGAAATTTTCATGAATAGACCACACAATAGTCTTTGAAACACTTAACCTAAAATTTTTATCAAATTTATCATCATAAAAATTAAATTCAATAGAAAATATGTCCAAAATTTACTTTTCTATAAAAGTCATACCAAATCATGATGAGTTTTCTTATCATTTTTAGCGAATTCCATTCATCTCATAAATATTAATACTTATTTTATATTTCATTTAAGTTCAGGAGAGTATTCAAAATCTATTATTCTTGAGATAGAGGCACAATGAAATGGATGCTAAAAACAATTAAGTAAATTTTCTTAATATATTTCAAAATTTAAGTAAGATCACCTTCTTTATTCAATGGAAATAATTCATGTCAAATATTATAAAAAAATTTCATCAAAAGTGTTTTTTTTTAAAATGGATCAAGATTACCAAACGTCTCCTCATAAATAATTGCATTATGATTTCAAATAAGGTACATCATCAAAAATAATCATAAAACATTTTCTTTCCTACATGAGGAGTGTGATTGCAACTCAAGTCATATTTCAATTATTCTTTTCTTTAACAATGATACTAAATTAAAGCACATTTAAGTAATAAATCCTTGTGCTAAGAAAACTTCAATGAATTAGAGTAAAAGATTTTTATAGATTAAGATAAACTAAATCTTTTAAAATAAAATTAAAAAAATAACCCATATTCTCAAACCAAATTTTAATATAAAACTTAATTTAGAAAGATCATTAAATCAAGTTTTATAAATATATCAAATGTTTAAGAATAATTATATGATAATTTAGATTAAATTTTTGAAAAGTGGAAAATCAATTATGCAAGTGTAAGATTTTCAATATTAGTTAGACATGACATAATATATCATCAAAATCATTTCCATTCTATCTATCAATCAAACACATTTATTTCAAGCATTTCATGTTATATGATTCATTTAAGAATAATAGAGGAACTAGACATTTATATAATCAAAATGTCCTTACCTCATACAAGATTCTTTTACTAAAATAAAGCTCCTCTGAGTAGATGGAAAAATCTCACTCAAACAATTTATCTTGGTAGATTATTTCTCATTTGAATCACTTCACTTCAATGCTAGATGGCTAATCACATTTCTCAACTTAAATCAAGATTGTTAACTCATCACAAAACAACATCAAATACATGGCTTTTAAAAGTGCATATTTTTTTGAAAATCTTTAATTTTATCTTTTCAAATATCAACAATTATTGAGATACGTTTTATATATTTTTGAAATACTAGCCATAATTTTTATTTGAAAGAATGAATTCAAAAAGTAGTTTCTTAATCTCAATTTTTTTTTTAAATCATGTAATTTACATGCAACACAATATATAACAAAATCCAATGCAAAAAATAAAATAAATTCCAACAAAGCAAGCTTATCCTTTACTTTACATTAGATGAAATTATATCCTTACCAACACTTACAATTTTCCTTCTAATTTTGTTATTTTTCTTGAAATGACAAATATAATATACATGACAAAAATTAGAAGTGATAAATGAATTTATTGATAGAGTTTTTATAGCAAAGTGATTTTTTATAAATCTTTGATCCTTTAAGGGATTATTCACTTTGTTATAATTTTTTTTTGTTTCTCTATCTTTTCTTTATTTTACAAATTTTATTTATTTCTTCTTAAAAAATTCAAACTCATTTTCTTCTTTAAGTTTAACATTTGATATTTTATCATTCTTAAAATCAATATATAGTTTAGATATTATCTTATCTTTTTCCATTAAGCTTGAATTTGTCATTTTGAGATTGGAGTCTTCTTTTGCACTTCCATCTTTACCCCAAGTTGCAGCCTTTTTCTTTGAGTTTCTCCTCATATTGCGTTGTATGGAGTGATTCTTCTTGAAGTAAAACTTCTCAAGTTTCTTAGACATTGAAGCATATTGATGAACTTCTTTTTCTTTCGATCTAGTTTCTCCATCTTCCTCTTCATGATCTCCATCATGATTAATATCTTGAATTTTTATAAGAGGTGAGGATGTGGTGGAATCATCCTCTTTGTAAGCTAAGTAGCTTTTATGTTCCTTGAGGGATTCCACAAGCTCTTCTAAGTTTTCACTTGTAAAATGCTTTGTCAAAATAATTTTCCATTGATTTGACAAAGACCAAAGAAATATTCTCACAAATTCAAGGCTAAAATAAATTTTACCCATAAAAGATAAAGTTTTAAGAAGCATGGTAAAACGAGTTTGCAAAAAAAAAAAAACAAAATTGATTCATTTTCATTCATGTTAAAATGTTCTAAGTCATGAATAAGATTTTTCAATTTGAAATTCTTTTCTTGCTCATTTCCTCCATATATAACCTCCAATAAATCCCAAATTTCTTTTGTGGTCTTACATGAGAAAATTTGATCAACTTCGTTTTGATCAAGAGAACTATAAAACATGTTCATAACTTTAGCATTTAGTTAAATGAATTTATAATCATTTGCATCAAGATCATTTTCATTTTCAAGAATGAAATACCAAGCATAATAATTATAAGCTTGAATAAAAATCTTCATTTGAGCTTTCCAATGGATGAAATTTGTTCCATGGAGAAGATGAGGACTAGTAGAATTTCTTTCTTCTAAAAACATAGTTGCCATAGGATCAACTCTAGGATATTAAGCCTAAAACAAGAGTTCCTTGCTCTGATACCAATTGTTGGTCCAAAATATACTATGACAATACCCAAGAAGGGGGTGAACTGAGTCTTAATTTTTTTTAAATTCTTTTTGCAATCTCAAATATCAAAATATATGTAAAATTAAATCAAGTCAATCTTTCCAAATTACTAGCACAAAGATGAGAGAGTTTATTGCTTAATATAGAAAAGATAATTGAATTATTAAATAATTAAGCAATCAATCTCATTTACTTGAATAATAAATAATTATAAGCAAGTAATTGTGCAAGTAATTAAGGAGATAGAGTTAGAGAGATGCAAACTCGATTTATAGTGGTTCGGAAATATCGAAATCCTTTCAACCCTACGTCCACTCTCTTCAAGGATCCTCCTTGAAACCTTTCACTAAAATAAGCAATTTCATGGGTGTTGCTCAAATCGAATGCAAACAAGCAACTTCAAGGGTGTTGCTTCAACCTTTTTCATAAGAATCCTAAGTTTGCTATCCAAGTGTATATACCCAACACTCACTAGCTCACTTACAAACTCTCACAAGAGTTACATTAACTCTTTTAACAAGATGATGAAAGGAAAGTTTGAACAAACAAACAAGAGAGAGATCTCGATGAAGATTACAACTCAATATTTTCTTTCTCAAAAGCTTATAGCTTGAGAATGGAGTTTTTGGCTCAAGAAGAAGAGAATAAAGATTTTGCTTTAATCCTTTGTTGTAGAATATTTCTCTCATCTTTCAAGTGACCTTTGAGGTTCTATTTATAGTGTCTTGAAGTCTTCTAGCCATTAGAGACAAAATATAACCGTTAGAGACAAGTTTATAGCCTTTTAAATTAAAAATATATAGTTGTTGTAACTTGCCCAGTCAACTGTCCACTTATGGTAGTCGATTGTCCTTCATAACTGATGCAAAAACTGATTTTTTGAGCACCCAATCGATTGGCACTATTCACTCAGACGACTGACACTATTCACTCAGACGACTGACACTATTCACTCAGACGACTGACACTATTCACTCAGTCGACTTGGTGAGTGTTTGTGCACTGCTACAGTGTTTTCAGGATAAACAGTGTTTTCAGCATCATATTTCTTCATTCTTTTTGGATTTTTGAGTTCCGAAAAATCTCCCAGTTGAATCAAAATTTCTTACACATTAAGCATACGAGTTAAACACTTCAAAAGTGTTTTGTTATCATCAAAATTAATCTAATCAATTTCTTGATTGATGCATTTTTTATGATGACAAAACATATTACAAATTTAAGCATAATATGTGTGCAAGATATATGATGAATGATATATTACAAATGCTCAAATAATTTTCTATGTCAACATAAATTCTTATTAAGTTCAATTAAAGCATGATAGGTATTGAGCCTAAAGAATTTATTTGAATTTAATAAAATCACGTGGAGATTTTATATCTTCAATTAATTAAGGCTATATAATAAAATGCAATCCAAATTTAATTAGCTCATAAAAATTGAAATGCTTACAAAGAGTATCTTAGGATTCAAACTTATAATTTACCCTTTTTGTCTTTGAAGTTGTATTTAAATTTTTCTACTTGAATTTGATCTTTTGGAGAACTTATTGACTTTTGAGATCATCAACTTTGATTCACTAATTTCTACAATCTTGATCTCATTTGATGTATAAGCATTATTAAAAATCTGTATCATTTAAGTAATATTCATTAGTGTTAAATTAAGATTTTTGTCACTGTCAAAATCATTCAGAGTCAATAGACACTTGATCAACAAAATTCTTGATTCATTCTTGGCTCGACTTCTTGGAAAATATCGAAAGAAGATTTGGTTAATATTCTTTTGAAGATCATAGAGGAGCCTTAACAAAATTACAGCAAACAAGTATTGTTTCTGAGTATCAAGGCCAGTTCGAGAATCTTTCCAACAAGATAACAGGATTAAAAGAAACCTTTCTTATTAGTGTATTCATTTATGGACTTAAACCTGACTTGAAAAGAGAATTGCTAGTTGCTCTACTTTCTTCCTTAATTAAAGTAATGTCCTTGGCCAAGCCCTTTGAAGAAAAATACACAGATATGAAGAAACCATGGAGATCATCCTGGAACAAGCTTGCAACTAGTCTTAGTTTGTTACCAACCTAGTAGGCACCTCCATTAAACCCCCTCTTACACCACCAGCCCATCAGGAAACCTACACATGCAAAAATGAAGATAAGAAGGGACAATGGTCTTTGTTACAATTGTGATGAAAAGTTCACCCTTAATCATAATTGTGAACATAAATTCCTTTTATTGATGGTTTCAGATGAACTAAATCTTTAAGAAGAAAGCTTGGAAGAAGAATATACCACTACAGAACAAGATATCGGGGTATTTGGAATCAGTTTGAATGCTCTTGTTGGACAGTCTAGTCCAAGAACTATCAAGGTTACTAGGGCATGTAAGAACCATCACATCCAAGTGTTGATTGACAGTGGAAGCACACAATTTTGCTCAAAAAAGGATTACCAAGCTACTAAGATGGGCCATCAGACCTCGCAAGCCCTTCAGAGTCCAGATTGGTAATGAAAAATTTCTCACTTGCAGCAAATTATGTCATCAGGTAGCTCTTTCTTTACAACACCACTTATTTACTTTTGATGTATTCTTGCTACCTATTTAAGGTTCTAATATAGTCATAGGCATACAAAGGCTTGAGTTGTTAGGACTAATCCTTACTGAATATAAGAAACAAATAATGGATTTTGAGTGGCAAGGGACTATAGTTCAATTGATAGGGGAACCTCAATTAAATCCCTAACAAATCAATTTGAGATGTTTAAAAAAGCTAGCAGAACTGAGAGTATTTTATCCTGTTTTCACTTTAACTCTAGATATGTTTCATCTGGTACTACTTTTGTCCCTTAAGAAATTTCCACACTTTTCTAAACCTACAACCATATCTTTGAAGAGCCTAATCGGTACCTCTCAAGAGGGAATTTGACCAGTCAATCCATTTTGAACCAAGTGCTAAACCTATCAATGTAGGGCCTATAGGTACCCCCATTTTCAGAAACAAGAGATAGAAATTCTAGTGAAAGAAATGCTCTCTTCAGGTGTTATCAGGCCTAACTATAGTCTTCTCTTTTCCCATGTCTTACTAGTGAAAAAAAAAGATGGGTTTTGAAGATTTTGTATAGACTGTAGAGACCTAAATTCCATCACAATTAAGGATATATTCTCTATCCCCACCATTGATGAACTACTAGATGAATTGCATGGAGATTTAGTTTTCTCTAAGCTTGATTTAAGAGCTAGATATCACCAAATAAGAGTCAAAGATATAGATATTGAGAAGACTATATTTATGAAACATAAAGGCCACTATAAATGTGTGGTTATGCCATTTGGTTTAACTAATGCACCCTCAACCTTTCAAGCTGCTATGAATTCTATGTTCAAACCATACTTAAGAAAATTTGTAATTGTATTCTTTGATGACATTCTAGTTTACAATAGCTCAGTTGAAGACCATGTGCATCACCTCAAAATTGTTCTTAATTACTTAATTGAGAATTAATCTTTGCTATGTCATTTTTCTTAGTCTTCCATGGATTATTTGAGGCACATTGTCAACTGTCATAGGGTCCAACCAGATCTAAAGAAAATTGAAGCAATGATACAATGGCCTACACCAGTTAATATGAAACAACTCAGAGGGTTCCTTGGCTTTACTGGATACTATAGAAGATTCATTAAAAGCTATGCTACAATAGCTACACCACTAACAAATCTTTTGAAGAAGGATTCTTTTCTTTGGAATAAGGATGTTCGACTTGCTTTTGAGCCTTGAAAAGAAGTCATAACTAAGGCTCTTGTATTGACCATACCAGACTTCAACAAACTGTTTATAATAGAGATTGATGTTTTTAATATAGGAATTGTTGTTGTCCTGCTTCAACAGTTCCATCCTCTAGCTTTCTACAGCAAAAAATAAGTCCCAAGATGGCTGCAGCCTTAGCCTATGTAAAAGAACTCTATGCAATCACTCATACTATCAAGAAATGGAAACAATACCTTCTTGGCAGAAAATTTGAGGTTCATACAGACTATAAGGCACTAAAATGTCTTATATCCCAGGTTATACAGACCTCAGTCCTAGCTTTCACTTCTTATCTAGACTGAAAACTCCTACAAGACCTCTTATCATTCTTCTATCAAAATGAAACCATTCAAATCCTTTTATAGAAGAGACCCTCTTGTTATCCAAAGATATGTCCATAGTGCTTCCAACAATGAAGCTGTAGAAAATGATCTAACCAACAAAGATGAGCTTCTTCAACTCCTCAAGTCCTATATCCTACTAGCTCAATCAAGGATGAAATCCATAACTGACACCAAAAGAAAGGATAAAGAGTTTTCCCAAGGCAATTGGGTGTTAGTCAAATTACAGCCTTACAGACAACCGTCTTTGGCCTTAAAACTAAATCAAAAACTTACCACCTACTTCTAAAATTCATAATGTCTTTCATGTCTCCCTTCTTAAACCCTTTCATGGCACTCCTACTAACACTTCCTTATATTTACCTGACCTGAGCATCAACAACAAACCAATACCTACCCCTTTAGCCATTTTGGATAACAAAACCATATACCAAAATCACAAGTTAACTCATCAAGTACTGGTACAGTGGAAATGCTTACCACTTGAAGACATTACTTGGGAGGACTCCACTATGATCCAGAGTTTCTTGCTGACTCCAGACCTTGAGGACAAGGTCAGTTTCAGAGAGGTTGCTAATGATAACAACATACAATATGGATCAAAGCAGAATAAAGAAAAATTAGTGCTGGCACAGCAGGAAAGGGCAAGAGAGCTTAGGCAACAAACAATACTGAAGAGAAGTCAGAGAATTAAACAAGCCTCCCAAAGATTGCAAGGCAACTAAAGGAGTTCGAAGAGGCAAACTCACGGAAGAGAAAGAAGTTAGACAGTTAGAGACAGTTCACAAGGCTGTTAAATCTGTTATGCCAACTGTGATTCTATTAGCTTGCTGTTAGGAGTTGATTACATCATTAGCTTACTGTTTTCTAGTGTATAAATACTCTAATTTATGAGATTGTAAGCATGTTAATAAAATCCATTCTCTTACTTTTTAAATCTCACTCATTCTCTCTCAAACTCCTTATCTTCTTTCTGAATTCTTCTTTTTGTTATGTACTCTTTATGTTCTAGATAGTACCTTGATACTTGAGTTGTAACATTATCATTCAAACATCAATCTCCAATTAAAGGGAAAGAGTGAAAAATTTCAAATTACTCCATTAAAGTTTTCAAAAATACAAAAAAATTAGCATTGTAATATTTCGATCGAAATATAATGTTTCGGTCGAAACTGACCAAAATAGACTAAAATGGTTGAAACAGACTGAAAGGTAAAACGAAATATAATATGTTTCGTTTCGGATTTATGTTGAAACCAAAACGTTTCAACCGTTTCGACCAAAATGAAATGAAATTAATAACATTACAAACAACCTGCATCTAATTATTGAAAGCCATTATGAAAATAGAAAAAAGAGTAAAGGAAAAACCATAAAAAAAATGGGAAGTAACATTTGTAATGGTTATAATTCTTTATTAATCAATAATTGTTTGGAAATGTAATATCAAGTTTTAATACTTACCAATAAGGAAGTATTGAAAATTAAATCTATCCGGCAGTTTGTGGTCAGGAGTCCGGTTCACCGGCCGGGTCTGAGAACTATAAAACCCAAATGGGCCAAATCAGAAAAGCAGATTTACGTTGGTCCATATAAAAGGCCTAAGGGCACCTTAAACGGATAGCTGTTCCTCTGCTTCCTCGATGCTTTGCAAGACACTTTCCTTCCATTCGTGAACTTGGAAAGTGAATTTCCATACAACAATATGTATCCCCTATATCTTTCTGTTTAAATATTGTATGCATGTTATTATGTTCTATTTTGTACCCTAATTAGTCCTGTAGAGGAGGAGAAACCTCTCCAGTCACCCGCCAGTGAGGTGTAGCAGTCACAGTCTGTGGCGGGTGAAGCCTTGTTATGGATCCATCCATAGTGAAGCTCCTTGAAGAGGACGAGGTTTTTTTTTTTCTTCTTCTTCTTCTTGTTTTCTTTTCTTAAACTCTCATTTGTCTATTTCTCTGCAATATCCATGGGGTTGCTAAACTTGAGATTCTAAAGCGTTTCGACTTTTCGTTTTGGGTTCTTGAAAACCAAAATGTTTCACAGGATGAGTCTATGCATTCGGGGGCTGACGTGGAGGCGTTCCAGGCTGCCCTTAATCGAGATATCGAAGGCGTTGCATCCACTTCTCAGCCGTCTGATACGAATACTGGTATCAATTTTAACCCCAAGATTAATTCCCTTTTTGATTTGGTTACTTTATTGTATGTATTATGCTGCTTTGGACATTTTTAAACAATGATACTGTTTTAGATAGAACTCACAGACCGATTACCAAGATTCTAGCTGTATTGTGCTTAGCCTTTTGGATTCAAGTGGCTTGGGGTTGATACGAGAGTTGGACCTTTTTTGCCCTAAGAGAAGAACATAGGTGCTGGGAAGCTTATTAAAAATTGAAACGAGTGTGAAGTTTGATGATTTCATGATCTGGTAAAGTCAGTCAATTGAAGGGACCTTATTTGGCGCAGTTTTGGAAGACTTGAGAGGTGCTCTAGATGTATAAATACATTCACACATGAAATCGTTCACATATTTTGCTTGGTGCCTATCCTATGTGAGTTACAGGTCTTTTTAACAGCACTTACTGGAATGTGGTGAGTTGATATTTAAGAGCTGGGTAGGACCGTAGGAGCATTTCCAAGTAATTTCAAAGGAATTGAGTTATTTTTTTTTTTTTTGGATAAGGTAAAGTTTTATTCCAAAACACAGCAAACCAATAGCAAGTGAAATATCTATCTGACAACAAAACGCAGCTTGTGAATAGAGGACAGAATCCAGTGTTATCTATCTGAAAACAAGGGAAATATGAAACAAACAAATAGCAAGGCTACAACCAAAACACAGAACTAGTTAATGAGGACAAATCCCAACTATTTGCTAGTCTGCTATCAAGAGAATTACAATACAAATCAGCTATCCCAAGAAGCCTATCTCTAACATCTAGGATAACTTGATCTAGAACATATTCAGCACCATGGAAGTTCTGTTGGTGTGTTCTACCATTTCTTCTGTTGGTGTATTCTACCATTTCTTTCTTTCCATATATGGTAAGTAGCTGCTTGCCATGCTAGCTTAAGAAGGATGGCTGTTAAGCTCTTCCACTTAAGCTTGTGAATTAACCAACTAAGCTCTGTTTGCCAAACATTAGAGCTGATGAGGAAGTGACTCTCATCAAAATCTGGTTCCAAATGAGTTTATAGAAAGGACAAGAATAGAAAATATGGTTTCTAGACTCATCTGAATTGTTGCATAGAACACAAGTAAGGTTGATGTGAGAGAATTGGTTAGCTTGCCTATCTTTGGTGGATAATCTATCCAACACTGCAAGCCAGCAGATAAAATTGTGTCTAGGTATGGAATGAGTGAGCCAGACCAGAGAATTTCCAGTCCACGTCATTCCTCCTAAATCTTAAGGCTTCCCAAGTATGCTTAGAGTTAAATTGTCCAAAAGGAGAAGATAACCAAAGGACATTGTCTTGAGATGATTGTTAAGGATGCATGAAATCCGATAATGAGGCTTGTAAATGCACCACATCATCAGACCTTGCTGTAGG
Source organism: Bretschneidera sinensis (assembly GCA_023935145.1). Taxonomy (NCBI): domain Eukaryota; kingdom Viridiplantae; phylum Streptophyta; class Magnoliopsida; order Brassicales; family Akaniaceae; genus Bretschneidera; species Bretschneidera sinensis. The sequence goes on from CM043700.1 coordinate 116,768,166, forward strand.
TCCAGGACCAACCATCTTGCTTTAGAACAGAAGCAACTGTCGCTTGCTTTGGAATAGCAGATTCATAAAGAATTCTTCTTGGGTAGTTGTCAAGCAGAGGCCCATTTGGATGGCAATTATCATACCAAAAGTAGATTTTCTCTACATTCCCCAGAACATGCTTCATTAAAGTCCTAGCTATAGGCCTTAATTTAAAAACTTTTCTCCAAGACCATGAACAATCAGAGGGAGCAAAAACTGACCAAAAGCTTCTCCCTCTAAGCACATTTTTTTCAATCTGTCTACCCATAAGGAACCAGAATTTACAAAGAGAAGCCAGATAAGCCTCAGCTCACATATTTGATTCCAAATATGGATATTTTTAAGGTCAAGCCCTCCTTCAGCCTTTGGGAGGCAAATATCTTCCCACCCCACCTCTAGCATCTCTTGTAGAACCTTTCCATCAAAAAAGCATTACACTTGCTTTCAACTGCTGCAATCACCTTTTTGGGAAGAATTAACATAGAACTCCAAAAATTTTGAATACTGAAGAGAACAGATGTTGAAGCCTACCAGCAAAGGATAAATGCCTGGCAGACGAGGAATTAATTCTATTCATAATCTTGTCCATCAAAGGCTGGCAGTCTCAGTCAGTTAATTTTCCAGAAACTAAAGGGACTCCAAGATATCTAATTGGGAGCTTTCCAATGGTAAAGCCTGAGTGATCTTTTAAGATCTGCATCTCTCTCTCGGTGACTCCTCCACAAAAGATTTACTTTTGGATTGATTGATTTGGCGACCAGACAGAATAAAACTCATCCAAAATTTGCTTAAGACCATTTAGAGATTGGATACTGGCATCTGTAAAACCATCAAGTCATCTGCAAAACACAGATGAGTGAGATGGAGATGAGCACATCTTGGATGATAATTGAAAACCCCTTTGGCAGCATTATCATTTAGCATCTTTGAAAGTACATCCATGGCAGTGACAAAAAGATAAGGGGATATGGGATCCCCTTGTCAAATACCTTTACCACCTGGGAAATAACCTGCTAAGGAACCATTAACAGCTACAGAAAACTTAGGAGTAGGAATGCAGACTTCAATTTAAGAAATAATTTTTTCTGGGAATTTTAGAGCTTTGAGAGTGCGCAGCAGAAATGACCAGTCAATTGAGTCAAAAGACTTCCTTGTATCAATCTTGACATTGCATTTTGAAATGGTGCTTTTCCTGTGGTAATTCTTAACAAGCTCGTGAGCTAATAAGGCATTCTCCATGATCTTCCTTCCTTCTACAAAAGCACATTGGTTGTTGCTAATGAAAAGAGGTAGGCATTTTTTAAGCCTATTTGCTACAATCTTGGTAACACATTTATAAATGATGTTACAGCAAGAAATAGGCCTGAAATCCTCCATTTTTCCAGGATTAGGAACTTTAGGGACGAGTGATGATAGTAGAATTTACCAGGAATCAAGTAATTGAATGTTGTTTAATATTGTACCGAATCCTAAAGGAGTATGTTAACTCAGTCCTATTAGTCTCTTCATTCATCTTAGAGTTGGTATGAAATGGAAGATGATTAGCTCAAATGCTTGGTCCCCGAAGACACCTTATTAGCTGCAATAAATTAATCTAAAAAATTTCTTTACTATTTAAGGAAGAAGAATTGGTGTTCTTCTATTGTGCAGTATTAAGTTAATGTCGGGTTATCTTAGCAACTTATTTCTAGAACTGATTTTTTGTGATGGGTCCAGCAATACCCCAGGCTATGCTTAAAGCTGTCTTATTTGCACTTTGTCTTTTGGGGAATAGAGAAAGCTCATAATTGAGACAAGATTAGGATGTGCTGGATAGGAAGTTTCTGCAGTGAGTTGGGCAAATACAGAATTGAGTCCTTGTTGGTGTGAACTTGGCACTCAAATGTTTGCTGAACTGCTGCTATTGCTCAATATTTTTGGTCAGTTTGTGTGAGGATTTCGTATGTGGGTTTGAATGATGATTACTGAGGCGATTAATTGATTAATAATTATTTATATATCTTGGACTAAAGAGGTCATTCTTTGTTTAATGCTTGGTGGCCTTGCTGATACTTATTAATGTTGTTGAACACTAATTTTGATAACTTTGATGGTTGTTTATTTTCCCTAATTCATTGGGGTGGTATGGTTGTTCTCTCATTGCTTTGGAGGTATATTTTCAAGATTTTTTTCTTATCCTGGAAGATATTATCCTTTGGGGCCCGATTTTTCATTCTTATATTTTTGAAATGTGATTTGCTAGAATGCAACATTTTTTTTCTTTTTCTATGATCATACCTTTGAAGTGATTTCATATTTTTTTATCAAAAAAAAACCTCCCTTCATCCCATAATAATTGTTCTCATATCTATTTTGGGATGTCCCAAAATAATTGTCCTCAATCAAAAGTCAAACTTTTATCATCAATTTTCCAATAATACCCTTTACTATTGCTCCAATTACTTAAGTGCTTTGCTTGCAATTAATGCATTTTTTTAGTCTTTGAGTGGTAAAAGTGATTTTTTAATATCCATATAAAGTAATTTAAATGTAATTAATGCACTTTCTTAATCTTTGTGCCCATGCAAAGAGGACAATTATTTTGGGATAGAGGGAGTATATATTACACAATAGCATTGAGAGGCAATGCAAAAAAGAAGGCTAAAATACATGCATAACCCTATGGTTTGACCCATTTTCACTACAAACCCTTTTTTTAGTACATAAAAAACCATGTGATTTGCACTATTAGCATAGGGTGGACTTCTGTTAACTTCATCATTTATCTGTACCCATTTGGACGCGAGATTGACCCATTTTGACGCCCAATAAATTCTATAAACCATTTGAAGATCATCCAACCACTTTGACAAAATTTTCACTCGTTTGCTATTTTTTTTGGTGGTTTTTCAATCTTTGATGGTAAAAAAATAAGAAAAAATTATTTTCAATCATCAAAAAATTCTTATATTTTTTCTCATGGTAGAGATCCCATTTATCTTTGCATGTGTACAAAAAATAATGATAAAATTGTGTGTTACGTTTTTAAGAGAATTTCATTTATGAATAATGCTTAAAAGGGTTACATTGTAAATAATTGAAACCACAAGTTTTGTTATGTGCCGAAAAAAGAACTCAGGATTTGTTATGAGAATGGATCAAACCACAAGGTTATGCATGGATTGTAGCCAGAAAAGAATATCTAAGGACTGTAAAAGAAACATTTAGCAGAAGATATGAGTTCAAAATTTTCTAAATCGAATATCTATTGTCTTCTTTCATGTTCATTTCATTTGTTATCTCTATTGCCTGCCTGGAGACTTTTAATTAATGACTTACATTACTAAAAGCTACGGCATTTTTGCCTGAAGGAAGCAATCATACTTCCAGTCCATCATTTGCACAGTGGCAAACTACTAGCCAAGATGAAAACACAATCTCTCAAAGTCAACAGAGCCGAGAAAATCCTCAGCAGCATGAGCAACATTCATCTGAAACTGAGCGACCACGAAATGGATCTTTTTCTGAGAATCAGCAACAACAGAATGATTCACAGGAACCAAATCGCCTTCCATTACAACAGAACCAAACCCAAGATAATCTTCAACAGGGGCAGGCAGGTCAAAATCTTTCCCATGCTCCCCAAACATCTGGCATACGGATTTCTGAAAATAGTCCTATCCCTACACGCGAGCCAGACCAATTGCATAATCAAGATAGTGAATCTCAATACTTGAAATTACAGAAAATGAGTAATCAACAGGCCAGTAGCACGGAGCAGCCTAGTAACACTATGAATCGTTCTGGTAAACAAATACCATTTGCTGTCTTGCTGCCTGCCTTACTGCCTCAACTTGATAAAGACAGAGCAATGCAGCTTCATACTCTATATGGCAGACTGAAGGTGGGTCTCTGACATGAATTACTTTATCAAGAATCCTGTTTTCCTTGTATGCAATGAACTAGGTTATAGTATATTTGTCCTGACTTTTCTAATGCTACTGCTGTTAGAAAAATGAAATTACCAAAGATACATTTATCCGGCACATGAGGGATATCGTAGGGGATCAGATGCTCAGGTTGGCAGCTAGCAAACTGCAATTACAGGTAAGTGCACAATGTGTTTATAATTTTGATGAAAACTCAGCATTTCCGTAGTTGAATGTTAAGTTTCAATCAAAGTATCTCCCACACTTGCAGATGGGTTCCAACCAGTTACCGATACAGTCCCAAGCTTCAGCACGGCAAAACCATCCAAGGGTGCCATCTGTTAGTGCTGGTGCCATACAGTTCACTGATCCCCACTCATTTGCACAGCTTCATAAAAAAAGCTCCAACTCTTCAGCAGAGCTGCCTCACACTCCCCCTTTAGCGGTTAGAATGAAGACCGATTCAAGCTATCCAACCATAGAAAACACTGCTAAAAAATAAGTCAAGAGAGAGAGCACTCTCCGACTCCAGTACAAGGACTTAACAAGCAACCGCAACAACATATGCAATTCCCACAAACTTCATTTTCCATGTATGGGAGTAGTAGTGGTAGTTATCATCCATATTCTGGGACAAACGTCAATACTTCGGCTTCATCTTTGAAACCACAACCACATGACTCTCAAATGAGACAAATTACACATAATCGAAGTGTGGGATCAAGTCCATTTGGAGGGGCAATCAAACCAATAAACATGATGAGTGTGCCTAAGTTTGAGAGGCATAATTCTGTGAATGATCCAAATAGAGTGCAAGGTGGTTCTCTTTCTCACTTTCCAAACAATTCAACATTGCAACAGAATTCAGTTCCCTGGCAAGCATCAACAAGCAAGGAGCAGAGTTCTGGCCCTTTGTCATCAATGACGTTTGTAAAGCAGGAATCAATTGATCAGGGTACCGAGCAGCAGCAGAAATCCCATTTATCTACTCCACAGGGCTTGCCTGCTGCCCAGGTTGAACAGGGGAATGCAATTCCAGGAACTCTAAAGGATGATTTAGAGAAGCAGTCTTCCATTATGGGTTTCTCGACATCTACATCTACTAGTATGATGCCCTCAAATATAGTTTCTCCTTCCATGACAACACAACTAGACACTAACGTCCCGGTAATTTGCAGAATAATTAAGCTTAGTATATCTTCCTACTTCATGTTACATTTTTATGTCGGAAAGATCCTGTTTCTATGTTCATGTCCTGTCTTTTCATATTTGCCTGCTGGTGGAAAAATTGGTATTATATGATTCTAGAGATCACTCAGTAATGTCAATGGATGGCAAAGTCCATATTCTTTTCTTTAATTAAGGTCACTAACTATTCCACTTCACCCACACAAGCCTTAAAACAAGGAAGGAAACATGGCCTAAAGTAAGTCTTAAAACAAGGAAGGAAACATGGTCTAAAGTAAGCCTTAAAACAAGGATGAATATATGGCAAGTGTGAGTGAAGTGGAATAGTTAGTGACCTTAATTAAAGAAAAGAATATGGACTTTGCCATCCATTGACAAGTAAAGCACTAAAACATAATGCATATGCTTTCTGTACCTCTACAGTTATTCATTGTTCCTTTTATTTTATTCCTGTTCCCCTTCTATTTGGAAAAATCACATGTACGATTCTTGTGCATTTATTTTGCTTCCTCTCTATTGTACTTTTCGATGTGGATGTGTAGTCATAATTATTGATTAGAAATTCCCTTGTTGATTCTATGTTTACCAGTTAGGCTCTCGGATCCCATCTATAACCTCTCCAGCTGGGATTAATGCAAGGACGGCCCCCAAAAAACCTTCTATTGGTCAGAAGAAACCACTTGAAACACTTGGTTCTTCACCGCCGCCATCAAGGTAAAATAAAATTTTTGGTGTGTGAAATTGAGAATGACATTAGTGGTTAGTTCAAAGTCATTTTGTTCATCTTTAATATTAACGTTTTGCTTTATCATTTTTACATGTAATTAATGGAATTTCCTACAGTAAGAAGCAAAAAGTTTCTGGGGCCTTTTTAGATCAAAGCATTGAACAACTCAATGATGTCACTGCTGTCAGTGGAGTCAATCTTAGGGTATGGTACTTTGGTGAAGAAAGAGTGCCAAGTCTTTAGTCAGTTAAGTTACAAACCTTCTGATTTTCTGCTCTTAAACAGGAAGAGGAAGAACAACTATTTTCTGGGCCCAAAGAGGACAGTCGAGTTTCAGAAGCATCTCGAAGGGTTGTGCAAGAGGAAGAAGAAAGACTGTTTTTGCAGAAAACTCCACTGCAGAAAAAATTGGCTGAGATTTGTTAATACTTTATATATTCCTCAGTTTACATACAAGTTTTGTGTTCAACACACACACACACTCTTTGCCATACGGAAAAATCAGTATTTTTCACACAGCTGATATCAGGTTTTTTGTCTTACAGTGGCCAAATGTGGTTTGAAGAATACAAGCAATGATGTGGAGCGATGCTTGTCCTTGGTGAGATGCTAACTACTTGGTCCTTTTATTTACGATTTGTTTACATGTTTTCTCATGCAACTGAATCCTTAGTGTGCGGAGGAAAGGATGCGTGGATTAATATGTAATGTGATCAGACTGTCAAAACAGGTCAATTTTCTTTTTCATCCTTCTGCTAATATAATTGTCTTTCGCGATATCTTTCTCATTTTAAATGAATCACCGCAGCGGGTTGATGTTGAGAAGGCTAGACACCGGACTATTATTACCTCAGATGTTCGGCAACAAATTATGACAATGAACCGGAAAGCTAGGGAAGAATGGGAGAAAAAGCAGGCTGAAACAGAAAAGCTCCGGAAACTTAATGAAGTGGGTGCTGGACAGTGATCTATTCAGTCCTTAAACCATTCCCCCGACCCCCCCCCCCCCCCCCCACACACACACACACACACACACACGCACACGCAGACATGCATGCATACACAGAAATACACACTTGCACAGATGCGTGATATCTCTAGGTTTGACAGGCATATGTATTTGATAAACTAAAGCTATTTAATATTTCTAAGTGTCTTACCAAAAAGACAATTGCTGAATGCAGCCTGAGGCTGATAATGGAGTTGATGGTGATAAGGAGAAAGATGAAGGCCGTTTAAAATCAATTAAGGTATCAAGGATGATTTACTTTTCGAAGCATTATATATGTGTGCCTATAAATATAGTCAGATGAAGGAATTCTTTTTTACTTTTTCTAGTTTGCAGGTAAACAAGGAGGAAGATGACAAAATGAGGACCACAGCTGCAAATGTTGCTGCACGTGCTGCTGTTGGGGGAGATGACATGCTGTCGAAATGGCAACTTATGGCTGAGCAAGCCCGCCAGAAACGTGAGGGAGGGATGGATGCTGCATCTTGTTCGCAGGCAGGTAAAGATGTGAACCGGAAGCCTCTATCAGCATCTGGAAGAAATGCAAAGGACATTCAGGAAGCAGAGAAAAGAGGCCTGATAGATCATCTTTCTGCATCTGGTAAGTGGTTTTAATGTAAGATTGATCTTTTTTTATTTTATGATGAGCAAATAATGTATCGAGAAGGCACCGAGGGGATGCTACCCATTTTCAAGATAGTATTTTAATGAAGTCAACCAAATCATCCTCATTTATTTACCACCCCGCTCCCCCCCCCCCCCCCCCCCCCCCCCACACACACACCCCCCCCCCCCCCCCCCCCCCCCCACACACACACACACACAAACCCAACCAAAAAAAAAAGAGAAGAAAAGCAAAGTCCAAAAGTATTAAACCACTTTTCTTTGATGTGAGATTGATTGTTAGTTTTGAATTTGGAAATATTTAAAGTTTAGATATCTTTACAGGAGAGAAAAGAAAAGTAGATAAAATTACCACTACACCAAAACGAAGCTCAAAATTAAGCTGTTCATTTGGATCAGTTGCTAATTGGCATGGATTTGGGCTGTCTATCACATGAATTCAACGCTCAGTATAAATGATAACCCAGATAATCATCATATTTTTAGTAGTAATGTTTATAGCTCTAGTTTCCTTTGTATATAATGTATGAATACTGGTATAAGTTTCAATATCGGTGGCATGTCATGCTTGTCATGCTTCCAACCAGTTGGAGGTTGAATGATCTATGTGTCCCTTATTTTATTAAATTTATCACATGAGTAATAGAGGATTAATCCTTGGCTGATAACATACCCTTGACATGAAAATCCCCTTCGTCCCAACCAAAAAAAAAAAACTTTCTTTCTTCTCTTCTTTCTCGCTTCCTTTCTGTTTGCATGCATGAGTACATCATTTTCGGATATCTCAGCAAGTTTACCACTGCAAATTTTATCATGCTTTTTTATTAAGTATATTAATTGTACAATACCGAGGTAAATATTTTCACCAGACTTATGAGAAGCCCTGTGTACTTGGAAGTATCAAAATACTTTTATGGTCTATTGGCCATAGTTTTGCCTCCAGACCAGAGAGGGAAGATAAATGGAAAAGGATTGTTACTGTCTCATCTGAAAGTGTTGATAACCAATGCCACTGATTTTGTTTTAAGAGTTAAATTTACTGGTGCATCCATCGAAGAACATTTACTATATGTGATTGTACTCGGTAGTTTCTGGTTTTCTGAATATGTTCATTTCATTTCACCTCATTTTCTTTTAGCAGGGGCCGTCTCATCTAAAAGTGTTGATGCATAACTCTACTGATTTTGTTTTAGGGTTAAATTTACTGGTGCATCCGTCAAAGACAACTTAATTTATGTGTTTGTACTCGGTAGTCTTGGAATTTAGAAATTGTTGTTTATTACAAGCCATTTTCTTTCAACAGGGGCTGTAAGAAAATTTGGGAGGAACCAAGTTGCCGTGCCTCAAACTAGGGTGGCTTGTACTATTTCTGTTAAGGATGTGATCGCTGTTTTGGAAAGGGAACCCCAAATGTCTAGGTCTACACTGATTTATCGCTTATATGAGAAAATTTGTTCCGAGTCTGCATCTGAATGATCTGGGATATGACTTAAAAATATAGTGCCTTATATAAAGGGGAAAAGTTAAGGCTGTTGATCCACTTCTTGGGCTTGTAGTGTTTATTATGGATCTGATTGGAGCCCAAAGAAGGAAATGTGTTTGATGCATGATGATGTAGCTATGTAATAGACTAGTTGAGATACATTGCTTATAATTATGTAGAACTGGGCTTAAAAACCAAGCTAGTGAGACCAGAAGGTTTCTCTTTGTTCATTTCTTTTTTATATTTTGTAATTATGATGTTGATTAGGAGAGTTTGTTGGGAAGTTCACTAGCATTATTTAGCTCGTGCTTCTTGTGTAATTTCGTTCCCTGTGTTAATTAATTGGTAATAATTTATCCCTAGTACTCGTTTTGCTAGTTGCTGCACTGAGACCATCAAATGCTAATGGGTGTTCAGTTAGTTTGGTGGGTAATATCATATGATTAGATTCTCTTTGGTAGATTAAGACTATTTTTTCACCCATTAGACTAGACTGTACGACATGTGGACAAGTGGGATTGAATTGATCGATAATTATATTCATTTATTATTGTTTTAAATACATATTGTTAATAATATGTACGTAGTTATACTGGACGACATTTTATTAGGTGTAAATAAGTACAATACACTCGTTACCACTTTAATTATAAATACTCATATAAAGCCTAAACCACTCTTCTTAAACCAAAACCAAATGGTAGATATAAGTATATTTCTTAAAACTTGTGTAACCAAATGGTAGATATAAGTATATTTCTTAAAACTTGTGTATGTTTAAGTTTTGGAGTGTGAATTGAATGTTTAATATAAATTTTAATTGTGTTAGAGAACTCTATTGATCGTTGAATGTAAATGAGATTATATATATATATATATATATATATATATATAAAGTTTTATTATGGTTGTATTGAAATCTGTTTTGATTAGTATAAATTTTTTGATTCGATAAAATTTCAGCTAATGAGTGAGTAACCCAAATTTTGATAAACGAATAAAAATGTTTTGAATATGATTATCATTTCTGACAAATCAAAATTTTGGTCATGTTTATAATATCTTTTGATTTGTTCTATTCATAAATTGTCTTCTATTTATCTCTCGTTTGTAGTTTGTAGCTCATAATTGAAATTTTACTACTGAAAAAAACTCAAAATTTTCTTTTAGGAAATAAAGCTTATTTGAGCAGTCCGTATAAAAAAGAAGTGTATTTGATTTTAAAATATAAATACATAATTGTAGTTTCACCTTAACTACAACTCATTTCATTAATATAAAAAAATTTCATTTCTCTTAACTTTTACGAGTTCTTCAACTCACTCAAGAAAAAATAATGATGTGATAGCATGTGTTAACCAAACCACGTGCACTTAAAAATGTCAAAATTACCATTGACATTTATCTTTGATAATAAAATGACTAAATTGCTATTAAAACAACAAATAAAACAAGTTGTTTTTTACTGATTCGTTTGTACATATATTTACATTGTTGGTGTGGTGTAATAGATTGTGTTAGGTTTTTAAAAATTCGATTGGGTTTGGGCTGAAATTTTTTTTAACTTAATGGATTGGGTTGGGTCTCGGGCTAAAAAAATTTAACCCGATCCAAATTGATAACCTGGTCATTATATAATTATATTTTATATATATTTAAAATATATTTACTTTAAGAATTGATGGACTAAATTTATATTTTTGTATGTTAGTTTGGATTGCAATATATAGTTTGTGTTTATATATATATATATATATATATATATATATATATATATATATATATATATATATATATATCTTTTCATTCCATTTCTTTTTTTCTTCTTAAAATCATTTCAACAAAAAATGCTAGTTTCCATAAAAAAAATGAAGCCAATTAGAATTTTATGGAGATTCTAAGACCAAGTCTATACTAGTATTGAAATTTTGAAGAATTTGATTGATCAAACACCTTTAAAATTTAGTTTTTATTTATTTTTGTATGATTTGTATTAAATTAAGCTTGTATGAACTTTCTGTGAAGTGATTTAAGGTACTTAATTTGTAAATGATGACTTGCAAGATTTAATTAATTCTTGTATGGATTTGATTTTGGATCTAAAACGATGAATGATTGTAATAAAATATTTTTTCTTATGTAATATGTTTACATTAATTTTTAAATGAAAAAACACTAAACCGATGACTTAAACCAACCCAAACCGATTTGAATGGATTTGGTTAGGTTAAACTTTGATGGATTTAAGGTTGGGTTGAGATTTTGTTAACGTGATATAATTGGGTTGAGTTGATTTTTTAGGTCAACTTGACCTAAACCGATCCATGCTCACCCTTAGTTGTTGTGTTCACATACACCAATAGTGCATTTCATGGTTCTTTGTCATCTTTATTTGCCACTAAACTTGGATCAATTGCTATTGAAGGTTAGATTACAACCTTTGTTCTCCTCTCTGATGGCTAAGTTAACCTTTATTCTCATATCTATTCTCGCAAGATTCTTTTTGTGATTAAATTTCTTTGTCTCCGCTTGCAGCTGCTGTGAAAAGGGCAAATGTTGAGCTATATCACTTGTGCAAGAAGTCTTCTTTGGCAATGTTCTTAGTGCAAATCTGAGTCAGGCTCCTGCTAGACAGGCGGCATTGGAATAACGTTAGCATTGTGTTATTCAGAGTTGCTTTCGAAGTTAGTGTTATGATTAAACGAAAACAAAATCAGGATTTCTCCAAACATATGGAAGTTCAATAACTGATACATGTTAATAATGACTAGAAAAATGTCGATTTTCGACATAATTGATGCACCCATTAACATGGAGAAAAATCTGGCATAAACTGTGAGAGACTATAAAAATGCTGAGATATGAAATAGAAAGATTAAGATGTTATCCGGAGATGAAAAAAAGTGTTGATGCCAAAAATCTGCTTCTCGGATCCCTGCGCACGTGAACATGAAAGACACATAAACTAAAAAGTACATGAAAGACACGTAAACTAGAAAGTACCTGAGGGTTGTGCCTCGAGGGACTCTCTGATGCTGAAGTTAGTATATGGCTTAAAGAGATAAAATGGAGAATATTTGGTGTAAGTTGTGAATAATACCTTTGATGGTGAATGCCCTTTATATAGTGTTGTGGAGCAAAGTCCAATTAGAAGGGTGATTTTAGTGTTGTGATAGGAATAACATTCCTCTTAGATAAGACTAGGGTTATCCACAGACTGAATTTGAATAGCATTTTATCCATAAATTGGAGTGTTGTATTAGTTTTGGGACATTGGCATGAGATTACCATAACACCCTTCAGCGTAAAATTACCATAACACCCTTTGCCAAGTGCGGAGATTTGATTGGTTGATCTGTCTAGATTGTGCAATTACTTTTTTTCCCTTAAAGGTTGCCACGTGTCTTAATGTCATTGGAGAGAGAATTTCCCCTACATCAGATGCCCCCCCCCCCCCCCCCCCCCCCAACTTCCTTGAGTGTAGTTATGCAGTAGAGGAATTAGAGTTTGTTTGGAGTGTTTTATTTCTGTGTCATGTGGTTCTGACATCGTTTGGGTACCTGGGTACTAAGAAGGCGAGAAGCAGACACTTAAAGTTGTCTGAGCAGTTTAAGGGATAGTGCATGGCTACCTTTGAATATCATGTGCTTGAGGAGGACTAATAGCTCGGCACTACCTGCTCATAAGGGAATGTAAAATCTGAGGAGACCTAGTAGCTCAGCGTTGCCCCCTTGGAAGAGAGAGTGATAAGTCTATGGAGCTCAATCTTGAGCTAAGTTCCTTAAAGCAAGGTGAGTAACGAATCCGAGTGATACAGATTTGGACAGAGTGCCTCAAAGCAAGGTATGTAATGAGTTCGAGTGATACAGACATAAGTGGAACGAGTTCGAGTTAATCAGACGTAAGTGGAGAGTATCGAGTCCGAGTTAATCGGATGTAAGTGGAGAATAGTGAGTCCGATCAAATCGGATATAAATGAATAATAATGAGTTCGAGTTTATCGGACGTAAGTAGAGAATAGTGAGTCTGAGCTACTTGGACATAAGTGGAGAATAGCGAGTCTGAGTTCATCGGACGCAAGTGAAGAATAGTGAGTTCGAGTCCATCGGACGTAAGTGGAGAATAGCGGGTCTGAGTCTGTCGAATGTAAGTGGAGAATAGCAAGTCCGAGTCCATCGGACATAAGTGGAGAATAGTGAATCTGAGTCCATCGGACATAAGTGGAGGATAATGAGTCCGAGTCCATCGGACATAAGTGGAGAATAGCGAGTCTGAGCTAATTGGATGTAAGTGGAGAATAGTGAATCCGAGTCCATTAGACATAAGTGGAGAATAGTGAGTCCGAGTTAATCGAACTTAAGTGGAGAATAGCGGGTTCGAGTATCTCGGACATAAGTGAAGAATAATGAGCACGCGCTAATCAGATATAAGTGGAGAATAGCGAGTCCGAGTTAATTGGAATTAAATGGAGATAGATCCGAGGAGATTGACTTGGATCAAACTACTCAAAGTCGATGGAGAAATTGAGCGGAGGGCGAAGGACGGAGGTCGAAGTAGCTCGGGGCTACTGTAATGACCTATCACGGGTTGGCCAGCCCCAAGACATTGTCGTCACGTTTTGAAATCCCAGCACGACACATATATGCAACAATATAAAAACATAAATTGACTAAAAATATATATACATCAAGCCTCAACCCTCAACAGGGAAGTTACATTATCAATAATCTATCTGAAACAATATATACAACATATTAAGTATGTATGAATATCTACAATTTTTTTTTCTTCTTCTTCCATTAGTCCAAGGATATGGACCAAAAGACTTACCTATAAAAACTCAGTCTGAATCTCAGCTCACAAATTTATCTGTCCTGCCCACTACCTGAAATTATTTAATACATATATCTTATATACTAGTGATACCTGTTTTCTTTTTATATATTTTATCAATTTAATATTATCATTTACTTCATCATAAAGTTCATATCATACAAACAATAGATCATATAATTCTTTATCATATCATCCTTTCAATTGTCTCACTATGAGACTCATCTGTCTATCAATCATTTCATAATCAAGATTGATGCTTTAGCATCTCAGCCAACAATAATAAATATTTTAAAAAAATAAATGCACGAATTTAAATGATCTTTCTTTCTTTCTCATTAGATCATTTCATACTATCATCTGGGAATATCTTCCCACATGTCAACATATTTCAGCCAGACCAGCAACCATCCTGGTCTTCTCAGCAAAACCAGCTGCCTTCCTGGTCTTTCTTTTATGCATACGAACAATAACATGCAAGCAAGCATACATCAAAGCATTCAATTCAACTGTCTCTTTCTCAAAATTATTATTTTATCATATACATATTAAATTGTCTCCTCATATATCACAACCGTTTTTCAATCATATCTTTCAAGGATCTCATATATCTTTTCAGCATATTTTTCATTAATACATCATTTTAAAATATAATTTCTCATATAATTAATTTTCAACATATCATTTAATCCTTAATCAATCAATCAATTATCATACATAAAAGAAAATACATCATCCAATCATTATAATTCAACAATTAATTCAAATATCATCAATTCATATTTTTATTGGTCTCGATTACTAAAAGTAAATCTAACTCACCGTATAGCACTTAAAGCTACCCGTGGATCACCTCCTTGCCTTTTATGCTCCTTTCAGCAATTTCTTGAGATTGCTGATCGTCAATACCTAATCATAAACTTTCATTAATCTTACCATTTCATAACTTAATTCAACAATATAATTATTTAGTCATGAGTTTTATTGAAAATTTACCCCCGATTGAGATGAACTCTCGATACTGAAATTGAATAACTGTAATTATCCTTAATATTGGAGAAATTTGTATGAATATAAAAAAAGGAAGAAACCAAACAAACGGAAGTCCAAACAAACGAAACGGTTAACACCTAAGGAATATAAGCTTCTGAGTTTATATTGAGTTTTTTTTAATAATTATTATTTTATTATTAATTAATATATTATATTATAAAATTTTACCAACCCCCACATGGTGAAGCATGTCGGTGCAAGTTACTAAGCCAAAAAAAATCTTTCCTTCACATATCCACTGCTTCTGCTGCTTGAGAGATTTATTTTTCCCATGGGGTATTTAAGGTTCTGCTATTGATTTTAAATTCACAATTTTACCATTAGTTATTTACGATTCTGTCATTGATTACAATTTACAATTTTTCTATTAATTATTTATAATTCTGCCACCCACCTTTCAATATATAAAATTTACGGTTTTGTCATTCTTTATTTTCAATTATGCCATTTTATAATTACAGTTTTGCCATTTTCCCTTAAAGTCTATTTTTCATCTTTTCTTCCTTTAAAAAACAAATTCTAAAAATTATAAGAATATGGAAAAATTTTATATTTTCTTCCATCAACTTTTCTAATTATTTTCCTCAACCTCATTCCACATTTTTCTTCAAAATTCTTCCATTTCAACTTCAAATTTCGTAGTTTTCAGTACTTTTTTCTTCAAAAATTTCTAACTGTTTCAACAAAATTTTCAATATCATCTTTCAAATATTATTTCAAATCAATACTAAATCTTTGATCTATAGATTATTTACTTCAATATAATATATGTAAAATTACTTCTTTACCTTTATTTTATGAACACGAGTATTACAATTACCTTCTCGGAGCTGATGGAGAAACTAGGTTGAAGGTAAAGTAGCTCGGGACTACCTCCTCAGAGAAAAGGGAGAAACTAAACTGAGGGCGAAGTAGCTCCGGGCTACCTCTCTAGAGTTGTTGGAAAAACTGAGCTGTAGTCGAAACAAAGCTAATGGAGAAACGAAACTGATGGAGAAACGAAACTAATGGAGAAACCAAGCTGGTAGAGAAACCGAGCTGGTGAAGAAACTGATCTGAGGCCGAAGTAGCTCGAGGCTACTTCCTTAGAGCTGATGGAGAAATTGAGCTAATGGAGAAAATGATCTAAGGCCGAAGTAGGTCGAGGCTACATCCTCAGAGCTGATAGAGAAACTGAGCTGAGGGTGAAGTAGCTCGGGATTACCTCCCCAAAGTTGATGGTTAAACTGAGCTGGAGGCGAAACAAAGCTGATGGAGAAATGAAGTTGATGGAAAAACGAAGCTGGTGGAGAAACAAAGCTGGTGGAGAAACGAAACTGGTGGAGAAATAAAGCTGGTGGAGAAACGAAGCTGGTGTATAAACAAAGTTGATGGAGAAACCAAGCTAGATGAATTGAGGTATTCGGGTGTTTTGAGATTTATATCCCGTCTTGTGGAGTGCTTCTATTTGCTTGAGTTTGGGGCGTGTTTGAGGCATTTTCATGAAGAAATAACAGTCTTTCTTTGACCGTTTGTAAGAAACTTTCCTTAGAAAGTCGAACTTCAAAATTTGGAAGCCGGTGCTAAAAAGAGGAGGCTGAAAAACCTTAGAAACCGGTTTGTACAAGTCTGAAATCAAGCTTGAGTTTGGTGAACCAACTTATCAAAATTGGTGGTTTATGAAGAAACTCAAGTGTGGAAACACAAGTTTGGAATTCTAAGCCTATATTTGAAACGAGCACGTCATAAAACCTTAGGAACCGGTCTTATTGGATCTGGGTGATGTGGCACCTAGGTGGAAATGATGTGGCATTGACTAAACATTCACTTGCTGATGTCACTTGCTGACGTCATGCTTATCTGAAGGTCAAAAGTTTGTTTTTCGGTGAATTTTAACGGTTCCAATGAAGGACTTTTTGACGTCCGGTTGCCGTGAAACTTTGAAAACATGTTGATCTAAGGACGGAGAATCTATTTTTATATGTTGATATGAATTTTTATGGTCGGATTTTTTCAGATCTAACAGTCAAAATTTTGTTTTCTCGATGAACTTTAACTGTTCCGATGGAGGACTTTTCGAATTCTGATCGCCGTGAAACTTTGATGACATGTAGATGTGGAGGTGGAAAACGTAGTGGTGTACTCTGATTGGATCATTGATGGTTAGAATTTTATAGATTTGACTATAAAGATCTTATATTCGATGATATTTTGGTGGTGCACAAGGACTTTTTTTAGATCTGATGGGATCTTGTGTTTTTTGTAGTTTCCGATCGGTAACTCGTCTTTAACGGCATCTTTAAAAAAAAATATTTTGGTTGTTCCCACAGATGGTGCCATCTGTTGATACCAAAAATCTACCTCCCGGATCCCTGCGCATATAAAAGACACGTAAACTAGAAAGTCCTCGGGGACTCTCCGATGCCTAAGTTAGTATATGGCTTAAGGAGATAAATTGGATAATATTTGGTGCAAGTTATGAATATATACCTTTGATGGTGAGAGCCCCCTTATATAGTTTTGTGGAGCAGAGTCCAATTAGGGGAGTGATTTTAGTGTTATGATAGGAATAACATTCCTCTTAGATAAGACTGGAGTTATCCACAGGCTAGATTTGAATAGCACTTTATCCATAAATTGAAGTGTTGTAGCAGTTCTGGGACATTGATGTGAGATTACCATAATGCCTTTCAGTGTAAAATTATTGTAATGCCCCATGTCAAGTGTACAGATTTGATTGGTTGATTTGTCTAGATTATGGAATTACTTTTTTGCCCTTGAAAGTTACCATGTGAGGGAATTTCTCCCTACCTCAGGAAGCAATGCTAGCAATAGTGATTCCTCTTTATGTTTGTCTAAATTTTTTCTAAGGTTTTAAAGATGAGAGAAGAATAAAAGAGAAATATTCGAAGAGAAGAATAAAATAGGAACATTCGAAGAGAAGAAAGGGAAAAACAAGAAAAAAAGTATGAAATAAAGAGATGCGATTTTACCTTATGAAAAGAAGCAGACTAGTCATTATGTCTCTTGAAGATGCTCAAATTGTTTTCTAAAGTTTTGAAGATGAGAGAAAGAAAAAAGATTCCCAAATCTTATAGAAAACCGAGATATGATTACTTAATCAAGAAAGTTTCACATCACCAATGGTGTGTTTTGGTGCTGAGAAAATAAAAAGGGAAAGTGAAAGAATATTGTTTTAAAATAAAACGATGCATTAAATAAAACATAATACAATTACGTGAGAAATAAAAAGAAAGGAAAAAAAGGGTAATGTCATAATTCACATTATATTTTGGCCAAAGGAAATGTAGACACTATTGCTGAGATTTGATTTCTAGTTCTCCCAAACGAAAGCTTATTCGACCATGAGTGAGAACTTGGTCTTCTTCTCCTACTTTTGGAAGTACAAAATTTAAATGACTTTTCATTGAACTACAAAATCGTTGAATCAATTAAACACAAAACAGAGAGAGAGGAAAACATAGATAGAGGGAAGAGAGAATGAAGAGGGATAAGAGAGAGCAGAGACACTGTCAACCATCGTCGAAGGAGAAAGAAGATAGTCGCAGTGAACCTCCAAGCAGAGACTGACAACAATCCTGGGGAACAACTAGCAAATATTGTTGAAGAAGAAAGAAAAGCAAGAAGTCTTGATTTTTTTTTTTTTTAATTTTGAAAATTACTTCCATGCCTATAAGTTTGTTTTTAATTTGTTTAAATTGAGGGTAGTTTTCTCATAAAAAAGAGTGAGAGTAGCTTTGGTCTAAACAAATTTGGAGGCAATATTAATTTGTGCATGAAATGTAACAAATCAGTATTCTTTTATTGGATGATAGGCTAATGGTGCTTTTGATAAAACTTTTGGCCATACAAAAAGAGTTACTGGAAACAGATTTGGTAGCTTTTCTTAATAATTATGTTTGGTAAAATTTAGTCATAACAACTTTTCCCAAAAGAGTTGTTTGAGAAAGCTAAAAATCCTCATTTTGAAAAAGCAAGAGAAGTGGAGCTCTTACGATCTGCTTGATCAGGTAGCTATTTTAGTTTTAATGATTTATGTTGTAAACCCAAAAATACCCTTATCATGATTTACAAATTCCACCTGACTCCCTATATAAGGACTTTCCCTAAACCTAAATCCTGGCTGCCTCTCTCTCCATTCTATTTGTATATGCATATTAGTAAAAAAAAATGTGCAAGGTAGGTTATTAAGATTTGTATTAGATATGGAAAGTAGTACTAGAATTATACGGGCTGTAAAATATTCATATGATCTGTACAAAGTCACTTACCCAAATTATGCTATGATTTTGTAATAATATGAGGTCTGAAAGCTAATAAACAAGAAAATAATCCTTTAGGTTTAAGGATATGTTTGAATTCTAAAAAAAGAAAATTGAAAAGAAAAAAAACAAAAACGAATATTTTCTCTGTAAAATGAGAACTAAGTAAAAGAAAAGAAAGTGAGTTTTAAATGATATATTTTTTTTTGCTTTTTCATTTTCCTCCTGATTTTCTTTCACAACATTTTCCAAAATCCAAACATGCTTTCATGAACCTCATATATTTTTTCATTGGTTGTTTATTAATGTAATGAATATCTCTTTTGTAAACCGAGTTTCAAACCCAAAAGATGGGGTGAATTGGGTTTCAAAAACTTTTGCTAATTAACTTGCAAGTTTTTAAATAGTTAAATACACAAAGCACACAATCAAATAATATGCTTGAAAGTAAATGAGTTTAAGGAAGAGAATATGCAAACTTTGTTTATAGTGGTTCGACAATATCGAACTCTCTCCTACCCTACATCCACTCTCTTCAAAGAACCTCCTTGAAGCAATCCACTAAAACTTTTAGTCGTGCAACTTCACGGGTGTTGCACAAACCTTACAACCGATCTCTCACGGAAGCTATAATGAAGTGTTTAATCATAAACACTCTAAGAGTTATACCAACTCTTTCCCTTTACAATAAATGAAATTTGTTTTAAAGTAAATGGTAAAAAGATAGTAATAAGTGCTTTTACAAATGAACTATAGCTTGAAGAATTGCTCAACGATAATTTTTTCAAAGCTTTTGACAATTAATGAGTTATCTTGTGAATTGAATGTGTTTTCTTCTTATATTAAATGCTCATTGAAATGGGTTTATATAGCCTTCAACTAAGATAACCGTTAGACACTGACTTGGTAGGTTTATGGCATTAAATGCTTAAGTCCTGCGTCTCAAACGATCATATTTTCGAATTACCAGTCGATTAGGTCCTTGCACCAGTCTACTGGGTCAAGTGAAGAATTTTCACTTTTTAGGCTAAGGAGAGTACCAATCGACTGGGTCATAGTACCAGTTGACTGGGAACTCTCTATCCCTTATCCTAGTTGACTGGTATAGGGACCCAATCGACTAGGTTGTCCTTCAACCCAGTTTTCCTTTTCAAAAACAGTTTTTGACTTAGAAACTTTTTGTATATTATTTTTGTCAATGTATTTTGCAAATTGAGCCACATATCAAGCTAAGTAATTGAACATAAGAGATTTAAAATTGTTTCAATTACCTTAATGCATATTCTAGATCTTTAGTCTTGTTTTGGTGTCTTAATTGCATTGAGTTCTTGCATCTTGTTTCTGTACTGAATACTTTTACCGCTTAAACACTTAGATAAAACTGTTAGTGAAATTAAAGTAGTATTTTGTCATTATTAAAATCAAATACGGGTCAACATCTTTATTTAATAGAATAATTCATTAAAAATGTGTATTTTTCACCATGTTTATTTTAATAATTTTACATTTTCACAGTATATTTAAAGTTATAATTACTAAACACTGTTATTGATCACAACACTTTCACAGTGCTTTTACAAGACAGTTTACCAAATGCTATACTATCTTTTTGCAACAGCACTTCCTGCATATTTTTTTGGTGTCAACACCCTCATAACACTTTTGACACCAACACCGCTACAACTACACTCCCAAACGAACTCTAAATGCCATGCTTCTCACTTACTATTTCAACTATGCTGAGAATCTTGAAGACCAAACTTGTTTAATTAAGTCACATCACTTTGACAAGTAAACTAACATAGTTTTTTGAAAGAATTAATAGAAAGACACATTCAAAATTAAACAATAATGTTAAGGATAAATTTAAAATTGATTTCTCCCTTTTAAAAATTACTTTAATCTACTTCGATTAGATTTTATTTCATAAATTATATTCTTTTGACGGAATTTGTGAAAAGGCCATGTTATCCTCGTATAAAACCTTATTTTCATCACTTTTTCCTTCAATTTTTTCTATCCTTTCTCTCTTCTCTTTTTCATCTCCTCTTTTTTTGTTGTTCCCATTCCATATTTGAAATTCGAAAGTACCCAGCAAATTATAGATCTTTGCTTTGCACTTATCAGATCTAAATCATGAGAGGTGATATGGCCCAAAATACTCCGGTCCAAATGAGCTCCGGGCCCTGCAGAATAACTCCGGCCCAAATGAGCTCCAGCCCAAATAAGCTCCAAGCCTACTAGAGCGGTCTAGTCCAAATGAGCTTCAGGCCCGGTAGGATACTTCAACCCAATAAGAAGCCCAGTTAAACTCTCCAGCCCGAGAAGCATTCTGGCCCAATAGCCTCCCCAGCCCTGACAAGTGGACCAGTGTACTCTTCGGCCCAGCAAAATCTCCAGGCCTATAAGGGATCGCCTAGCAGACCTACGTCTAGACCTCCCCTATGGCCGCCCTGCAGCTCCCCTACAACCGTTTCGCGCCACCCTACAGCTGCCTACGGTTGCAGCCCTACAGCCACCCTACGACGTGTAGCCACCCTACAGCGCCCCTCCTCCTGAGCTTGCAATCATGTCCTCCCCACTGGCAAATGACTATAAATGGGCCAAGGTATGGACTTCATGAGATCATGAACACACACACTTCTACTTACACTTCAACTGCACAAGCTTTCGGCTTCTTTTAAGCCCTCAGCTTCTCCTTTAAATAGTTACTGACTTAAGCATCGGAGCGCCCTCGAAGGGCCCCCCCTCTCCTCCTTCCGAGGGTCTTCAGTTCACTTCTGTTACCTGTGCAGGGCCAGGCCACGTCCTCACCGAAATCACTCCCATGTCCGAGCCACGTTCTCACCTACGCCACGTCAGCACCAACAGTAAGTGGCATCAACAGATTGGCGCCGTCCGTGGGAAACCACAATCTCTCGCTACAGTAAGAGCGAAGAAGTAAAAAGAACTCATCTGTCACGATACCGCCGAGGAACAGTGTCAGAAGAACAAACGAGGAAGCCCCCGTGGAGTGCTCGGCTCCTATCTAAAACGACGTTCGCAGTCACCAATCCAGACTCAAGTTCCCAACAATCCCCGGGCACACCACCCCCCGCCAGGGAGCAGCGCCCTCACCTTTCTGGAATGGACTCTCCTAATGACAAAGAAGAGGATACCCACCTCCAGGCCCCAGCGACTCAAGCTCAGTTCCAGGAGCTATCCATGATGATAGCCAGCCTAGCAGCCCAAATGCGGGGCGGAGGTCAGCAACCTTTCTTCCCTCCTCACCAAGCCCCAGAATAAGCCGAGTCATCCGGCAGGGACGACCCCACCTATAACCAGCCCCATATCGAGCCCTCGCCACGTAACAACCGATCCAAAGAGAGCTCCTCCTCAAAAGGCAACCTCAGCCTAGACAGACGGTTTGAGGAAATGGAAGAAAAAATAGACTCGGCTCTGAGGTGCAAAGATCCCAGCCTCATCGATGAATTTTGCATCCAAGACCCCCCATTCACAAAAGACATCCTCGAGACCCCGCTTCCACCCAACTTCAAGATGCCTCAAGTGAGAATGTATGACTGCTCTGCGGATCCTATGGATCACCTACAGCACTACAAGACGACTATGATGCTGCATCAGCACTCGAACCCGGTCATGTGCCGTGCCTTCTCTCTGACTTTTAAGAAGGCAACAGACACTTGGTACTCAAGGCTGAAGCCAGGAAACATCAGTAACTTCAAAGAACTCAGCTACGTTTTTGCCTCCCATTTCTTCAGTAGCAAGGGGCCTAAAAAGACTTCAGATAGCCTCTTCAACATCATCCAGCAATGAGGAAAGAGGCTCCGGGCCTACATCTCACGGTTTAATACAGCAACATGGAAGATTCCCGACCTCGACCCAAACATCCAAGTAATGGCCTTCAAAAATGGATTGAGGTCGGGCATCTTCAGCTCTAAACTGACTCGGTGCCCACCCTGAGACATGAATGAAATCTTGGCCCGGGTTGAGAAGTATATGCTGGCAGAAGATGACCAAGCCTTTAGAAGAGAGAGGGAATGAGAAGTTGAAAAGAAAAGGAAGGATCCTGACCCCCAGAAGGGGACAGTCAAGAGGCCTCACCAAGAGAACAGGTACAGGCCCCACCCTCGAGTTGACGGCTTCACTCCACTCAATGCCACCTGGACAAACGTCCTAATGCAACTCCAAGACAAGTCCGTCCTTCAGTGGTCGCCTAGGAAGCCACGTCTCGGAGGTGACCAGAGCTGGTGGTGCCGCTTTCATAAGAACTATGGTTATGACACTGAGGAATGTCATGACCTGAAGGAACAAATTGAAGCTATAATCAACAGAGGGTACTTACGAGAATTCACCGAACCTCGGAGAAGGGACGAGCCCGCACTGCCAAGGAGAGATACTGGACGTCCCTATCGTCAGCAGGAGCAGACAAATCCATAAAGAAACCCTATGACCGAGCAAGAAGGGCCCATTCAGAAGAAGCAGGAGGTGGCCACAACCACCCGCATCATCAAAACCATCTACGGGGGCCCGACCGCGAGAGGTAGTTCGGGGCAGGGCAGTAAAGCCTACACCAAGGTCGTAGCCTCCGTTAGCAGCCCCCACAAGAGAAGAAGAACTGAGCCAGTGATCTCCTTCACAGAGGATGATCTGGAGGATGTGTAGACTCCTCACGACGATGCAGTGGTAGTCTCTCTCCTGGTAGCCAACTACGAAGTGCGAAGGGTCCTGATTGACAATGGGAGTTCAGCGGACATATTGTTCTATAATGCTTACCAATGCATGGAGCTGAAAAATGGACATCTGGAGCCAGCCCCGGCCCCCCTCTATAGTTTCGGTGATTCTCTAGTGTTCGCTGAGGGGAGCATAGTCCTCCCAGTGAAGGCAGGTACGGTGCCAAAGACCTCCACGGTACAGACCACCTTCTTGGTAGTCAAGCAACCCTCCTCCTACAATACGATCATCGGTCGAGCCACCCTCAACAAACTGAAGGCCATCGTTTCCACCTATCACTTGAAGGTCAAGTTCCCCACCAATGAAGGCGTAGGAGTGATCAGAAAATCTCTCGGGCCTGCTACCTGAACGCTGTCAGAGAAGGGAAGAAGACAGAGGCCCTGCTCCTTGAGGTAGAAGATCTCAGGGATGAGATGAAGACTCCTAGGGGACGACCTGTAGAGGAGTTGACCTCGGTACCACTCGGAAGAGATCCCGCCCGAACTGTCCAAATAGGTGCAAACCTCCCCGAAGAGCACAGAAATGATCTTGTCTCCCTGCTCTGGAAGAACATAGACCTGTTTGCCTGGTTGGCCTTGGACATACCGGGGATCAGCCCTGGGACTAAACGGTGACCCCAGGTACAAGCTGGTCATTCAGAGGAAGAGGACCTTCGCCCCTGAACGACAAACGGCGATTAACACTGAGGTGGATAAGCTGTTAGAAGCAGGCTTTATCAGGGAGGCAAGATACCCGGAGTGGGTGTCTAATATGGTAATGGTCCACAAGGCCAGCGGCAAGTGGCGCATTTGCATTGACTTCACCAATTTGAATAACACTTGCCTAAAGGACAGTTTCCTTCTCCTTCTGATTGACCAGTTGGTAGATGCTACCTCAGGGCATGAACACTTTTTTTTCATGGATGCGTACTCCGGCTACAATCAGATCTTCATGCACGAGCCAGACCAAGATAAGACCGCCTTCGTTACTGACCAAGGGTTGTATTGTTACAAAGTCATGCCCTTCGGACTCAACAACGCTGAGGCGACCTATCAGAGGCTGGTGAACAAGATCTTCAAGGGGTAGATTGGGCGAAACATGGAGGTTTACGTGGATGATATGCTGGTCAAGAGCTCAGAAGCACGGAACCACTGCTCCAACCTGGAAGAAGCGTTCGAAGTATTGCGCCAGCATAACATAAGGCTTAATCCGTCCAAATGCGCATTCGGGGTAACCAGTGGAAATTTTTAGAGTTCATGGTCACCCAGAGGGGAATAGAAGTCAATATGGAGAAGATAAAGGCCATCCTTGATATGACCCCTCCCATGTCTGTGAAAGAAGTTCAGCAGCTCACCGGCTGAGTTGCCGCTCTGAACCACTTCATGTCCAAATCGACGGAAAGGTGCCTTCTTTTCTTTAAGGCCATCAAGAAGGCCAAAGATTTTTCCTGGTCTGAAGACTGCCAAAAAACTTTTGAAGATTTGAATCGGTATTTGAGTTCGCCACCACTCCTAACCAAGCTGCTCCAGAGTGAGGAGTTTTTCCTTTATCTGTTTGTCGAATATATCACTGTGGCCTCCGTCTTGGTACGAAAAGAAACGGGAGTCCAGAAGCCCATCTACTATGTTAGTAGAATTCTCCATGAAGCCGAGATCAGGTACTCTCCTATTGAAAAGATGGCTTATGCCCTAGTAGTGGTAGCACGAAAACTCCGACCTTATTTTCAGGCGCACACCATCGTCCTCCTGATAGACCAACCCTTAAGACAAATCTTGCATAACCCAAGTGTTTTTGGGAGAATAGTGAAGTGGACGGTAGAGCTGAGAGAGTTTGACATCCATTATCGGCCCTGACAAGCAATCAAGGGCCATGCTCTAGCTGACTTCATTGTGGAGACAACTCTGTCGATAGACCCGGATGAATCCGCGGCGTCCATGCCCAGTGGGGACTCTCTAGGATAGACCCTCCATGTAGACGGATCCTCTAATTCACTAAGGAGTAGAGCAGGGCTCATCCTCTGTAGTTCGGAAGGCTTTACGATTGAGTACGCCTTGAGGTTCGGATTTAAGACCTCCAATAACGAAGCAGAGTACGAAGCTCTCCTAACTGGTCTAAGGTTGGCCAAAGCATTGGCCGTCGAAGTTTTAGATGTGTTCAGCGATTCTCAATTGGTGGTGAGTCAGGTAAAAGGAGAGTTTGAGGCCAAGGGGGAGAGGCTCACCCAATATCTCCAAAAGGTAAAGGAACTAGCCGCCAAGTTCCAGACATTTCAGATAACTCAGATCCCTCGAGCCGAAAACTCCAAAGCAGATGCCCTGGCCAACTTGACCTCCTCCCAGCACCTGATGACCAACCGAGCTATCTACCAGGAAACTCTTTCCGCACCAAGTATAGATAAGGCTTCAGTCCTGCCAGTAAAGGAGGGACCCACATGGATGGATCTAATCCTCTAGTATCTAAAAGGTGGCACGGTACCCGAGCAGAAGGATTAAGCCAGGAGGTTAATCTCCCGTGCCTCGCGATACACCCTCATGGAAGGGCAATTATACAAAAGGGCCCTGACCATCCCTTACCTACGATGCCTCGGGCCTAGGGAGGCAGATTATATTCTCCGAGAGGTCCACGAAGGGATATGCGGGAATCACCTGGGAGCTCAGGCCTTAGCTTTCAAGGTTCTCCGCCAAGGGTATTACTGGCCCACAATGAAGGATGATGCAGCAGACTTGGTCAAGAAATGTGAAAACTGCCAGCGGTGGTCTCCGATATCGCACCGCCCTGCTAACGCTCTTGTCTCCATCACCAGTCCCCTCTCCTTCGCCATGTGGGGGATGGACATCCTTGGCCCATTCCCAACTGCTACTGGGCAGAAGAAGCACCTCATCGTGGCCATTGATTACTTCACCAAGTGGGTCGAGGCAGAGCCACTAGCTAGCATCACGGATCACCAAACCCAGAACTTTGTTTGGAAATTAATAGTATGTCGGTTCGAAATCCTTCGAGTGTTGATCACCGACAACGAAAAACAGTTTGATAGCTCCTGGTTCAAGACATTCTGTGATGACCTCCACATCGAGCACAGGTTCTCGTCCGTTGGGTATCCACAGGCCAATGGCCAGGCTGAAGTAACCAACAGGACACTTCTCCAAGGAATCAGAAGAAGACTTGATGAGGCAGATAAGCAGTGGGCTGACTAGCTCTCCAATATACTTTGGGCCTATCGGACCACAATACGAACGCCAACAGGAGAAACTCTCTTCTTCATGGCATACAGATCAAAGACTGTTATCCCTCTTGAAATCAGGGTCCCATCAATGCGAGTACAATGCTTCGAACCACGCAACAACGAGGAAAGGTTAAGGATGAACGCGGATCTGGTTGAAGGAGCTCGGGATAAAGCCCAAATTCACCTAGCTGCTTACCAGCAAAGGGCTGCTCGATACTATAATTCCCGGGTTCAGCCCAAAGACTTCAAGCTGCATGACCTCGTCCTCCGGAAGAGTGAAGTGTCCCATCCCCACCACACGAGGAAGCTCATCTCAAAATGGAAGGGCCCTTATCGGATCCGAAAGGTTTGTAGAATTGGAACCTACAAGCTCGAAGATATGGATGGCAAACTCATCCCCCGCACCTGGAATGCGGAGAACCTCCGAAGGTTTTATCAATAAAATGTGAAATGTAAAAGCAAAAATTCAATAAAGTTTAAAGTTGAACTCCATAAATTTTCTTAAGTTAAAGAGGGAGTACAAAGGAAAGGCGCTTTCGACCCCGGATACAAAAACAGACCTATTCTAAAGAGCCTAATGGGCGTCACCATCACTCCTCGCTCTGCTCTCGCCACCTCCCGTATCCCCAGCTTCGCTCTCTGGGCCTAGCTGGATCTCATAACCTAGATCCTCTTGGGCGCCGGCACCAACAGTCTCCTCTGCGTCCCCTCCTGAAGGGGTGGCTTCGGAACCCTCTGACTCAGCCGCCAAGTTAAGGCCTAAGAAGTCCACTTCCGGGAAAAGAAGCTCAGCCCTTCTCTTAGCTTCGTTGAAACCTTCGAAGTACTGAATAGCACCCTCCCTTGTCAAGGATGCCTCATTTTCCTTGGATCGGTGGTGAACCTCTTCCAGCTCTTCCCTCAAAACCTCCTCAGCTCAACGCCAGTGATCTCTCTCAAAGATTACCTCCGCCCTGTCCCTCTCCGCCGTCCCAAGAGAGATGGACGAATCATGGGCCAAGTTCTGGGACTCCTCCAACTTGTGCTGAGTCTTAGCCAGACGATCCGCCATATCCAAGGTGCTCCGAGAAAGCACCCCAGCAAGAACCCTGACCTAAAAAAAAAAAATAAAAAAGCAGCCTCGTCAGGAACAGTCGAAATATGTGGACCAACTAAAAAATGAGACAAGCAGTACCTAAGAAAAAGTAACCTCCGTAGTCGAGCACAGCGCCTCGATAGGCTTTGACGAGGCATCCACCAGGTCGCGAGGAGGAATCCCCAGCACCAGATGCTTACGAGCCACCCTGGGATTGGCAAACACGGAGTCATCCGTCCTCAAAGCCCACCTTGGAGTGAAAAGGGGGGCCATCCCAGACGCTTCCTGAGGCAGAGATGCCCCCGGAAGAGGAGGGGGAGTAACTGGGTCCTCTCGTTCCTTAGGAATCAGGGGCCTCGGGGAACTATCAGCAGGAGTTGGAACCACAGATGGGACCTTGGCCTTCTTCTTTTGCCCAGATCCGCTAGCCTCTGTGGCCCTTTTCTTCTCTCGAGCCAAGTTCCTGGCCATCGTTGCCATCTCCATGTCTGCACAAAAGATGAAAAACGAAGTATTAAAGACTTGGAGGAAAAAGGCAGGGTTTCTATAAACTAGCAAATCAACGACTACCATGCTCGAGGCTCGGGGGAAGGCTGGGAGGACACAGGCCACGCCTGTGGAGTTCTTCGTTATCTTCGAGCACCTCGATGTCCAGGGGCACGACCAGCATCACCCTCAACATCTCCTGCTCATGAGGCAAGAGGTGTGGTTTTTTTGCATTTACCAACACGCTTCAAACTCCAATTGAGAGGGATGTCAAAGCTCACAATGCTCTAAACAAAGAAAAAGCCCCCTTTCCACAGCTTTATGGAGGAAGACTTCTCCTTCAGAACACTCTTCCCCCGCCTCGAGCTGACAATGAACTATCCCGAGTGACCGAGTCGGGCTAGCTGAAAATGGGCCTTGAACACGTTGATGTTCATCACCCCTCCAACTTCCTGGCACATGGCGATGAATGCCAAGATTAACCGAACCAAATTGGACACCAGCTGGCTTAGTGCAATGCCGAAGTATCTAAGTATCGAATAGAGGAACAGGTAGAGAGAAAGTCTGAGCCCAGCCTTAAGCTGGTGTTCATAAACACACAGTTCATAAGGCACCTGGCCTCCAAGGGGATCTTATATTTGACCCTCGTCCTCATAAGGCTGGCCTCCTCTACTATGCTCGGAATGGAATTCGCTTCGAACGTCCATTCCTCCCTTTCAGTATCTAGGGCGTCGTCTCTAATAAGTATTGACACCTGGACGTCCCCCTCTCTAGACGTCTCTGTCTCCTCACTCTCCCCTCTGTCTCCCTCATATAGTACGAGGGCCTGTCCCCCCTAAGAGTACCCTCCTGAGAGGAGCCCCCATCACTAGAAGAAGTGCCCATCACCTCCTCTAACGATAGGGCTTCGCTGGTATCACTACCCCCATACATTTTACTTACCTAGAAAGAAAAGGCTTTCGTGGAAGACTCCTAAAAATACCGAGCGCTCTCAGATTTTAACTAATGTTCAAGACCTCTAAAAAATGTAAAGTGAAGGAAGAGGGAACCTGCTTATATAGAAGCTTTGGCAACAGAAATGAGGAACGTCAATCCGCGCGTCAGATGAAAGGACTCGCCCTCTGCTGTTCCCCATGAACCGTTTCCAGTCTCCAAGGTGCCAGCTATCACTAAAACGAGCCTTCTGCTGTAACCAACGCGCCACCACTTCTTATCAAACGCCATCGCTTAACCCCTCTACAGAAAGGTAAACCTAATAGGCCTAGAGTGGACAGAAGGGCCCACGTGCACAGAAAGGAGGAAGCTGCCCGAACCTAAGATTCTCCAAGTCTTGATCGCTCGGCTATGTTCTCCAATGATTCTCCAAAAGTCCGAGCCTTGTCAACGCTCGGCTAGTTTCTCCAAAAATTCCGAGCGTATGAGCTGTGTTGTATACACTCGGCCATATTTTCTCCAAGGATTTCTTCAAAAATCTGAGCCTTGTCAACGCTCGGTCGTATTCTCCAAAAATCCGAGCATTGTCAACGTTCGGTCGTATTCTCCAAAAATTCCAAGCGTATGAGCAGCGTTGCATACGCTCGGCCATGTTTTCTCCAAGGATTCTCCAAAAATCCGAGCCTTGTCAATGCTCGGTCGTATTCTACAAAAAGTCCGAGCGTATGAGCAGCGTTGCATACACTCGGCCATGTTTTCTCCAGGGATTCTCCAAAAATCCGAGCCTTGTCAATGCTCGGTCGTATTCTCCAAAATGTCCGAGCATATGAGCAGCGTTGCATACGCTCGGCCATGTTTTCTCCAGGGATTCTCCAAAAATCCGAGTCTTGTCAACACTCAGTCATATTCTCCAAAAAGTCCGAGCGTATGAGCAACGTTGCATACGCTCGGCCATGTTTTCTCCAGGGATTCTCCAAAAATCTGAGCCTTATCAACGCTCGGTCATATTCTCCAAAAAGTCCGAGCGTACGAGCAGCGTTACATACCCTCGGCCATGTTGTCTCCAAGGATTTCTCCAAAAATCCGAGCCTTGTCAACGCTCGGTCGTATTCTCCAAAAAGTTCGAGTGTATGAGCAGCGTTGCATACACTCGGCCATGTTGTCTCCAAGGATTTCTCCAAAAATTTGAGCCTTGTCAATGCTCGGTCATATTCTCCAAAAAGTTCGAGTGTATGAGCAGCGTTGCATACGCTCGGCTATGTTGTCTCCAAGGATTTCTCCAAATTCTGAGCCTTGTCAACACTCGGTCATATTCTCTAAAAAGTCCGAGTGTATGAGCTGCGTTGCATACGCTCGGCCATGTTCTCCAATGTTTCTCCAAAAGTCTGAGCCTTATCTATCGCTTGGCTAGTTTTTCCAAAAGTCTGAGCCTTGTTATCGCTCAACCCGATTCTCCAAAAGTCCGAGCCTTGTCTATCGCTCTGCCAGTTTCTCCAAAAGTCCGAGCCTTGTCTATTGGTCGGACAGATTCTCCAAAAGTCCGAGCCTTGTCAACGCTCGGTGGTATTCTCCAAAAAGTCTGAGCGTATGAACTGCGTCGCATACGATAGGCCAAGTTTTCTCCGTGTTCTCCAAAGTTCAAGCCTTGTCAACGCTCGGTCGAATTCTCTAAAGTCCGAGCCTTATCTAACACTCGGCCAAGTTCTCCAAAAGTCCGAGC
The DNA here is from genome assembly GCA_023935145.1 of Bretschneidera sinensis. Lineage (NCBI taxonomy): Eukaryota > Viridiplantae > Streptophyta > Magnoliopsida > Brassicales > Akaniaceae > Bretschneidera > Bretschneidera sinensis. The sequence goes on from CM043700.1 coordinate 116,799,421, forward strand.
GTTTGAACTTATTCTATAAACGCACAGCCTTGTTCTCCAGGGTTCAAATGTTTCGAAAACGCCCTACCAAGGCTACCCCTTGTACGATTTTTTGAAACTTCTTTAGGATTTCGTCAAAATCAACATCCATTCATTCATTCACGCAAGTGTAAAAAGCAAGAATATTGTGTGAAGACAAAGATCAAAATAAAAGATATTTTATTAATTCAAAGGATTACAACTAACGACCTTGAAGTACAAGTAAAAAAGGACCCTAACGGCCTCAAAGTACAAAGAAAATGACAGTGGCCCTAAGGCAAGGAAGGGGCAGCCACCGCCCCCTTATCTTGCTGCCACCAGAGGGACGACAACGCCTTACTCTCAACTTCCAAGGACCAGGAGCAAGCCGACCCCCCTCTTCTTCTTCTGTTCTAATAAGCTCGAGGGGCCGAGGAGCCCACCATCCAGAGATACAACCCCCCTAACTTTAAATAAATCAGTAGTACTCCTTCGGGGCAGGCCGTGTCCCTCTTCTTCCTCAGTTCCAAGGAACCGAGGAGCTCTTGGCGCAAGGAACCCTTCCAGATCCACTCGGAATCTGGAAGAGGTCTTTGCCTCCACTCGAAATCTGAAAGAGGTCCTTACCCTCGTTTGAAATCAGGGAGAAGACCGTGGTCGTTGAACCACGATCCTCCTCTAGGGTAGCCTCGTCTTCCTCTTTGGCTTCCATAAAACCATTAAGAGACTGATGACTCATCTCTCTCTGTGAAATCATTACCCTCGGTATTACCCAAGCCAATGGTTCCACTATTCGGAAGTGGTATCTCCTTCTCAAGCTCTTCAGAAACTGAACTCGTTTCTGCTTAAAACAAAAGGTGCCAGAGACCCCTATTTATAAGAAGGGAAAACACATTTCGTGAAAGGAGTTAATGCGAAAACGGAAAAAGAAAGGGGCCTTTATGGTTTTCAAAACGACTCCTCGTTTCCCCAAGCAACCATTCGCCTCCAGAGAGTAATGGTCCGACTCTCAAGGACGACCGTTCGATCGTAAATTTGACTTTACGGTTTTTAAGAAGACTTTTCGCTTCCCCAGATGACCTTTCACCTCCTGAGCATCACGGTTCAGCCATCATGACCTGGTTTTACTCAGCTCCATTTAAAATCCTGGCCCACAAAATACTGCCTTAAGCACATGAATGTACCCAAGGAAGTGGGGGGCCTGTGATATGGCTTAAAATACTCCGGCCCAAATGAGCTCCGAGCCCTGCAAAATAACTCCGGCTCAAATGAGCTCCAGCCCAAATAAGCTCCAGGCCTACCAGAGCGGTCCAGTCCAAATGAGCTTCAGGCCCAGTAGGATGCTCCAACCCAATAAGAAGCCCAGTTAAACTCTCCAGCTCGAGAAGCATTATGGCCTAATAACCTCCCCAGCCCTGACAAGTGGACCAGTGTACTCTTTGGCCCAACAAAATCTCTAGGCCCATAAGGGATCGCCTAGCAGACCTATATCTGGACCTCCCCTACGGTCGCCCTGCAGCTCCTCTACAGCCGTTTCACGCCACCCTACGGTTGCCTACGTCTGCAGCCCTATAGCCACCCTACGTAGCCCCTCCTCCTAAGCTTGCAATCATGTCCTCCCCACTGGCAAATGACTATAAATGGGCCAAGGTATGGACTTCACAAGATCATGAACACATACATTTCTACTTACACTTCAACTGCACAAGCTCTCAGCTTCTTTTAAGCCCTCGGTTTCTCCTTTAAATCATTGCTGACTTAAGTATCGGAACGCCCTCGGAGGTCCCCCCCTCTCCTCCTTCCGAGGGTCTTCAGTTCACTCCTATTACCTGTACAGGGCCAGGCCACGTCCTCATCGAAGTCACACCCACGTCTGAGCCACGTCAGCACCAACAGTAAGCGGCATCAACAAGAGGTTCTAACAACTTTAAGAATGTGAGAAAAAAAGATTCAAGAATAAGAAACTTCGAGTTTTATAGAGAAATCAAACAAGAAATGAGTGTTTGGATAGCAAGAAAATTTCTCTCCTACATTTCTTTCTCAAAAAAACATTAATACAACTAAAAAATTCAAGTAACTTTTAAAACCACAAGTAGATAACAATAATTACTTTTTAATCTCTGGTAGCTTAACTTAATTTATTCTAAAAATTCTTATTTGATCCACTAACGATGTAAAAAATCTATACACTCTCAATGAACCATAAAAATCACTTCATTAAATTATAAATATAAATTTCAACAAGCCATTCATAGTAAGTATCACAATTTAATATTTAAATTACAAGTAAATCTTACATTAGTAAGAAAAGACAATCAAAATAAATTTCAATTTTTTTTATTTATCTGACCTTTTTTATTCTTCTTTTTCTCTACATAATGTTTCAATCATCCTTGAAAACAAATTCAATTGGTAAAAGAGTACAGGAAATGGTACAACAAAAAAAACCAAAATAGATCAATTCCTCTTTCTCTCTGCATAATGTTTTGATTCATCTATCTTTTTCTCAAAGGGTTTTGCTTTATCTATCTTAAATCTGGATTTTCTGCGTGTTTGATTTTAGACTACGGTTTGCTTAGCATCATCGTTTAATAGTCTAGCTCATGTAATTAGATTGCAAATGGCAAGTTAGGGTATGGCTTTATGGAAATATATGCAACGAAGAGCATGGGGAATGAACCAATAGCAAACAGTAAGTGTAAATGCTAGATGAAACAAAATATTGATTTCCTCCCTAAGGGCCCGTTTGGTTCGTGAACATGATTATTGTGAGATTAAAATGAGATTAAACTGAAATAGGATTAAGGAGGGATTAAAATGGTATTATATGTGTTCTTATTTTGTTTGGTTCAAATGATTGACTTACTTTATTCCATTGAAATCCTATATTTGATTGGCAGGATTAACAAGGTATTAAAGTAGGATAGTGAGTAAGATGACAAAATTACTCTTTAATGTTAAGTTTCAAATTAAGTTTTCTATTACTATATATCTTTAGTGTTAATTTATTAAATAATATTGACCCATATTTGATTTTAATAATGATAAAACGCTACACTAATTACACTAATAGTTTTAACTAAGTGTTTAAGCGGCAAAAACATTCAGCATAGAAACAGAGATGCAAGAACTCAACTCGATTCAAACACCAAAACAAGACAGAAGATCTAGAATAGGCATTAAGGTAATTGAAACAATTGTTAATCTCTTACATTCAATTACATAACTTGATCTATGGCTCAATTTATAGAACACTTTGACAAAACCAAAATACAAAAAGTTTCTAAGTCAAAAAGGGTTTTAAAACATGAAAACTGGGTTGAAGGATAACCCATCCGACTGGCTCCATAAACCAGTCGACTGGGATATGGGACAGAAGGTTCTCAGTCAACTAGTGTTGAAGATCCAGCCGACTGGTACCTGGGACAAAAATTTCCCAGTCGATTGGAGCTTAGGACCCAGTCGACTGGTACTCTAGACCCAGTCGATTGGAGCTTAGGACCCAGTCGATTGGTACTCTCCAATAGCCTAAAAAGTGAAGTTTCTCACTTGAGCCAATCAACTGGTACAAGGACCTAGTCGACTAGTAATTCAAAAAATATGACTGTTTGAGATGCGAGACTTGAGCATTTAATGCTTCAAACCTACAAAGTCAATGTCAAATGGATATATTAATTCAAGACAATATAAACCCACTTCAATGAGCATTTAAAAGTAGAAGAGAACACATTCAATTCACAAAAAAGCTCATTAATTCTCAAACGCTTTGGCATACTTATTGTTGAGCAATTCTTCAAGCTTGTTCTTGAAAGAGAGATATTATTCATTTGTAAAAGCAATTATTGCTATCTCTCTACCATTTAATTTACAAAAAATCTAATTTATTATAAATGGGAAAGAGTTATAATAACTGTTAGAGTGTTTAGGATTAAACACTTCTTTGTAACTTTCGTGAGGAAAGGATTAGCTTTCGTAAGGAAGGGATTAGCTTCCGTAAAGAAGGGATTGGTTGTAAGGTTTGTGCAACACCCGTGAAGTTGCATGACTAAAGTTTTAGTGGATTATTTCAAGGAGGTTTTTTGAAGAGAGTGGACATAGGGTCGTAAGGATTCCAATATTGCCGAACCACTATAAACGGAGTTTACACATTCTCTTTCTTTGAACTCCTTTACTTTCAAGTATATTATTTGATTGTGTGCATTGTGTATTTAACTATTTAAAAACTTGCACGTTTAATTAGAAAAAGTTATTGAAACCTAATTCACCCCCCTCTTGGGTTTGAACCTTGGTTTACAATTGGTATCAGAGCCTCGTACTCAATTTCAGGCTTAAAATCCTTGAGTTGATCCGATGGAATCTAATAGCTATACCGAAGGGCATTCCTATACTAGACCTCCCTTGTTCAATGGTTCCAACTATAACTATTAGAAAAATAGAATGAAAATCTTTGTCAAATGACAAGATTACAATCTATTGAGGGTTATTGAAGAGGAACCTAGAATTCCTACCAAGGAAATAGTCATTGGAGAAATCAATCATACAATGCCTAAAGTCAAAACAAAGATTAATGAAGAGGATTGTAGAATGATGTCTCTCAATAGTAGAACAACTAGCATATTACATTATGCTGTAGATATTACTGAATATAATAAAATTTCTGCATGTATTTCAGCTTAAAAAATTTGGGACAAATTGCAAGTTACATATGAAGGAACTAGCGAAGTTAAAAAAATAAAAAATCTATATACTAGTGTTCGAGTATGATGTCTCCAAATGAAATTATTTCTCAAATGCACTCATGTTTTACTACCATTGTTAACGGTCTAAAGCTTCTTGGTAAGAACATTAAGGAATTTAAACTAACAAGGAAGATCTTAAGGTCTTTGTCATCCACTTGGAAAGGAAAGAAGACGGCCATCACGGAGGTCAAAGATCTCGAAAAACTTGATGTCGAAACACTTCTTGGATCACTATTGACATATAAGATGGAGGAAATGAATCCCGTTGTCAATGATGATGACAAGAAGAAAAAGGTGATTGCTCTTAAGGCCTCTACGAGCATTAAAGAGGAAGAAACAGAAGAAGAGGTAGAGAGAAGCAAAGAAGATAGTGAGATGGCTCTAATCACCAAAAGGTTTCACAAGTTCTTGAAAAAGAGCAAGAAACCTTACACAAGGGATTCCACTCCAAAAAGGGAACCTCTTGTGTGTTATGGTTGCAAAAAGTCCGGTCATATCAAAGCCGATTGTATAATAGCAAGCAAACCATATAAGAGCTTTAAAAATAAAGATATGATTACAACCACTTGGAGTGATGATGAAGAAGAAAAATCCTCCAACAATGAGGTCGGATACCAGGAGATTGCTAACCTATGTCTAATGGAAATCGACGACAAAAATAAGGTATCAAATTCTTCCCTTTCTAATAATAACATTGTTAGTAGTAATGAAGAATTAATTGAGGTTATAAATGAAATGCATGAAGAATTGAATAAATTAGATTCTAGGAATACCACCCTAAAAAAGGAAGTCGCATCTCCTTCTAAAGAGATAGAAGGCTTAAAGGAAGAAAAAAAAAACTATCTTCCATGCTTTATGATTCTTCACAACATTTTCAAAAAACTGAAAAATGAAAATTTAAAGAAGAAAGTAATGGGTTTGAATCACACTATATCTAGACTTATGTTTGGAAAAGAAAAGGTAGATGAAGTGCTATCTTGCTAAAGATTAAGTGGAGGAAAATTCGGGTTGGGTTATTCTCCATTAGGCAAGCAAAAATCAAAAGAGACCTTATTCATGAAAGCAACATGTGTGAATGAAGTCTCTACTTCCAAGGCCATTAGCAAGATCAAAAGTACTCCTTCTATATATGCTAGTAGGTCTAAGAATGTAAATTTAAATTCTAATGCATATACTAGAATGAAACATCCTAGAAATACTCATCCATATATGTATGCTCACTCAAGAAATGCAAATGCTAGGAATAATCATTCAAGGAATGCATATACTAGAAATACACATCCTAGGAATAACCATCATGTGTATTCTAGAAATAATATGTATGCTCACACCACAAGTGCACCTCCCAGGAGCTACGATCATACAATTCCTAGTAATAACATGCATAATAGAAACATGTATACTAGGAATGCTTATCCAAGGAACTATAGACATGCACAATTAAGAAATCCTAGAAATTTCAATAACTATTATCCTAGGATTATGCATCATCAACATGTCTATAATTATAGAGCACTTTATAATGTTAAGAAGGAACGGGTCCCCAAAGGAACCGTATTTTCTATGACTAACCCCAAAGGACCTAAGAAATTTTGGGTACCTAAGAGTGCAATTGTATATCTTTGTGTAATGTAGATATGTCTCCACACCAAAGAAAAAAGTAACTATTGGTACTTTGATAGCGGATGTTCAAAGCACATAACTGGTGATCAAGCATGTTCAAAAAGTTAACTTTAAGGGATGGCGGACATGTCACCATTGGAGATAACACAAAGATAAAGATCATCGGGCATGAAAAAGGTGGTAATGATTTCTCAACTATTGATCATGTATTATATGTGCAAGGCCTTAAGCCAAATTTGCTTAGTATTAGTCAACTAGGTCACAAAGGCAACAAAGTCATAATTGAAACCTCTCATTGTCTAGTTATAGACATTAAGAGTAACAAGATAAAGTTTGATGGGCATAGGCACGAAAATATCTATATAGTTGATTTAAAATCTTTGCATTCGAAAAATAAAAAATATTTTTCCGCATTTAGTGAAAACCCATGGCTATTGCATAGAAGACTTGGCTATGTGAATATAGATTTGCTTAAAATCATTTCTAGAAAAGATTTAGTCACTGGACTTCCAAAAATCAAATTTGAAAAAGATAAGTTGTGTGATGCTTGTCAAATGGGAAAACAAATTAGAATTTCTTTCAAATAAAAAAATATAGTCTCAACTACTAGACCATTGGAAGTTCTACATATGGACTTGTTTAGTCCAATAAGTACCATAAGTTTAGGAGGCCATCAATATGCTCTTGTTATTATTGATGACTATTCAAGATATACCTTTGTTATTTTTATTGTTTACATGGATGAAGCTTACAAAGGATTTGTGAACTTTTGTAAAAGGGTTCAAAATGAAAAAAAAGGAATTTTCATTTCGAGAATTAGAAGTGATCATGGAAAAGAATTTGAAAATCAAAGTTTTTCAAAATTTTGTTATGAAAATGGAATTGATCACAATTTTTTTGCACCTAGAACTCCTCAACAAAATGGAGTTGTTGAGAGAAAAAATAGAGTTCTAGAAGAATTTGCAAGAACAATGCTTTATAAATACTTCATGCTATGCTTTAAATAGAGTATTAATTAGGTCTATACTAAATAAAACTCCATATGAACTATGGCAGGGTAGAAAGCCTAATATATCTTATTTTCGTGCTTTTGGTTGTAAATGCTTAATCCTAAATAACAGTAAAACTAACTTGGGTGAATTTGACTCAAAGGCTAATGAAGGGATATTCTTAGGATATTCAACATCTAGTAAAGCTTATAGAGTTTTTAACAAGAGAACTCTAGTGGTTGAAGAATCCATACATATAGTCTTTGATGACTCTAACCCAATTAGTAGTATAGTAGTTTCTTTTAATGATGATGCAGATTTTGTTCCAAGAATGGAAACACCTACTCCCATTGTTGACCCGAAGAAGAGCCAACCTCAAAGTCAAGAGGTAGATGCTCTCAATCTTGATCAACCATCTACAAGTCAATAAGAGGAGAGTCTTCCCAAAGATTGGAGGTATGTGAATTATCATCTAATCGATCAAGTGATTGGTGATCCTTCACAAGGAGTAAAAACTCGATCCTCTATTAGAAATATTTGTAATTGTGTAGCTTATTTATTACAAGTAGAACCTAAGACGTTTGTAGAAGCTGAGATGGATATTGATTGGAAAAATGCTATGCAAGAAGAAACAAATCAATTTGAAAGGAAAAAAAAGGTATGGAATCTAGGTCCTAGACCAAAGAATCACTCTATAATAGGAACTAAATGGGTATTTAGAAATAAGATGGATGAAAATAGAATAGTAACTAGGAACAAGGCTAGACTAGTTACTAAAGGATATAATCAAGAAGAAGGAATAGATTTTGATGAGACCTATGCTCCTGTAGCTAGATTAGAAGATATTCGAATGTTATTAGCCTTTGCATGTTTTAATAAGTTTAAGCTATTTCAAATGGATGTAAAAAGTGGCTTTTTAAATGGCTTTATATAAGAAGAGGTGTATGTTGAGCAACCTCTTGGATTTGAAAATCTTAGTCTTCCAAACCATGTCTATAAGCTTTCTAAAGCTCTATATGGGTTGAAGCAAGCTCCAAGAGCAAGGTATGAAAGACTAAGTAAGTTTTTGATTGAAAATGATTTTACAAGAGGAAAAATAGACACAACTCTCTTCACAAAAATGACACATTACTAGTTCAAATATATGTTGATGATATTATATTTAGTGCTACTAATGAATCTATGTGTCAAGAGTTTGCCAAATGCATGCAAGATGAATTTGAAATGAGCATGATGGGAGAGCTTACCTACTCTCTTGGACTAAAAATCAAACAATTAAAAGATGACATCCTCATTAATCAATCAAAGTACACCAATGACCTATTAAAGAGGTTTGGGATGGAAAGCTCAAAGTCAATAGGCACTCTTATAAGCACTTCTTCAAAACTTGACCTAGATGAGGAAGGTAAATGTGTAGATACTAAAACTTATAGAAGCATGATAGGAGCTTTACTTTATTTAACTGCAAGTAGACCTGATATAATGTTCAGTGTATGCATGTGTGCTAGATTTCAAGCTAATCCTAAGGAATAACATGTAATTGCAATAAAAAGAATCCTTAGATATCTACAAGGGACTCAAAACCTAGGATTATTGTACTATAGAGAATCATCTTTTAAGCTTAACTATTGGTTTTCTAAGAAACAAAATTCGGTTGCACTGTTTACCATTGAAATGGAATATGTTGCTGCCGGAAGTTGTTGTGCACAAGTGTTGTGGATGAAACAACAACTAGAAGACTATGACATGAACTTTAAAGATATTCCAATTCATTATGATAACACTAGTACCATCAACTTTACCAAAAACCTTATTCAACATTCTAGAACCAAACATATAGAAATTAGGCATCATTTCATAAGAGACCATGCTCAAAAGGGTGATATTAGACTAGAAATCATTCATTCGGAAGATCAAATAGCTGATATTCTTACAAAACCCTTAAAAGAATATAGCTTTTGTAAGATTATACTATTGATGGGCTTGAAAGACTATGATAAACTGTATGTTTGATTGCATTCACATTCATCATATGCATAAATTGACATCTAGTGAATGAGTATTAACTCTTATTTAATATTTCTCTCACTTAAGATGGCATAGATAAACAATTACGTGCTGAAATCTTAAGATGTAGCTCAAATTTTAAGTTTTCTGGAGGACCTAGTCAACTAGTGTGTTCACCCCAATCGACTGGTATCCTACTGCCCATTTTACCAGTTGATTGGTACTACAAGACATTGTTTGGAGCCAAAATTTTAAATTTTGGTAACCTACCCAGTCGATTGGTAAGGATTACCAATTGACTGGTATGTCTCTGCCAATTTATCCAGTCAACTGGTGTCCCGACCCAGTCAACTGGTATGTCAAAAATTCCCAAAATGATGAAGGACTCAGTCGAGTAACGCTTTAACTTAGTCGATTGGTATCGCGATTCTATAAATAGTCTCTTCAGATTTTTCAGTTTTTCACGCAATTTTTAAAACCCTAAGCTTTCTTTCTCTAGAAAATTCATAATTTCAGTAAAAAAATCCTCTCATAACAGCTTCATAAAACCTTTAAACATTCCTTAAATCACCCATTTTTCAACTTCTCACGGTTTAAAATTCCTCATTCCTTATAATATCTCTCTAAAAAGACCATTTCAAAATGTCAGAGAGAATCCGAATAAAAACCACAGTTGGAGGACCTCATGCGCCTACAAGGCCTCAGTCTACAAAGACCTCAGGATCCGACGCCAAAAGGAAGGGTTCAGCGGATTCGTCAAGCAATAAGGCGAGGTTGGAGCTTGATGACTCGCTCTTCTGGAGCCCAGCCGCTAAGAGGAGGTATAACTCCCTAATCTGCAATAAAAAGATCATGATAGGTAGATTTGTTGACTTCGATTATATCCGTAATGCAAATTTCGATATTCTACCTACCTTGAAGCCATTCAATTGATACCAGTTGTCAATATACACCAAAAATATTGACTCCGCCTTATTCTCCAGTTCTACACCAACCTGGTGAAACCTAGTCCACTGGCTCTTCGTTTCAGAACTAGTGTGATGGGTGTAGAATTTGAGGTAAACAATGACCTGCTAGTCAATATCCTAAAGATCCATATGGGAGGGATCCAATGGAGTCTGGATGGATAGCCGGACAACTTTGACTACGAGGAGGCATGCTAGATTATTAGGGGCAACCTTAACTACATCTTCAGGCCCTCTACATTTCACCAATGTAGTGACATTTCCCTCGATTCAAAGTTATTCAACCTCATTGTGAGTTGGACTATCCACCCACGACTCGGGAGTTGGAGCTATCTCTCGAAGATAGATGTGGTATTGATCTGGTGTCTCAAAACAGGACACCATTTCAATATCTACCCCCTACTGCTTGCCAACATGATAAATGGCTAAGCGAACGACTTCGGGTACCTCCCTTATGAGATGCTTATCACCCTGATCCTATGGTATTTTTGAGTCCTTCTACCCGTCTCTAAGGCTCATGATATCGGTCCGAAAGACATCATCAACATCTCTTCTTTGAAGAAGATGGGTGCATGATCCGAGTGGGTATGATCTACTCCAAGGAATGGAGGAACATATGAATTGGTGTTGAGGATGATAGCGGGGAGGAGGACGACGAGGTTCGTAGTGATATAGCTCTTCCTATTATGATGGACACTGATGAGCAAGCACCTAATCCATAGCATGGTGGCTATGGTGCTGGTCAGGCTGGGTAAGATGACCTACTTCAGGCTATGATGAGCCTCCAGCTGTCCATGCAGTCTGGATTCCAAAGCTTGAGCTCTTCTATCGATCACATGCATCGCGACCTCCGCACACTTTAAAACGATTGCGAGTTGCACCGGGAGCACACAGAGGGCTCTTTGGTTGAGCTTCAAGATATTCTTCGAGCTGGCTCTGATTCCTCCGCTCGATGAGCTATTTTTTTTTTACTATTATATACATCTATTAGCTCCATAGTACTTCGGGATCACATACACTCATTTGCTTGTAATCATTGATACAACTTATGTAAAGCTTATGATGTATGGATGATTGTACATAGATGCTTACTTTTCAGTTATTTAGCTTTTTGCTCTTATATATGCTTTACTTATAAGCTAAATGATTGCTTAGTTTAAGCACTTGATGTTACCTTATATGCTGTAACTATTTATACAAGTAAAGGCAACTTCTGATTCTTTTCGGAAAGTCTTTCCAATTCTGAATCATGCCTAGTTTTCGCAAACAAGTTTTTTTTTTTTTTTTTACCTTATCTTCATGGCTGTGGTGTTTGTTTTGCTTATTTTTGAGTTTACACCCCTTATTTCTGTTGTTTTCAAAACGGGGGAGAAAAAAGAGAAAAATCAATACATTGTATATAAACTTAGAATATAACATATATTTAGGGGGATCATTACTCCGAACATATTGACAAATGTAATATTGTCTTGTGTTGATTGCTTGGGTTGATATAACTATATTTGAATTGCGTTTGAATGCTTAACAAGTTGGTTTTATCCGAAAAGCAGAGGAAACTCTACCTAATTTTTCCTAAAATCCCAACACTTAGTTTTTAAAATTGTTTTTCTCTCATTAGTTTTGTCGTTATCAAAAAGGGAGAGATTGTTGACCTATATTTGATTTTAATAATGACAAACACTACGCTAATTGCACTAACAGTTTTATCTAAGTGTTTAAGCGGCAAAAGCATTCAACATAGAAACAGAGATGCAAGAACTTAACTCGATTCAGACACCAAAATAAGACAGAAGATCTAGAATAGGCATTAAGGTAATTGAAATAATTGTAAATCTCTTATATTTAATTATATAGCTTGATCTGTGGCTCAATTTACAAAAGACTTTGACAAAACCAAAATACAAAAAGTTTCTAAGTTAAAAACAGTTTTAAAACATGAAAAATTGGGTTGAAGGATAATCCAGTCGACTGGCTCCATATACCAGTCGACTGGGATATGGGACAGAAGGTTTCCAGTCGACTGGTGTTGAGGATCCAGTCAACTAGTACCTGGGACAGAAAGTTCCCAGTCGACTGGTGCTTAGGACCCAGTCGACTAGTACTCTCCCATAATCTAAGAAGTAAAGTTTCTCACTTGACCTAGTCGACTGGTATAAGGACCCAATCGATTGGTAATTCAAAAAATATGAATGTTTAATACGCGAGACTTGAGCATTTAATGCCCCAAACTTACCAAGTCAGTGTCAAACGACCATATTAATTCAAGGCTATATAAACCCATTTCAATGAGCATTTAAAAGTAGAAGAGAACACATTCAATTAACAAAAAAAGCTCATTAATTCTCAAAAGCTTTGAAATACTTATTATTGAGCCATTCTTTAAGCTTGTTCTTGAAAGAGATATATTATTCATTTGTAAAAGCACTTATTGCTATCTCTCTACCATTTATTTTACAACAAATCTTATTTATTGTAAAAAGAAAAGAGTTGTAATAACTCTTAGAGTGTTTAAGATTAAACGCTTCTTTGTAACTTTCGTGAGGAATGGATTAGCTTCCGTAAAGAAGAAATTAGCTTCCGTAAGGAAGGGATTGGTTGTAAGGTTTGTGCAACACCCGTGAAGTGGCATGACTAAAGTTTTAATGGATTGCTTCAAAGAGGTTCCTTGAAGAGAGTGGACATAAAGTCGGAAGGATTCCGATATTGCCGAACCACTATAAACGGAGTTTGCACTTTCTCTTCTTTTGAACTCCTTTACTTTCAAGTATATTATTTGATTGTGTGCATTGTGTATTTAACTGTTTAAAAACTTGCACGTTTAATTAGCAAAAGATTTTAAAACCCAATTCACCCCCTTCTTGGATTTGAACCTCAGTTTACAAATAATAATAATAATATTGATATTTCTAATAATAATTATTATTACAATAATTATAAAAATATTTATTATTTTACCTATTAAACTATTATTTAGTTATAATTATAAAATTAATTATTATTATTATTACTACTATTATAATTATAATTATAATAATTAATATTAATATCATAATTATAATAATTATAATTATTTTAAATAATTATAATGATTTTATATAATAATTAAAATAAATTTAAATAATTAAAAGAATTAACAATTATATTAATATTATAATATATTATTATTAAAATAAAATTTATTAGAAATCATAACATTATTATAATTATATATATTATTATAATGTTTATTATAATGTTTATTTCTATTTTATTATAATTTTCAATGATTATTATAATTAATAAGATGTTTTATTATAGTATAATAAGTATTAATATTAATATTAATATTATAATATATTTATTATTAAAAAATAATTGTATTAATATTTTTATAATTTTATTTTTAGTAATAATAGTTATTATTACTTTTAATATAAATAATGTATTATTATTTTCATAATTATGATTATTTTAATATGAAAATAATAATAATCATATTATAATAATAGTAATAATTATTATTATTTATAGTTATTGAAATTATTATAAAATCGTTAATTATTATTATAATTATATGTATAATTATTATTATAATTATATGTATAATTATTATTATAATTATAATTTTAATGATACTTTAATTATTATGAATATTAATATTATAATAATTATTATTATTTTGTTGTTGGTTTATTTGTAAAAAAATCATGTTGGAAACAATAGAAAATAGGGAGGGCAAACTTGTCCTGAAAAAGTTAATTCCACCTCAAGCCTACTCCCACCATATTTGTCTCACCTCTTCCATGGCATAGATTTGGTGGGATTAAGCTTGGGGTGGGATTAAGTTAATCCCACCTCAAGTGCCAACTAAACATGAAATTAAGGATGAATGTAAGATTAAGTTAGTTTAATCTTATCTAATTTCATTGCAATATCATAAATAGTGGTGGATCTTCCGAGAATTTTTGAGGGGGTTAAACTTAAGCACATATATTTGCATAAATATACCATTTTATTATATGTGACAAAAATATGATTCTTAACTCTAAAATTAATATTATTTGTTTAGATGTCTCTAGTTCAACCCAAAGACCCTCTCTTTTGGGGATTTGGGGGCTTCGTCCCATAGGGATTTTTTTGACCCGTTTTGTAGCCTATCTATAAAAGTGTTTGTTAGGGTTTGGAATACAGACTACTTTTGTACTATTCATCTTTAATAGCGAAATTTTTTATTCTTGCTTGTGGACATAGGCCTAACCAGTCGAACAACATAAATTTTTTGTTTTTGTCTTTTATGTCTTTTAGTTATCTTTATCGATCACGTTACAACCCTATTATTAACCAAGTCAAAATAAATTCATAGATATTTAAATTTTACAATATGTTTATAGAAAATAATACCAAAAACAATATGATTTTTCACTAAAGTGATGCTCGACGTTCTTTCTAAGCTTTGAAATCATCAATAATTGATTCATAACCAAACTTTTCAGTAATGTCTTCCTCAAATGTAGATGACCAAGCTATTTGTTAGAAATTCATCCTATATTTTGTTGCGAAACTTTGTTTTAATTATTTTTATTATTGAAAATGCACTTCTGTAGTAGATATGGAGACCAAAAGAGTCAATACAAGACGAATCAATCTATCAATCAAATAGTAAAATTTTTATTTTTATGTTCCCACCAATTCTCAACATAGCTAAAAAATAATAGATAACCCTTTTAAAATTGGATGATTTAGTGCATCAAATATAAAATGTTGTAGCTAATTAATCTCAAATTTATTTTCTCTTGATAGTGAAGTCAGAAGGATAATATTTCTCTAAAGACATATATCATCAAAGTTTAAGTTTTAACTTAATCCTCTGCAATGGAGCACAAAAGATATGAAATTTACCCGAAAAATTCGCCCGTGGCCAGCATCGATAGAGACAATGACAATGAAAACATGAAGGGCCTGACAATTAGCCACTAGATTTGAGAACTGGGATCAATTGGGGGAGGAGCCAAATATATTATATATTTCAGTTTTCACTAATTTTACAACTTAAAAAATAAAAAAAAAAATTCAAATCTTTGTGTGGCCATGGTCTCTACTTGTCTCTTTTAAGATCTGACCTGCCCATAAACCAAACAGACCTCATAGAAATGTGAGACTGTGAAGCTGAGCCTCATACATAACATGGCTCATAAGTGGTGTTAGTGAAATGTCCTCATACATAGATGGGTTCATAAGAGGAATGAAAAAGTCAAATAAATAGAAAGTTGAAATTTATTTTGATTGTTTTTCCTTATTCATGTAAGATTTACTTCTAGTTAAAATATTAGATTTTGATATTTATTATGAAGAGCTTATTGAAATTTATATTTACAATTTAATGAGGTGATAGTTTATGGTTCATTGACAATGTATAGACTCTTTACACTCCGTGGATCAAATAACAACTCTTTACTCTAACATTAAAGACCTAATTAATACAATTAAAGTTCAGAACAAAAATAGAATGCATCATAAATTTCAAGAACAAAAAATGTTTTACTCCTTTATCATGTATCATATCTAATTATCCTTAAACATATTTTTGAAGTGGATCCAATTAATTTTTAAATTCATATCAATTTATGATGTTGATATTATTAGAGTACAAATTGTTAAAACTGTGTAAATGGAGAATAAGGGATTTTTAATTTAAAAAATAATATCATGTCAATCAATAAATCGATTGCATAATATTGTGTAGAGGGGATTTTCGTTGAGATTGATTTGCCTTACAAAGATTTTTTCTGGTATTAAATGATTTTTTATTGAATTAAATATAAGGGTAATTTTAGAATAAAAAAAAGCTAGTTTGGAGAATTGAAAATCTTTGCTTTGACTAAAATAATTTGTGTACTCTGACCTTATCTTCATCCATAGTTTAATCATCTAAATTGATTTACATTTCAAGACGATTATGAATTTTAATATTCTTCATTTAGTACAAAGTAATGGATTTGAATAATCTAAATCTAAAAATGAATTCAAATTTGGATTAAAAGCATTCAATTCCAGATCTTATATTTATGAGGTGGATTAAGTTATGCATTTATTTAAAATTGAACTATATTTTTTTGACCTAATATTAAAAATGTTTATGGTTTTTTAAGCGATTTATGGAAAAACAACAATAAAATATAAACAGTTTGATATTTAGTTATTTGCTAAGACAAGGCTCAAAACAGTTTTGATATAAATTTAATATTTTTTAAACTTATATAAACAAAAACAATTTTATAATTTTTTTGACCTTCAATATAAACTAGCATCTCAACACGAGCTACGTGCGTGTTGATCTGCTCTTCAATGGGATTAAACAAAACTATCATCTCAATACACGCAGTTGATTTGCTCTTCTATCAGATTAAATGAAATATGAGATTAACATAATAATAAATAATAAAAATACTTTTAATTTTATGACAATACTTGTGCGCGCGTTAAATTGGATTACACGAAATAATGAGATTAACAAAATAAAAAATAATCAAAATACTTTTAATCTTATGAGCATACGTGTGCGTGTGTTAAACAACATTGCTAGCATATTCCTCTGTAATTCATAACATTATATATTTAAGTTCATAAAACTCAAAGGAATATGCTTACAATGTTGTTTAACGCACGCATATGTATGCTCATAAGATTAAAATTATTTTTATTATTTTTTATTTTGTTAATCTCATTATTTCATGTAATCTAATTTAATGCATGCACATGTATTGTCATAAAAATTTATTTTTATTATTTATTATTATGTTAATCTCATATTTCGTTTAATCTGATAGAAGAACAAATCAACACGTGCGTATTGAGATGATAGTTTTGTTTAATTCCATTGAAGAATAGATCAACAAGCGCGTAGCGAGTGTTGAGATGCTAGTATTTTGTTTACTTCGATAAAAGAGTAGATCAACACACGCGTTAATGCATGTTGAGATGCTAGTATTTCGTTTAATTCGATAGAAGAGCTGATCAACATGCGTGTTGAGATGCTAGCATCATCTAATTGAAAGCATGCTTTTAATCTATAATAGAGACTAATTATCCGAGTAACTACATAAACAGGTATATGAAAGTTTAAGCTTGATTAATACATATTTTTATAAGATGAAGACTAATGTTGATCTGCTCTTCTATCGGAGTAAATAACCTAACATCTCAACATACGTTATACGTGTGTTGATCTGTTCTTCTATCGGATGAAACGAAATAATGAGATTAACAAAATAAAAAAAACAATGAAATTACTTTTAATCTTATGACTGTATGTGTGGTGCATTAAATAGCACTATTACCATTTTCTCTACCTTTTACGGTCTATTTATAGCAATTTTGCTTAATGAAATATGAGTTTAACATAATAAAAAATGATTAAAATACTTTTAATCTTATCACCATACGTGTGTGCACGTTAAATTGCATTGCTAGGATCTTTTTTGCATTTTGCGAACTCGAAGATAGAATGTTATGAAAGATAGAGAAGATGCTAACAATGCAATTTAACGTGCACGCACGTATGGTCGTAAGATTAAAATCATTTTTATTATTTTTTATTATGTTAATCTCATATTTCGTTTAATTCCATTGAAGAGCAATCAACAACCGATTATTAAAATGTTACCCATTTCAAAAACATTTATCTGCAAGCAGTTACGCAATACCCACTGCCCACTAATTCACACTTACCTATACATATTCTCTCATCCTCTTATTTGTTTATTTACTAACTATTGGTAACTAATTCGCTTAACTTAACTTGCTATCTCTGTGTTTCTTTTCTAGAGAGAGCAAAATAAGGGAGAAAGATAATAAGTTTAGAACCTTAACATGTTAGGAAAAAAAAATAAAGACTTGAGGTCTAATCTAAAGAGTGAACAAAGTTAAGAAGTTACTTTGTTTTAATTTGAATTTTTTA
This sequence comes from Bretschneidera sinensis, assembly GCA_023935145.1. Classification (NCBI taxonomy): domain Eukaryota; kingdom Viridiplantae; phylum Streptophyta; class Magnoliopsida; order Brassicales; family Akaniaceae; genus Bretschneidera; species Bretschneidera sinensis. The sequence continues at coordinate 116,817,677 of CM043700.1, forward strand.
ATTAGTAAATCTTAATATTTAACATATTTATTTTTTAAGACATGAATAATTAAATTTATGACAATGATGACATGGCATGGTATGGTATGGTTCATTGATAATGTTTATAGACTCTATACATTGTCAATGAATCAAATAAAAACTCTAATTAGTTAGTTTGATTTGCAAGTGTGTTAAAAGGCCACAATTTTTATAGGCTACTTATTGTAAATGACATTTAATTTTCAGTAGTAATCATCTATTTCTAAGAAATTTTTTAATTTTATAAAAATGTAGACCTCCAAAAAGATATGAGAGAGTTGCAAATTTCTACTGTGAAAACATATCTTAGACCCCCTTATTCTGCAGTGGCCTTTGTAGAGATGCCCAAATATTTTGAAAAAGCAACTATGCATTGCATATAACAAGTAACATATCTTGATTATAACTCCTTTGTTTTTCTCCCCCTTCCCCCCCACCCCCCCCCCCCCCCCAAAAAAAAAATACATCACAAAAACGTTTAGTGGAGCTTAGCCTATAATGTATTAATCTTTCCAACATTTGCAACATATTATGGACAGTCTAACTAAATAAAATATTCTTCCCCATGGTTAAGGTTCCACTATGTGAATTATGCACAACATGAAACATGTTTTTCTTTCTCTTTTAAAAATAATCTTTCTCCATCTTTTCCACAAGAACCAAACAAACATATAAGAATCAACATGTTTTTTTTTGTTGAAAATTAACTTGTTACATAATAGAATCAATATGTAACATATGAGTAGAATTACATATATAAATCAACATCCAAATAAAGAAGGACAAAGAGTTCTCCAATGGCTCAAGAATCTATTAATTTTCCAATGAAAACACCCAAAGAAGTGATTAACCGAATTTAAGGACAATACTATAATAAGAGAAGAGAATAAAAAACAAATGAACTTTATGACAACCCAGAGTGTTGATTTCTCTTTTTCATACTTAGGTACTACAAAGATGAAAAAACAATGCTGGTTAGCAGAAAGTCTACATAAAACAGTGCTAGTTAGACGATGATTTAAAAATATTAAAGAGGTTACTATTTAAATGTAATTTCTTGAATAAAAAATTATTTTACCTTATTAGATGTTTGCATAAACCATCTAGAATTTAATGGAGCCTCGGTTAAGAAAATGGTGTTCTTCTATGGTGACTATGTGATCCTTGTCAAAACTAAGTTCTCAATCTCTCTTTATCTCTTCTCAATCTCTCACTAATCCATGGACAATTGGATAAATGATTCCACACCTTGTTCATGCTTCATCTCTGAAGTACATACCTTTCTGTCAAATGCTAATCATACCATGCCTATTTCGTGAGCAGCCTATCATGCCAGGAAAAACCATACATGGAGCATCATTAACAGTAAAACCAGCTTGCACCAAGGAATGCATTTGTTTAATTGGTTCCACATGTACAGCACATATTCTATCATTTTGCTGAGGGAATGAGTGAAATGATTATTACTAACCTTGAAAGAACCAGATCTGTTGTGCAAGCAATTAGGTGGCTAATTTCAAAAGAATCCATGTTTGTGCTTTAGAATCCTATGAAGAGGATTGTGAGGAAGAGTTTTAGGAGAACAGGGTCGTGAATATATATACTTATTAAAAAAAAAACTAGTGGATATAGTTGATGTAAGATTTTTTTTTTATATAAAAAGGTAGAAAATATGAGGGAAAATGTGCAAGTTTTAGCTTGTCATGAATCTTAGAATCACCAACTTTCGGTTAATTTCAAGGGTTGTATTGCTCATCTAGAAAGACCAAACTGAAATGGTATTTCCTATCACCTCACATAGGATATATTATACATGTGAAATACACGACATTAAAAGTGTTGCTTTAGTATTACTTTATCGATAAATAGCTAAAGTATATACCATGCTTTCAATTTACCACACTATAATTTTCTTTATAATCCAATTATTCCAAATATTGATTTATAGAAAGGGTGCAAAAGTAGTCTACTAGAAAACAAAAAAGAACCAAGTGTGTCAACGTGTGCCAATATGAAAAACAATTGACTCAAGGAAAATTTTCATTAAAAATGTGTCCACCAAAACTAACATCCATAAGCATGCAAATAATCCCTGCTTATCTATCCTCTATTAAGATTATTTTCAACAATATGTCAAATGCAATCTATGATGTGTTCATAAATCTCTCAATGTTGCCTTTACCGTAAGAAAAATTTCCCATCATTTTCATCTAAAATTAACTGTATACGAAGGCCATAAATCAGTTTCACATGACTGAAGCCACACACCTAAAACACAAACCTTTGAACCATAAGGAAATAAATAACATTTCTAAATGCCAAAGAAAAGTAATTTAATAATGTCATCAAATATTCAAATCTTAACATAATTACAGCATTATAGTATTTAAGAGATTGGTGCCTCACATTTTTCCATCATTATAAATAGGCTTTTTTTCCAATGACTTTCTTCCATTGTTTGAAAAGTGAAACTCTTCACTGGGATCATTATTTGAAAGAGGTGAATGAATATTAATATTACCTTATGTATTCTCCATATCGTTATTCCTGGTATTGTATAAGTGGTTATCTGTTTGGTTTTTTAATTTGGCCATCTCTGTAACAATATTTTTCAAAATCAACCTATTAATCAAAAAACAATGTCATCAATAATTAGATATGTAATTAATACAGGAATGATAGACATGCTTTGTGATTTAACAAATAATTTTAATTAAGACAAACACAAATAGATTAATGAAGCAACCCCCGCAAAAACGGCTAAAGCTAATTAAGCATCTCGATTGCCCATTTTCCCTTTTCGTTTGCTTACAAAGAAAAGAAAGAAGGAGATCAGCTAATTTATTCTTACCTGAACAGAGTTTGGTACATATTAATCACAAAAAAAAAAAAAAAAAAAAAAACCTGATTTATCTCAAGGATCAGTAGGAGCAAAGTGGAAATTATGCTTCATAAACATCTCATTGTTTATCTTGTATAGGACCAGTCGGAGTTAAGTGGAAAGTATGCCTTATAAACATCCCATTGTTTATCTGGTATATTATCACCCAATCGAGTAGGCACCATGGTGCATAACAAAAAAATAACAGTAGTGCACTTCAAAACAATGCAACAGAATAATCACCTTTGAATCATATTAGCCTGTTTACATCATCTTGGTGGTAGCATGATAAACCTCGAAAAATTCATCACATTTGTAGAAACTTTCAAACATCCAAAAACCCACCCAATTATGTTTCAAAATGAACAATTAGTCATATATCAACAAAAATTCTATCCCACTACCAAAGACCAAAAATAACAAAAAAAATCTTTTCACTGTCAAAATATAATACCCGTGTTATTAAAGTAAGGATAAAGAAATAATTTGATAGATATGATATGAAATTAAATAATATATATACATGAAATAATTCTTTTGAAAAGAAAAAGTCCCAGTGTAGTTCGGCTAGAAAGGAGAAAAAAAAACAAAAGGAACAACACCTTGACGCCCAAGTGTTGTCTCCGCATGCATAAACATTGCATGGAAGACACAAGGAGGCAACAAAATGTGTGCTGACGGTGGAGGCGGTAATATATATATAAGAATTGGTTTTTTTGTTTTGTTTTATATTTTCTTACCAAATCCTATTTGGTTTCCTTCTTTCTTCAGTTCAAATTAGTCTCTTTCTTTAAACATCTGGGGACTCAAAGGAATGTTGAAAGATTAAAATTTTGAAGAACTCTACAGGAGAATTTTTAAGAAATTCCAGATAAACTTTAAGAAAAACAAAAGGTAATAATATTGTTGACCCTCATCTAAATTTTAATAATGACAAAACACAACTCTAATTGTACTAACAGTTTTAACTAAGTGTTTTAAACAATAAAAGCATACAGCCAAGAGTCAAGACACAAGAACTCAACCCGAATCAGAAACCAAGTCAAGACAAAAGATTTAGTATAGGCATAAGGTATTGAAACAAGTTGTAAATCTCACTTGTTCAGGTAACTAGCATGTCCTATGGCTGTTTTGTAAAAGCTTTTTAACAAAACTATTCATTCAAACGCTTTTAAGTCAAAAAACATTTCAAAACATGAAAAACTAGGTTGAAGGGCAGCCCAATCGACTGGATACTTATACCAAAAGACTAGTATATGGAACAGTGTGTTCCCAGTCGACTGGGTGTTTCATACCAGTCGATTGGTATATTAAACAGAATGTCCCCAGCCGACTGGTACACTTGACCCAGTCGACTGGTACTCTTCACACCATTAAAAGTGAGACTTTTCACTTGAAAGAAATGATAAAAATACTAAGGTTTCTGAATCCACCCCACCAAAATAAAGCATATATTTTCATGTTCTGTATAAAAGTAATCTATCAAATAATTCCATGAATCCACCATTATACAAATCACAGCGAATACTCTAATTCAACCAAATCATATAATGTATCCCTTTAGAATCATAATGGATATCCAATTTACTTTGGATGATCCGCCGTATCCGGCAGATGAAACACAAGGAATATCCAATTTAAACAATTTAAACATAATCAATCATAAGAATTTACTCAAACAATTGAAACAGAACATTAATACTAAAAATATCATAATTGTTTGAATATATCTGAAAATATTATGCCAAACAATGGCGAGGCTTCATCTTCAACTTAGATGAAGGTTTTAGCCTTTCATGATTATGAAACTAAATTTCACAATTAAAGTATTAAACATAAAACTTTAAACTCAAAAGAAATAAATTAAAACTGACTATATATTGAGAGAAATTTCACTCGCAGCTATTGTGCGGTGCTTTCCCCCCTTGGTAGCAAAGCCTTGGGGATGCCCCAAATTGCTCGCAGAAATCCTCCAGATTGCAAACTTTTTGATGAAGTGAAATTGGGCTTTTATAGGGGAGCTCCATGAGTGCAATTTGTTTCCAATCCGATATGGGATGTGGGATATAAAATGTGTTTCCAACCAATGTGGGATGTGGGATTTAAGCTTTCACATGCCCTTCAAAACTTCTGCCCACGCTGAAATCCCGCACAGCCTGACCTTTGTCTACTAAAACTGCCATAACTTTCTCTAGAAAAATCATATTTACGAGCCGTAAAATTCCCCAGAAAATAGACATCCGGATCTTTCCAAGCATATATGGTCATCTCCTGATTCTTCCTGAATCATTACAGTTTAATCCGCAAAAATCACTTCTGCCACGTTGAAATCACGCACAGCCTGACCTTTGTCTACTAAAACTGTCATAACTTTCTCTAGAAAAATCATATTTACGAGCCGTAAAATTTCCAAGAAAATAGACATCTGGATCTTTCCAAGCACATATGGCTCATATCCTAGTTCTTCCTGAATCAATACAGTTTAATCTGCAAAAATGACTGATCTGTACGGCCAATTCTGGCAATTTAGTGAAACTCCTTTCCAAGTGTTTGTAAACCTGTAAAACAACGAAAAAAACAACTCAAAGTAACAAATTCCTAAGCTAACAAATGTAAATTAAGAGGCCAAAATATGCAATATTTGACACTCATCAAATACCCCCAAACTTACATTTTGCTAGTCCCTTAGCAAAACAAAATAAAAAAAACTAAATGAAAAACAAAGAACACAAATATAAATCCATCATTCATGGTGTCCAAAAATTTAAGTAGCACATAAAACCATGATATTCATTCATGAGCAAGCTTAAAATATAAACTCATCTTCGCAATGAATAGGATTTTTAAAATCTAATTACTTACAAAAGGCAGGCTAAGGCATCACAAGTTTGACTCAGTGTAAAGTGAATTAGCATATAAAGATGAGGCTTCCAAATAACTTCAATGTGCAATGTCTCAATGTCTCAAGATTCATAGAATTTCTCATCAGAATGAACAATGATGGCATAGTTTTATTTTCTTCTCTCTTTTATTATAAGGCTCTGCTATGTTTAGTTCCCTTACGCTTTCTAATTGACCAATGTAGCGAGTGTTGAGTCAATGACTCCCAAACCAGATGGTTTTAGGGCATTAGGTGTAAAGACACCTCTAAAGACTTACTAACTCGAGTCAAAAAGGCTACGAAACTAAATTGGCCTTAATGCTACCAAGCAAAATTCCCACCTTTTGACGTGAACACTCACTGCTTGCTGAGGCAAGAGGTCCAGTTACTCAGCAAAAAGTTTCTCAATGATCATTACGAATAAAATTCCCACCTTTTGACGTGAACACTCACTGCTTACTGAGGCAAGAGGTCCAGTTACTCAGTGGAAAGTTTATTAATTATCATCATGAGCATTTTTCTCTTTTTGTGCACTTTTTTTTTATTTATACTTTTCTATGCCAAGGTGTTTATCCAATAAGTCATCCGGTTTCAGTTAAGACAAGGAAACAAACATATTAAAATCACATGTCATACCTCACACAATTTTGTGCTAATGTGCTCGTGTCAGATTAGATCAAATATGTGAATTCTCAAATGCCTAAAGTAAGTAACAAAATTTTAAAACTCTATCATCAAATCATGTGTTCAAGATTTTAAGCTCACCAATGACATAACATCACTGTATTCGTTTAGATCAACCAAAATTTCAAAACAATCATTAAAATGCATTTATCTTTTCAATAATATATATATAAAAAAAAAGTAGGACAAAGTGTGTGTGAATGTGTCTCCCATACTCCCAAATTTAAATTACAAATTGTCCCCAATGTGTGAATAATATGGAAAGAGCTGATCTAGGAGATGGAGAACTAGCTGGATTGGCATGGCTCATAGCATACCCCCAAACCTGAATTGAAGTACGCGTTGTTCCTAAAAAATAACGAATTGGAAAACAAAAAAATACTAGAAATAAACAGTAACAAGAAATACGTAAAATAATAAAAACATAAATGCTATGCTGTAGGGTGCCTCCCATGAGCGCTAAGTTTTAAGTCTTCAGCCAGACTCAGCAATAGTAATCGTGCCCAGCCAAGCGCTCCACTATCTGATCAATAAATGGCAATGGAAAATGATCTTTCCTTGTGGCAGCATTCAACTTACGGTAGTCTAGACACATTCTCCATCCTGACTGAACACGAGTTGGCACCAACTCATCTTCCTTATTCTTTACTACCGTCAATCCAGCCCATTTGGGCCCGACATGAATCAGACTCACCCACTTGCTATCAGAGATTGGATAAATGATCCTTGCATCCAACAACTTTATCACTTCAGTCCTCACAACCTCTTGCATAGCTGGGTTGAGCCTTCTCTGTGGCTCCCTCAATGGCTTGGCATTCTCCTCCAAATGTATCTTGTGCATCACCACTGAGGGGCTGGTCCCCTTGATATCCTCAATAGTCCAGTCGATAGCTTCCTTGTGCTCTCTTAAAACGTCCAATAATTTTTCCTCTTGAGCATCAACCAAATCTAAAGCTATAATCACAGGCAAAAAATTTGCTGGACTTAGGAACTTATACATAAGATTGTCCGGTAAAGGCTTAAGTTCCTTGTGGAGAGGCTTAGGTGCTGCAATCTCCTCCGTCTCACTGCTCTCCTGAGGAGCAGACTCCAAAATGACATTTGCTTGCTCAAGTAACTTATCCAAATCCAAATCCTCTCCAAACTGAGCAAAGCATGCCTCCAGAATGTCCTTAGATTTCCCTCCTTTCTTGGGCGCTTGTAATCTCTCAGGGTAAGGCGTTTTGGGTACAAACAACCTACAAAGATCCTTAATAGTAGGTATGGCTGTAGATGGCTCAGCATCTCTCTTCTTCTTGTTGCCACTTTCTTACCCTTGCTGCATAGCAGGGTTCTCTTCCACTTGATTGTCCACTTGTCTCCCAGACCTCAATGTTATAATCGATTGCACTTGTTCCTGCTCGTGCGTAGGAGTTAATGAATTTCCAACCATAAACTGTTCCTTCGGGTTGGGCATAGGTTGACTGGAGAACTTTTCCTTCTCTTCTTCACCCACATGACTTGCGATTTGACCTATTTGACTCTCTAGCTTAGCAATTGCTTGGGTGTTTACTATTATCGCACTCTTTACTTCATTGATGGTTTGGCCGGTCATCTTCATAAAATCCTTGAGGGTGTCCTCCAATGACCGTGAAACTGATGCTGGCGCTTGAGTGGGAGCTTGGTAAGCGACTGATGATGCTGGATGGGCTGAGCGACCATGACTTGGAACTGGTGGAGGAAATTCGGGAGGGTATCGATTGTGAGCATGATGAAGGGCTCCTCCCTGATTCATCGGTTGGTTCTGCTTCCATGAAAAATTAGGGTGGTTCCGTCACCCTGGATTGTAAGTCTCGGAGTAAGATCCATTTGATTATTTTCGATAGTCATTGAAAGCTTTCACTTGTTCCATGGGATACTCGAAAAAAGCCGGCATAGCTGGACAATTTTATGCTAAATGCGTAGGACTAGCACGGATAGAACAACTATCAACATTGAATGTATTGGCTGCATTGATGGACTGGTCGGTCATCTTCATGAAATCCTTGAGGGTGTCCTCCAATGACTGTGGCTTTAGATCAAAATAGGTAGCATTGGTTGGTGGCAACACTATACAAGAATGGGAGTTAGTTGCAACGGGTGCGAACATATCCCTCAGGGATGTAGTTAAGTCCACGTTCCAAGCTCTAGGTTACTCTACATTCTCTGGTTGATTTGCATTCCTTAAATTGTCCCCCATCTTAATAGTCTCTCTCTCAACAAGTGCTCTCTTATTTCTCTTCAGAGTTCTTTCTAATTCGGGATCTAAAGGTATCAACTCTAAGTTCAGGGATCTCCGACCAAGCATACACCAAACAAAAAACATTAAAATAAACTAACTAGCATAAACAAAAGAATAAAATACAAATACAAATAACAAATAACAATAAACTAAAATAAAATAAAATAAACGTAAAAACAGAAAACACAATACTCACAAAATGGACCAATAAAAATTAGCAAATTTTTTTATATTTATTTTTTTTATTCTTTATGGGCAATTGCAAATAGAAACAAATAAACTAGAATAAAATTGCAAAAAGAAAAATAAAACAAAAATACTAACTAAACTAGTAGAAAAATAAAATTAATTCAAACAAAAATTAAATTTTCACAAACAAAACAACTCCCCGGCAACAGCTCCAAAAACTTGTTGTGAGTTTTAAATTACTCGCAAGCGCACGAGTCGTTTGCAATATAGTGTGTGCAAGTGCGAGGTCGAATCCACAGGGAATTGCGTCGTGAAAATATATTTTTATCTAAACTAAATCTATTTTAATCTAGTTTCGAATTTTGAATTGTATTTTGCAGAGAATATAAACTAAACTAAATTGAGTTGAAAGAAATGATAAAAATACTAAGGTTTCTGAATCCACCCCACCAAAATAAAGCATATATTTTCATGTTCTGTATAAAAGTAATCTATCAAATAATTCCATGAATCCACCATTATACAAATCACATCAAATACCTTAATTCAACCAAATCATATAATGTATCCCTTTAGAATCACAATGGATATCCAATTTACTTTGGATGATCTGCCGTATCCGGTAGATGAAACACAAGAAATATCCAATTTGAACAATTTAAACCCAATCAATCATAAGAATTTACTCAAACAATCGAAAAAGGACATTAATACTAAAAATATCATAACTGTACGAACATATCTGAAAATATTATGTCAAACAATGGCGAGGCTTCATCTTCAACCTTAGATGAAGGTTTTAGCCTCTCATTATTATGAAACTAAATTTCACAATTAAAGTGCTAAACATAAAACTTTAAACTCAAAAGAAATAAATTAAAACTGACTATACATTGAGAGAAATTCCACTCGCAGCTATTGTGCAGCGCTTTCCCCCCTTGGTAGCAAAGCCTTGGAGATGCCCTAGATTGCTCGCAGAAATCCTCCGGATTGAACACTTTTTGATGAAGTGAAATGGGGCTTTTATAGGGGAGCTCCATGAGTGCAATGTTTTTCCAATCCGATGTGGGATGTGGGATAAAGAATGTGTTTCCAACCGATATGGGATGTGGGATTTAAGCTTTCACATGCCCTTCAAAACTTCTGCCCACACTGAAATCCTGTACAGCTTGACCTTTGTCTACTAAAACTGTCATAACGTTCTCTAGAAAAATCATATTTACGAGCCGTAAAATTCCTCAGAAAACAGATATCCAGATATTTCCAAGCATATATAGCTCATCTCCTGGTTCTTTCTGAATTATTACAGTTTAATCCACAAAAATCACTTCTGCCACACTGAAATCATGCACAACCTGACCTTTGTCTACTAAAACTGTCATAACTTTCTCTAGAAAAATCATATTTATGAGCCGTAAAATTCTCAAGAAAATAGACATCCGGATCTTTCCAAGCACATATGGTTCATCTCCAAGTTCTTCCTGAATCAATACAGTTTTATCCGCAAAAATGACTGATCTGTACGGGCAATTCTAGCAATTTAGTGAAACTCCTTTCCAAGTGCTTGTAAACCTGTAAAACAACGAAAAAAACAACTCAAAGTAACAAATTCCTAAGCTAACAAATGTAAATTAAGGGGCCAAAATATGCAATATTTGGTACTTATCAATATAAATAATAATTTTGCAAAAGAGCCGGATAGCTAAATTGAATGCTTGACTGTATGCTTGTTTTCATATTATTGCTCATATGAATAAAATAAAAGACCAAGAAGGTAACTGGTCTGTTTGTTTTCATATTATTGTTCATATGCATGAAATAAAAAGAAACCAGGAAGGCAACCAGTCTAAATAAAAAAAAAATCGGGAAAGTAACCAGTCTAAATGAAAAATAAAAAGAACCAGGAAGGCAGTCGGTCTAAATGAAAATAAAAGAACCGAGAAGGCAGTCGGTCTAAATGAAAATAAAAGTACCAGGAAAGCAGCCAGTCTAGCTGAAAATAAAAGAATCAAGAAGGCAGTCAGTCTAGCTGAAAATAAAATAACCAGGAAGGCAGCTGGTCTAGCTGAAAATAAAAGAATCGAGAATGCAGCCGGTCTAAGCTAAAACATGTCGACATGTGGGAAGGCATTCCCAAATGATAATATGAAATGATCTAATAATTTAAATTCATACATTGTATTTGTTTTAAATGTTGATTATTATTGCTTGAGATGCTAAAGTATAATTCTTGATTGTAAATTTATTGATAAACAAATGAGTCTCACATAGAGACAGATATGATAAGAAATAAATATGACAATATGATATGATAAAAATTTATTTGATTGATTGATTATATGCTGTGAACCTCATAACGAGGTAAATAATGATGTTAAATTGATAATCTCAAGATGATTAAATACATGAGAAGAAAAATTGATATGTTTAATGATTAATTTACGATGAGATTGATAAATGGTTAAAATTATAATATGATGTTATTATTGATTTATATGAGATAATAGATGAATGAATATGGAAAGATTATTTGAAAGATTGAATGATTATCTGTGAAGAAATAAAGGATTTGTATTGGTAAATTAGAAAGATTGAATTATAAGATGTGATTGGAAGTATATAATCGAGTACTTCTAGTAAATTTAATTAATTGAGCTTGTGAAGCTCACTCCTCATTGCTAAATAATTTCATGAAGCGAGCATGACAGATAGATTGGTGAGTTGAGATTCAGACCGAGTCATTATTTGTAAGCCACGTGGTCCACATCGTCAGATTAATGGAAAGAAAAAAAATATTTGTAAATATTCATGCATCATATGTTGTATATATTATTTCAATTGAAATTTTAATAATATAACTCTCATGTTGAGGGTTAAAAATTTATGTATAGAAATATATACATTCAGTTTATGTGTGTTTTTATATTGTTGCATATATGTGTCGTGCTAAGATTTTAAAATGTGACGACACCGTCTCGAGGGTGGTCAACTCGGAATGGGTCGTTACACAAAACACCCAAGGCTGCCTAAATATTATATTTACAATGATAATGGATATTGGTAGAAGCTTAAATATTCATATTTAAGCCTCTTAATTTATATTTGTTAAGCTATTTGTTTACATATTTTATTATGTTTTACTTCATTTTTGTGTTTTATGTATTTTTTATAGGCTTGTGAAGATAAGAAAGCATTTTGAAGCTTTAAAGGAAGAAAACTGAAGATCTGGAAAGAGCTAGTGCGATCGAGTGCAACATGACTACGATCGAGTGCAAAAGCAATCATGCGCACACATAGAAGGCTCGAGCGCACCTATGCGCTCGAGTGCAAAAGCATGCAATCGAGCGCACACGCACAGAGAGACGGCAGAGCCAGTTTTGGAAAGATTTCTTCCGGACCTATTTTGGAATTTAGGGTTTCAAGGCATCTTTAGAACCCTATAAATAGACTTGTAAAACACAAAAACAGTATCTCCCTTTTGGGGAGCTTATCTTCCTTTTAGTAGACCTTTTGTTCTAGATTTGAAGTAAAGAGCTTATGAGAGGAATTGACGACTCGTCTCTGGAGGCTTCTTCAGTTTTAGTTTTCTATTTGTTTTAATAATGTTTAACATGTTTACTTTACTTAGTGTGTGTAACTAAACTCTTATAGGGCTCGATTGAAGCCCTAGTTATGCTTTTCCACATGTTCATTCATCGATTATCTTTGCTATAGCCTTGTTAGAATATTTAACTTGATTAATATCTGTTTATATTTACATTCCTCATATGTATGTGCCTGATCAAAGTACGCATGTGGTATGGATATGTTAGTCGAATCAATTTGGATGACCGAGTCCTGGGTTCGACATTAGTAACAAGGGATATCCACACTGGATTCCTAGGTTAATCAACATGGAAAACCGGGAGCGGACCAAGCCCTAGGTCCTGTGTGGTTGCCAATCTCCACAGCCCTCATGCTCTCTTAAGGAACAACTCAGTATACACCCATGTTGAATCCCTTAAGAGAGAAAAGAGTTAGAGTATACACCATGCCTAACTCGTTGCATAGGGAGATCAATAGCCTAAGGTGTGGACCAAGCCCTTAGGTTGGCAACCATTAGATATTCATGATAAGGCTAGAGCATTGAAACCGTAATTAGTGGGAAAGTATAATTAGTGGTGGATATCTTAGCCCTATGTTCTCATTATTGTTATTCATTCACAATCAAACTGTTATTTCTCTTTTTAACTTGAAGAAATTAATTCTAGATAGAAATTCACCAATCCTTGTGGAAATGATCTCGCACTTGCACACTATGCTACCACAGACTTTGTGCACTTGCAAGTAAAACTAGAACGATTATTTGCATAATTATTTAGGTAGATAATCGCTCACAACAGATATAAAAAAGAGAAAGAAAAATAAAAGAAGTTCGGATTAAAATTTTAAATTATGAAGCCCTACCAATGTGCATCTTACTATGCAATACCTGCAAATGTGTTGTGCAACATCCACATCATATGCAAAAAAAAAAAAATGGAAGCAAAAGGAAGATGAACAAACTGAACATATCATAAGAGTTTTTTCTATATCTCTCTCTCACACTTTTTCTCATTGAAAATTTAGAATTAATTCTCAAAATCCACCACTAGTTAAGAAATAAAAAATATGGCAGGAATCAGTGCCTCTGTTAGGGTTTTTAAAAATAATATAAATAGGTGTGATCATCAACTTATATGCCCTTTCTCTCTTGCCAAGAAATTGCTAAGCAAGAGTATGTATGAACATGAAGACAGGTTCCTGCACATAGAAAATATCAAAAGAAGATTCATAATTGGCTCTTTCTTAATTTCAGTTATCATTGCTAACCATTATAAGGAACCACCATCTTCTATTGTAAAAAACTCACCAGAAGGTCCATAACTCATAACACAATGATTAATAAAAATTGGAATGTATTCAAATGAACTAAAAGCATATATAATAGGCATTTTAAGAAACTGTTTGTGATAACAGAAAGTGAAATGAAATTATTTATTACCTTGCCACAGATAAGTATTCACTTTAGAAGCAACTTCCTTGCTGCTGACCTAGCCATGAATCAATGAATAAATTCTAAACTGAAAAAGTCACAATAAAAAATGGTTAGGATTAGGCAATTGAGAACACATGATTCCAATAACTTGCCAGATTATATGGAATATGTACAACAAATCTCTCCAACATAGGTACCAAAATTGCAAGGCTATAGTTCGGGAAATAATCAGCAATAGCATTACGAATGATGTTACTACCAGTGGCAAAAAAAATCTTGATATCAATAAAAATAATTGAGGAACTATCAATTGATGGAAAAGAAATAAAACATACAAACCTTTTAGTTGAAGGAGATTGAATAAAAAAGTAGGTAGGCATTAGATTTTAAGTATAACACCAAAAACTCCAACAAAAGAAAGACAAAAAGTGATAGAGATTAAAATCTGAACCTCTTGAATTCAATGGAAAAGAAAAAACTACCTTTCAATTAATTTTATTATGTCAATTCCTCTCTAGTAGTGGAGAGGTGTTCTTTTCTCTGCAACAAAACATCAAATGGGAAAAATTAAAAGAACAAAACTATTTTCTACCCCTATTTCGAATCCTAAAGTCTGTGCATAGATAGAAACAAATTGTTGGGGATAGAAAGAGAAAAGAAAAGAGGGAAGAGAGAGAAATATTGATACCTAATGGTTCCTTCACCACTAGTCTGCTATAGTGCCAACAACATACAAAAATTGCAAGAGAAAAAGAGAGGGGTTATGAAGGATTTCAGACACCAAAGAGGATGTAAAATCTGATCTTCCTGAAAGATGGGAGAGAGAGAAATATTGATACTTGAGTTAAGTGGCCTAACAATGGTGGAAGATAAGTTGACGCATGCTTGGAAAAGAAGAAAAAAGACCAGAAGCTGGAAAGCTTGGTATCCTTTGAATTAATAGTAACCGTCATAACCCATGCTTGGAGAAGAAGAATTGGAAAAAATACCAAAAGACCATAAGCTAGAAAGCTTGCATATCTTTCGGATTCGAAAGCTTGTGTATCATTCAGATTAATAGTAAGTGTCTATATGATACAAGAACAAAATTACAATGGGATTAGGATATAGTGGGATAGGATTAGGAGGATTAAAGTGAGACTATTTTAATTCTTTGTTTGGTTCATGAGATTGTTAGATTGAGATTAAAGTGGGATAACAAATCAAAAGACTAAAATACTTTTTTTATATTTTATTATAAATCTTTATATATATATAAACCTACAAAGAGAGTGTAAAGCTCTCTTTTTTCTTTCTTTTTTGGCTTTGTATCGTGAGAGAAAATGGGAAGGAGGGGAGGCGCAGAGAAGAGGGGGAAGGGAAGGAGGAGGCGCGGGGAGGAGGGGGAAAGAAAGGAGGAGGTGCAATCTGACCAGGAAAATGAGGATGAGGAGGAGGGGGAGGCGCGGTCTGACCAGAAGAGGGAGGAGGAGTAAGAGGCGCGATCTGACCAGGAGGAGGAGGGGAATGGGGAGAAGGAAGGGTGCGACGCAATTTGACTAGGAGGAGAAGAAAGGATAAGGGAAAGAGAAAGGGAAAGGGGAAGGAGGAGGAGGGGAAAAAGGGGAAGGAAAATGAGGTGCAGAGAAGAGGAAGGAGGGGGGAAGGAGAGAGGGGAGAGGAAAGAGATAATGTGAAGAGAGGAATGTGGAAGAGGAGGGAGGAGGAGAGAGGAGAGAGGATATATGAGAAAAGAAGAAGAAATCGTGGGAGATGGCAAAATTGGAATGGACAAAATTTGTTTGTCCCAAGACTTGGGATTAAGTTAATCCTAGGGGAGGCTGGGACATATTTTGTGGGATATGAACTAATTTTGTCCCTCATTAATCTCAAATGCACAGTAAATAATAGAAACCAAATATGAATAAGGGATTGGGGTGGGATTATATTAGTTTTATTCCACTCTTGTCTTTGATACCAAACTAGCCCTAACTATCAGAACCCACGCTTAGATAAGAAGATTTTGAAAAAAAAAAACAGAAACTAAAGAGTGAGAGTTAAAAAAGACGTGGACTATTAGTTGAGGAAGAGATCGTGAGGAGAGAGAGAGTTGATTTGAAACAAAGGAAGGGTCAAGAAAACGTGGGAGTTTGGTTACGTGAGGTATGTGAGAGTGAGAGTTGAGGTGGAGTAAATTTTAGCAAATTACGATTTTATACTTGATAACACAAAAAATTAATAACTGTATAATGGTATTTGTTGTCGTTTTAAAAAAATATTTACAATTTAAATCCTGATAATATAAAAAATAAATAATTATACAATAATTTTTTTATTTTTTAAAAAGGAGTGTAGACACAAAATAGATGTTATGATTTTATTAATGGTACAGATTATTTCATTAACTCTGTCAGAGTTTCCGTAAAAATTGTATTGAGATTTTTTCTTCAGGGAGTTGAAAATTATGTAAAAGAAATAAAATAAGAAAAAAAGGGAATAATTTTTTTTTGAAAAATCCTAGTTGGCACCTCCTCTTCCTCAGCCCATTTGCCAGGTCTGTGCTCTCTCCAAATCATCACCATCTTCAACGACGACCTAAATTCGTGAAGATCTTCGCTATAATTCTTTGGCCATGTCAAAGGCTCGAGTCTACGCCGATGTCAACGCTCATCGGCCCAGAGATTACTGGGACTACGAGTCTGTTACTGTTCAATGGGGCTAGAAAAGAAAAACCGTTTAAACCCTAATTTTAAATGCGTTATAGCTTACCACAATAACTGTCTTCTTAAATCGCGATCTAGGGTTTCAGGATAAATATTCAATTTTTTTCCTATTATCGATAGCGGATTTCTCTCCAGATTTTGTGCTGTCGGTTTTTACAGTTCCTTGCTGTTTTGTGCTCAGATTTTAAAGTTTTGTACCCCACGCTGACAGACTATGACATACGCTACTATATATACGAGCTTCTTAAGGTAATTTCATGTAATCATATTGCAGCATTGTGGCTTTTTAAACCTTTTCCTTCCCTTTTCTGTCTGAGCTTGGAGACCTATGCTATATGTAAAGTTTGCAGAATTACATTATTATTTATTTACAGTGAATTATAATATATGCATAATAGATAACCAAAATTGAACAAATTTGTTTACTTGTGAACTGCATATGAGAGATGTGGCAGTCTCCTTATTGGATGAACAGGTTAATGTTGTTGTCACGTGATTACTAAGTTATATCAGTCATAACAGAACTCCAGGTTAGATGAGCCCCTCTTTTGAGTTGTCTTTAACAATTTGTCTGTTCACTAATAGGGATGGGTAGCACCATGTAGTGAATAGGTATGCAAGATGAGCATAATTTTGAATTTCTTAAAGAAAGGCATTATGTTTGAATTGTTGAGTAGCACTTACTGAAAATTTAGGAATGCAAGAAAGAAATCAACCCAGTCACAGAATGCTGGTGGAGGGATTTCTCTCTCTCTCCCTTTGTGCGTGCACATGTGAGAGAGAGAGAGGGTGAGGGATTAAGCATTTCATAATCATCACAGTGATAATACCTGATGTGATTGCTGTCACAACGGGTGGTGGAGCTGAGTTGCCCCTGGACTTTCTATTTTGATAAGGCCCCTGGACTTTCTATGAATTGGTTCCCTGAATATTTGCCAGTGAATTTCCGTGCTAACTTTATGTGTTCACTGTCTTACTGTATTCTTCATTGATTAGTTTGGTGGAGAAATGACTTCATATTGCTACGCATTTTCATATTTGAAAATCAGAACGATAGTGTCATATATTGGCAGGAGTATGTTGGTTATTGAATGAATGAGGCACATTTCAGAGAAACCAATTAATATGTTGTATGCTTATTTAATCCTGGTCTTTCTGTAATTTCAGGCACTAGATTACTGCCATTCTCAGGGAATAATGCATAGAGATGTCAAGCCTCATAATGTTATGATTGATCATGAGCTGTGGAAACTTCGATTGATTTACTGGGGTCTTGCTGAATTCTACCATCCTGGCAAAGAATACAATGTTCGAGTAGCTTCAAGTTATATATGAATTTTATGAACTTTTGATCAACCAACATGTTTTGCCTTCATACAAAACTTCATTAAGTTGACATTTCACGCATTGAATTGGTTTTATGATTTAAAATCATTAATTGCAATGTTTTGTTTCTATCTGTGTGATTCTTGATTTATCGTGTATGTTGATAACTTAATGGATTCTTCAAGAGACGTGCAATCTGGCACACGGTTTGGTGTTTTTGGTTGAAAATAATGACTGTTTTATGCATTTTCCTGTCTTATTTGTTACAGAATTTTGATTAAGGCACCAGGAATATAGTTCTAAGGCTTGGCAATCTATCAGCGGACATGTGGATGCTACCTCTGTTGTTAGAGATGATTGTTATAGCTTCTCTTCTTTTTATGTTTTTCTATTTGCTTCTGCACCAACTCTGACCATATAAAAAGCTTGGTGCTCCTGGTCTATAGAGAATTCAAGATGATATGTTGGGACTGCCACCAAACTGCCAAGTTGAGAAGCTGAGGCTTAGAATTAGCCTTGAGTGATGAATCTTGTTCACTCTTGTGCAAATTGACCTTCTCCCGTTGATCCACATCAGAGGAAGAGAGATACGCTTATAAGTCCTTAATTGGTCCTTATTAGCATCAATGATTGATTATAACATAGGAATCTAGAAGATTAGAGACTGACCCCTGCAAAACCAAGCCATTTTGATATGCATTATACATGCATGTTATATCTGACGACTATGTCACTTATCTACTCTCTTTTTTCTAATCTCTCTCTCTCTCTATCTCCAATTATGTTTTCTAGTAATCATGTTCAAAATTTTTGAGTTGGAGTTAGACTTCAGGTCAAGTTCTGGAAGAAAGAAAACAGTTTCTGTCTTTTCTGTTAATACAACTTGTTTCAAACTTAGTGTACTGTGCTGGCGTTGATAGGGTTTAAACGTTGGTCCCTTATGTTGATCAATATATTCTGTCAAAAATTTCGTGTGCCTTCATTCATGAATATTGGCCTAAGTATCAATGGTATTTGGGTTTAAAACTTTACTTGGTTGGTTTATGGTTGTTTTGACCTTATCACGAAGAAGATATGTGCATTCTACATTCATGCAGAAATTTGTTTTATTGTTAATATTCAGGTACTTTAAGGGGCCTGAACTCCTTGTTGATTTGCAAGACTATGACTATTCCTTGGATATGTGGAGCCTAGGCTGTATGTTCGCGGGAATGGTAATCATCATAATTGCAATGGAAATACAATTTTTTAATGTCTACCTTGTCAATTTGATGTAATTGTTTTTGTTCCCCTGCAGATTTTTTGCAAGGAACCATTCTTTTATGGTCATGACAATCATGACCAGCTTGTCAAAATAGCCAAGGTAATTTTAAATTTGGTGATTGGGCATGTGATTTTAAAGCTCTAGGCATGTACCTCTGTTTAAGCTAAAGTTATTTTCACTTACTAGAGTAAAGGCAATTATAGTTTCCTTTAATTATTATCCCAGATAACTCTCAAGTGTTCTCCTTGCATGAGTTATAGGGCACACCTTTATCCACTATTAAATGAGTTGCAGTATTGTCTGATGATTAGTGTCTGTATGTCGCTTCCTTCAAAGGTTCTGGTCTAAGGGTGATGAACTTTGACGAACTTGCACGGTTTTAACCTTTTAGAAGATTGGTTCCACGAAGTGAAAATACTCGGGCCTCTCACCATATTTCTGGTCATTGGATAAGCGTTTGGAAGCAGAACAGCACCTAGATAACATCAAATTTCAGTAAGATATCAGATGGTTCGAGATTATAGAGGAGTGCTAAAAATGTTTAGCTCTGGAAACTTCAACCTTTGATACACTTTCAAAATCAGTGCTAGGTCAATAACTCTGATGCGGTTGTAGTTGTTTGTTGAGGTTGGCAGTGCATTGATTTATAGCTTATAATTGTTGACACAGAAGAGTGCAGATTGTGGCAATGCTATAAAAGTGCAATGTTGTCGCCAATGAGCTAGCAGGTGGAAACCATACGTTGGTGACAGAGAACGGACCTGCAGCCATTAGAATGATAATTATAATTTTAGAGCTATGCTGATGTTTCATAAACTTTCAGAATTATCTATTTGCAATATATGGTCACTGCTCGTGATTGTTATACGTTGGTTGCATTTTTTCTTCAGGTTCTTGGAACAGATGAGCTAAATGCATGCTTGAATAAATATCATTTAGAGCTTGATCCGCAGCTGGATGCCCTTGTGGGAAGGTATACCTAACTCATTCATGTCTGCCATCATGGCATAGTTACAGAAGCATTTAGAGGGTACAGTGGAGTGGGGGATTCAGATGATGTTTTTGACTCTTAAAATTATAAAGATGCAAACTCGCGGCTTAGATATGTTGGTAACATTAAAGCTGCTTTAAGGAGAATAAGTAATTCTCTTCCCCTATCCTTTCATTTTTTTCCTTAATGAACAAGCTTCATGTCATTGATTAAATAAATACTACCACTACATAAGAAGCAGTTTTCTGCTGCATGACACTGACTTGTGGTACTTGTATTTAACTCTACTACAGGCACAGCAGGAAGCCATGGTCCAGATTTATTAATGCAGATATCAGCATCTAGTTTCTCCAGAGGTCATTAATAGGGGTGAGCATGGAACCCGGTTGACTCGTGGACCCGACCCAAACCGATACAATGGGTTGGGTTGGGTTGGGTTGGGTCTTTTTAGAAGTTGGGTTGGGTTGGGTTGAAATTTTTTTGAACCCGATAGGTTGGGTTGGGTTATGGGTTCAAAATTTTCAAACCGACTCAAACCGGTAACCCAGTCAAATATATAATTATATTTTATATATACATATTATATTTATTAAATATAAAATTATGTTTAAATAATTATAGTATAATGAATGAGTAAAATTATATGTAGCACAGTCTAAATCCAAACAGCCAAACATGGCATAGCTTGTTGTAATTAGATAATAGAATGATAGGTATTTTGAGAAAAAGAAATTACAATTCACTAAACTTAGCCTCTCTGATTGAAAATTTCAGTCTCCTCATTATCTCTTTCTTCGTTTCTTTGTTGGGACTGTGGGGCTGTTGTTTTCTCTTGAAAGAAACTCAAGTGGCGAATGTGAAGTTTGGTGAGGGAAAGCCAAAAAGGTATGCAGTTTTCCTTTTCCTTAGAAAGTGCTAGGCTGGTTTTTGCATTTTTCCTTTTCATTTTACACTTTTCCTTTTCGAAAACAAACAGTACTAAGTTTGGAGCCAATATTTTAATTGCCCTCAGGCTTTTATATTTTCAAATCTAATGTTAACTTTCATTTTCTAGAGTTTTATGTCTGTTATCTTTAATATGGTTAAGCATTTTTTAGCTTTAAGAAATGGAGAATTTTGATTATAGCAAGGAAATATAGCTTACACTAAATTAAGACACAATCAATTATGCATCTCCCTGTAACTAATTGGTAGTAATAAGTAAATATCAACTATAAGAAATCCTTGAAAAAAAAACTATAAGAAATCTTTGATCACTTGCTTTTTTGGATCAGAAAGCACATTTAGTTAATAAAATATTTTATTATGAAAAATATATATTTTATTACGAAGATTTTTTGAAAGGTTTATCCTTTTGAAGAGGATTCCCACCAACTATGAATAAGTTAAACTTTAATTAAACTTTACTCATAAATCATGTGATGAATATTGATTGTAATCTTTAAATTGTTTTTTTAACATTACATGGATGTACGGTCCACATATCACAAAGATAGATGTAAAACATAATAATTAATTAATTAATTTTTCATAAACAAACAAAACGTTCCTTAAAATATAATATTGATATAAAAAAATTAAATTACTTTTTCTTAGGCTTACAGAAATTCACTTGATTTTCACCTTCAGTGTTGCCTTCTCTTCTGCATTAAAACAATGTACAGTTCATTTTATGGATTTAGCATTGAAAACTATTGACCCATTTGAGAAAGTAAAAAACACAGAGTTTGTTGTGTTTCTAGTCATCTCGTTTGGTTGGCGAATTTTGGTGTGTTGTATGTTGGAAAGAGTCTATGTTAATACTTGTTTTCATAACAATATCCAAGATATTAACAAAAGTATTGAATATTAATTTATATAAAGCTGATGCACACAACTTTTACTTGAAATATATATGGATTTGGTTTTGGATTTAGCATAATATTTTTTTTGTTATGTAATATGTATGATTTAATTTTTTAGTAGAAAAAATATATCATCCCGGTGACCCAAACCGACCCAAACCGATTAGAATGGGTTGGGTTGAGTTGAGGTTGGATGGGTTCATGGGTTGGGTTGGTTTGAGATTTTTCCAACCCGATATGAATGGGTTGGATTGAATTTTTAGGTTAAACCAACCTAAACCGACCCATGCTCACCCCTAGTCATTAATGTTGTTTTCTTCTAATCTTAAGAGGATCGACTTTGAATTATTGGGTTACCAGTTCTGTTTCCATGCAATTGTTGATTCTTTAGGTTTATTTATATGACATGCAGGCTATTGATTTTCTATAAGTTTCTACGTTACGATCATCAGGTCAGGCTTACAGCCATGGAGGCAATGGTATTTTTTTCTGGCTGTTGATTGAATTTTTTTTCCTTGACCCGGTTTTGCCTCTTTTTTTTTTTCATTACCAATTGCCATGCTGTTGATCTTTAGAAAAAACTTAAAAATCTTTTAATGCTTTTAGGAGATATTATGAAACATTCTTAATCATCCTATATAACATGAACGCGGTTAACTTTCAGAAAATTCCCAGAGTGCCAAAAGCAAGCATGACAAAGACATAAGTCCAAAAGTATGGAGCCCCAGAAAGAGGCTGGCCAACTTAAATGGGATAGGATATGATAGCTTCTTTATGGTCTAACAGTTTTCTCAATACAATATCTTCATTCTGTTCTGGATTGTAATGTCTAATACAAAATTTAACTTTTCCTTAACCAATTTTTACCCCATCAGACAGATGTGTTTACCAAACTTCAGTCTCAGCTTGTGCCTTGCTTTATTTGGTCTCCTTAATCCACCTGCTCTGTCCTTGTTTTACCCCATATAGCATATAGGATTGTAGCATGTCTTTTGCTTACCCATTATTCCATCAAGAGTCGTGTAAAATGAAGGCATAAAGTTTAGAGCTTTAAATTAAATTTCTAGTATTTTACCTTCTTTCCCCCTGATCCCTTTATTTGTTCTTAGTGTTTAATATCACACATAAGCATATTGTTTCTAGACGTTAACCTTAGTGGTGTAGCCAGGAACTTTGGGTCGTGGGTTCAATGAAATAAATCCAGACTAAGAGTTCTTTTTTTAGTTTTTTACTTTTTCTTAATCTTTTATTCAATACTTACTCCATGGATCCTGGTTCCCTCTAGTTAAGCAGATATTGGGGGAATTTTTTTCATCTAAATGTACGCATCTTAAAAAAATAGATGGTGCATAAATTGAAAAGATCCAAGCTTTTTAGTTAAAAGATTAATTGCCATAATCTTAAGCTTAATAGCCTTAGTGACGTCCCCAAGGACACAATTTTCTACCAAAGAAAGAGATGAATAAGAGACAAAAACAAAATTAAAAAATAAATTTCTAAGGATAGAATATTCCTCTCTATGGATCAATTAGTCTCTAAAATATATACGCCATCTATTATATATCTTGGTGACAAAGAGATAAGAGAAATTATCTTCTTCATATGATCTCAAATTTTCACTATAACTTGTATTGATCCCACGTTTTTAGGGGAATTCTTAGGTAGACCTTGTTCACCACTTGACTGTAGACTAATCTAATGATTAAATACCACATGTACTTGATTGGTTAATCAAACTTGATAAACCATGATTAGAATTGTTTTGTGTATGTGTAAAACCTTTTATTGTCTTGGCATCAAAAACATTTGTTTTGTGTATATGTAAAACTTTTTATTGTCTTGGCATCAAAACACGTCTACCTAAAAATTTCTCTTTTTTGGGGCCAACGAAATCAATCAAAGTTTTTTTTCTTTGAGATCCAGTGGGGTCAACCAGATTTTTTTTGCTTTTTCCCCTCGACTCCTTGAGAACCCTTAAATACCTATATATGGTCCATAGACTTTTAGAATTTCAGTGGAATTGCCCCCACTCGATTGAACGTGGCTCTGTCACTTGTTAACCTTTTTCCTGGTGTTCAAACTTAGTTCCAAATGTTTCTGTTCAACATAATTTGCTCATACGCTCACTTGTTTAAGAAAATATAACAGAAGGTGGCGTTTCTTTTCCATTTTCTGAAGCCATTCTCATGAAAAGAGGCTGAACATGAGGGCGATATTCATCTCATGTTATTGGAATTCTACAATCATATGACTCAATGATAATACATCTCATCTCAGTTCCATAATCATGGCTTAGTTTCAATCATGTCATCCAACAATAGCCTTTTGCTGTAGTGCTTTTATTTTCCATTTAAGTGGAAGACCCACTGATGTTCATACAGCATTGTTAATTCATATAGTATTCTGTTTCAGGCTCATCCATACTTCTACCAAGTGAGATCTGCGGAGATTAGCAGAATGCGGACCCAATAACTATTGCAGATCGGACTTCGATACTGCATTCTGTCTGGTGTGGTATTTGTATGTTTCCTGATTGAAAATCCTGATTTACATTGGGATCATATTCATATTTTTGGTATTCTGGAATTTTTCAACTTCTCGTTTCAAAGCTGTATATTGTACTTCGAACTCTGAATGTACTCTTTCAAAATGTGACTCATTTGCTGTAAAAATTGTAAAGTAAAACATATAATAAATTTTTTTTCACATGGATTTGAACTTTAGATTTAGTAGGGATCACTTATAATTAAAATGTATGTGTATTGCAGGTTTTATTTCACAATTTTTTTATGACAGAAAAGTTGTATCATGTTTTTTTGTGTTTGGATTTTGTATTGTTAATGGTGTTCAAATTTCCTCCTATATTATGTTAGTCACCGATACCCTATACCGTAGCCTGTAGCCTTTGGCCTTAGGTAGCTGGGATTACAGTTCTGATCAAAGTTTTGCAATGGCCATAGGATTAACACATTGGCCAATGTGATTGCATTCTGCTGGACAACCTGTTGATCAATTGTCATCCCTATGAAATGCCCAAAATGGCACATAGGAAATATAGAGTAGTGTCAAAATGATCACCGCTGCTGAAATTTCCTTCCTTTCTTTCCTCTTTGTCGTTGTTGGTTTCAACTGCCTTGAATAAAAGATTTTTGTAAAGGAAAAAGATTGCAAAAGTACATTCATCATAAGTCTTAGAAAAAGCATGGTAATCAATGCCAAGGAGACATAACAATAACAACAGTAATATGAACATATTCCACTAAGTTTTGAATTAATTAACATCCTAGAATCTGGAAAAGATTGTGCTGCAAATTCAATCACCACGGTACGATATTAAAGTCGGATCCCCACACCCATTCTGTTTTATTATTTCTTGAGATGAGGGAAACAAGTACAGACATCAGACTTTGGGTGCTTTGCTTCAGCGTGCTCCCTGCACTTTACCTCTGATGTGGTGCATATGAAGGTCTGCATGCATACTTTACACTGCAATCAACACTAAAGATGCATCAGAGACAAACCAAAATTTAGACTACAAGTAACTTTTTCCATTTTGGATAAAGGTGAAAATTTATTTATTCAGGAAACTAAACACAACAGCAGCTATCCGTTACAAACCAAACAAAACCCACAAGCAGTTAGCGTAGTTACAAGGAAACAGCAGCTAGAAACCAGAGAGAACCAACAGAAAAACTGCAGCCATCCTAGCTAGAAACAAAACCACAACATAAACCAACTAGTAAAAAACTCACTAAAGAATCTAGGCCCGAATTGCTAGCAATACTGGCTTTAAGATTGATGTTCCCCTCTGTTGAAAAATAAGAAATATGTTTCTCCCATCAGCAGTGATGATTTCCAAAACTGCATCCGTATTTTTATGAGTTTGTTGGTACAACATTAAATTCGACTCTCCGCAGAGAAAAATTCTTGTTTAGTCAGGTCAATGAAAGATACAAAGAAACAGCAGTTAGCGTAGTTACAAGGAAACAGCAGCTAGAAACCAGAGAGAACCAACAGAAAAACTGCAGCCATCCTAGCTAGAAACAAAACCACAACATAAACCAACTAGTAAAAAACTCACTAAAGAATCTAGGCCCGAATTGCTAGCAATACTGGCTTTAAGATTGATGTTCCCCTCTGTTGAAAAATAAGAAATATGTTTCTCCCATCAGCAGTGATGATTTCCAAAACTGCATCCGTATTTTTATGAGTTTGTTGGTACAACATTAAATTCGACTCTCCGCAGAGAAAAATTCTTGTTTAGTCAGGTCAATGAAAGATACATGACACAAGGGTTTATTTCACTATTGGATGAAAAGAAAAAAATATTTTTTTTTTCTCTTTTCATACTATCCAATGATAAGATAAACTCTTGTATCATGTATCTTTCATAAATCCGAACTAAGCAAGAACTCCTCTTCCCCACATGTGATATACCAGCATTTCAAGCTAGCATTATTGAAGTAGTTTAAACAGATTTTCCTTCGAGGAATTTAGTGATCCATTTAAATTCTTCATTCCAAAGCTCTCTGATTGATCTCCGAATTTTCTGTTATCTACTACTTTATCTCTCTTTCTTCGTTAACAATCAATTTGGTATCAAATTAAGTGTGTGAGATTCATTTTATTTTCATATGAATTGAAACAGAAACTAATATGTAAATAATTCGAAAGAATTCTTATATTTAAAAAAAAAAAAAAAAAAAAAAAAAAAAAACTTAAAAAGTCCATTTGGAGTAAATGAACTCTACAAATTTCATGAAAAATTCATTTGTTCTATAGTAAGATTTGAGATTTGCTCAAAGCATAGTCAGTTATATTTTTATAGTAAATAAATTCCACAATTTATTGGTTTTCTAACCAAGAATCTACGTAATTACAATTCAATTTTACTAGCGAAATTTGGGTCTGTTTAAAGGCGACTTTAAGCTGGAAGTTATTTTTCAAAAGGTATCGAAAACTTAATCTAATTAAATTTCATTAAATAACAATTAAGGTTTGATTTAATTCTATTTAAGTTTTGGATAAATTTTAAAAAAAAAAACTAACTTAAAATTGATTTTAAGATGAACCAAACATGACCCAACAAGCTGAAGTGTGTCATCATTAACTATGATTAGCATCGCTTATCCAACTTTCTTGTTTGCTTCCAGTTGACTGCCTGCGCATAGATCCGACAATAATCATTGAATCAAAATATGTAGGAACCCTAACCGATCTCAAAGAAAGACCACATTAAAATTTCAAGAAATTAAAGAAATCCTTAGAGCTCCATTTGGTAATCAGGCAAAGTTATGTTCATTTGATTACTTGAAAAAGTCGCAACTTCCAGTTTGAACCTTTGCTTAGCTACTAGGCTCATGCTAACTCAATTTCTTTTCTTGAACGCAAGATCTAGATTGTTTCTTTTCTTTTCCCATATTTTCTCGGGAACCAATTAAAACAAGAACAAGAGCGAGAAAGAGAGATGTTACCCTTAACGGCTTTATTCTTCTCCATGTTCCTCTCGCGAGCAGTCTTGGATTTCTGACCGTTGCCTCCTCCCATTGCTTCTTCCTAACAAAGAGCAGAAGTTGTCACAGAGAAAAAGAAAGGTGAAGAGAGAGAGAGAGACAGGGAGGAGAATTGGTTTGGTACATAGCGCTAAAGAAAACAGAAAGGAAAATAAGGGCTTACTTATATAGCAGTAAGTGGAGCCACTGGATGCACTATGCACTGTGTACTTGACAATGGCTTCAGCAGAGAGCCAAGATTTACAAGAGATTTGCAAAACACTAATTTTACAGCGGAAAAACTTTATCGATAAGTTAGGTAATTTTATTGATAATCTAAAAATTTTATATTTTTTTTTGTCTATTTTGATAATCAACATTTAATAAAATTCATTCTTTATTCGTTATAAAGTCAAATATTAATTATTTTAAATATAAAATGATAATTTATTTATTTAATTATTACAAAAAAGATATCATCTAATTACGAGTTTGACTAATAAAGATGTTATATCACTGTTATCTACTTATTACTAGCAAACATCACTGAATCTTTTCTCATTCTCTTTTGTCCTTTTGGTTTGTTGGTGTGTAAGGTAAGAGCTTACGCCGAAACTTCTCTAAAGCCTGCGTTAGTCTTTGTGTTCACATGTATTTGTTTGGGCTTAAATTCATTTTAGCTCTCAAAATTTAAGTATATTTACACTTTAATACACAAAGTTTTAATTTGTGCACATTAATACACAAAACTAACATTAACGGTATAGTTGTATCAATTCATATTGTTCTGTCCAAAATACTTAACGGAAATAGCAGTTTAACCGTGTTAATTAACCATATGTCACATATACACTGGTTTTCAAAAAATTAATTAAAACACAAATAAAAACAATTCACTATATGTTAGAGTGGCTGTATAGGTGTTCTTCATTCATCAGTTAGCACTTAGCACACACCACAAGTGGACCTAACAACCTAAATATGGATAAACAACAATAATAAATGGAAGTTAGGCTTTTTCACGGAGTCGTTGTTAGATGGTTGTTTGGATTATACGGCAATAAATTTCACATGCGGTACTCGTGGTCATCATTCATCAACACTTCGTTTATATATATATATATATATATATATATATATATATAAACAACAATAATGAATGAAACTTAGGCTTTTTCACGGAGTCGTTGTTAGATGGCAGTTTGGATTATACGGCAAAAAATTTCACAAGCGGTACTCGTGGTCATCATTCATCAACACTGTATATATATATATATACCTTAGGCTTTTTCACCGAGTCATCGTTGTTGGATTTATTTTGATCTTACATCTAATTGTAACAATAAAGTCTTTGAATTGTTTTTTACTTTTTCAATTCAATCCTTTCACTGATATAAGGTTTGAAATCTAATTGGCATTTTACTTCAACATTAGATATCTCCGACAACTAATTTTCATCATGAGTTTGCTTGTGTCCATGGAATCTTTATAATAGTTGTCTCTTCGCAATAGCATCTTGAATGATGACCACCTTAGTGCTGAGTGGCATTTAGATGGAATTCCAGTGATACTTGAAGCCTTTAATTTTCGGATTGGTCTAATTGAAAGACTAAAGATAGTTTGAGGATTTGATTGATAAAATTTGTAGATATATGATCAAAATAGAACGCGATTAATAGTTGTAGGATAAAATAGGTATTTAACCACTTGAAAATTCATATCATCTATATAAATACAATTATACTGCTGGATTTTTTTTTTATATAATTGGTGATAAAAACTTAACAGATAATTTCAAAACATATGCATGTAGAAATCAAAATAATTTTAACACAATATAAATGTATGATATTAAATAATATTGTATAATAAAAACAAAATAAATAATTAAAATAGAGAAAACACAAGGAGCTTGTAACGATCCATCCCGGGTTGGCCACCACCGAGACGGTGTCGTCACATTTTGATAATCCCAGCACGACACATATATGCAACAATAAAATAGTACTAACATAAATTTTTATTTTAAATCCTCAACCCCCAACAGGAGAGGTAAATAAATTTGGTATTTACTTAAACATAATATACATAAAATGCATGAATATTTACAATAAAATTTTTACAATTCACTTTCTCGTTTATTTGAGAATGTGACACGTACGTGGCTTACAGAAAATGATCTCGTTTGATTCTCAACCCACCATACTATATATCTTGTCTACTACTTGAAATTATTGTACAATGAGGGATGAGCTTCACAAGCTCAATTAATTAAATTTACTAAAAGTATTCTAATTTCCTAAATAGCCCTATAATATTTAATCATTTATTTCTCATATAACTGGATAATAACATAATGTCCAACATTTAAATAATCACCATATTATCATATTTCTATGTCTTTTTCTTTTTTTTCTCACTGCGACTGTCTCTTCCTGGAAGACTCATCCATCCATAATTACATTCACAAGAATATATCACACATCAGCAATTCAATAAATGCAAGAAATAATTAAAACAGATGAAATGCATGAATGCATATGATGGGAATGTCTTCCCACCTGTCGACAGGTTATTATTATCTTAGACCGGTCCCTTCTCGGTTCTTTATAGCTTATCCCGGCTGTCACGAAATTTATTTCCAGTATATACCGGCTGTCACGGTGTCCTTTTATTTCCAGCATATACTGGCTGTCACGGTTGTTCCATTAGACCGGCCCATTCCCGGTTCTTTCGATTATATTATTAAATGCATATGCACATGAACAACGATGAAAATATGCATCTGAACAGTAATATAAAAACAACATCAATTCAAAACACTTAAATTAACCATCCTGATTATTCTCAAATTTATATAATAAAAATTCTACTAAATTCTTCTCATCCCAAATCACCTCAAATCTTCCATCAAAGTTTGTCAAGATTCACTAAAATTCATCTTCTCAAATTTTGTATCAAAACATCAATCAAAACTCGACAAGAATTTAATTATCACCATCATTATTAAATTAACTCATTATTCTAATAATATTCTTTCTCACATAATAATTTTTTCTACGTGTCTAATATTCATATCATATCTATAAACCAAATCTTTATCTAACACCAAAATATAAGCTAATAATTTATTTTAATATTATTACTAGATATTTAATTTTTATTTAGACTACTTAAAGTAAATTCAACTCACCACGTAGTACTTAGAGCTACCCGTGGATCACCTCTTTGCCTTTCTCGTTCTTCTCCGAAGCTTCCCTCGATTGTTGACTGCCAATATCTGATAAAATATTTTTATTCAATTTCTAATTATTTCTTCATTTCTCTATAAACTACACCCTTTGAAAATTCCCACTTTGAATTTGGGAAAATTTCATAAATGCTAAAAATTCAAAAATAAACACTATACTATTACCTTCTGCTTTTCTGATAGTTATTCCTGATTTTTTATGAAATTCCGTAGTAAAATTTTTCAAAATCTTGCTCTTTCGACTTTTCTTTGGATCCCCAAGTGTTTAAGGAAATAAAGAATTTTGATAGAAACTAAACGAAATCTAATAGAAAACTAAACGAAATTTGTTTACGTAAACTACCTGTGCCCACTGTACATATATATAGCAAATTTTCGTTGAAAAATTAGGCAGTCAAAAAGCTGCCTCACACTCCCAAAATCCTCCACGATTTGGCAGTAGGTGTAATACCTGCTGCCCATGTTTTTTGACCTTTGGGTCCTTTTTTTTTCTTCTTCTTCTTTTTCTTCTGGACGTCCAGTTGATTTGAATTTTTTTTCTTTTCTTTTAATGACGTCCACGTCCCATAATTTTTTTTTCAAACGAATTATTTTATTCAATACTAAATCCTTCATAAATATATTATTTTAATTTCGTATCATATTTATTAAATTACTTCTTTACACTTTCTTTACGAATACGGGTATTACAATTCTACCCACCTTACAAAAATTTCGTCTCCAAAATTTCCTTACTGAAATCAAGTAAAGAGTTAGGGGAAATCCTTTCTCATTCTTGCTTCATGTTCCCACGTGACTTCTTCGACATCTTTATTTCGCCATAATACTTGAATCAAAGAAATGACTTTATTGCGCAAAACTTGATCCTTTCTATCTAGGATTCTGACTGGTACTAGCATAAAAGTCAAATCTTTCTGAATTTCTATTGCCTGATTCGAGACACAACGGGACTCATCATGCAAGTACTTCCTCAGCAGAGACACATGAAAAACATTATGTAATTGCTTTAATTCCGGGGCAAATCCAAACAATATGCTATAGGCCCAATTCTCTCAATCACCTTATAGGGCCCCATAAATCTCGGGCTCAACTTTCCATTCTTTTTAAACCTCAACACTCCCTTCCATGGAGATATCTTCAAAAATACCCAATCACCAACTTGGAATTCGAGAGGTCGTCTTCTTTTATCAGCATATCCTTTCTGTCTGTTCTGAGCTGCTCTGAGGTTCTCCCTAACCAGTTTGATCCTCTCAGTAGTCAAGTCTATCATTTCTGGGCCATATATCTTTCTCTCTCCAACTTCTTCCCAACGTACTGGAGTTTTACACCTTCTACCATATAAGGCATCGAAAGGTGCCATCCCAATACTAGTTTGATACTGATTATTATATGCAAACTCGATCAAAGGCAAATAAACATCCCAGCTCACTGAGAAACTCAATACACTTGCCCTTAGCATATCTTTTAGTATTCTAATGATTCTCTCTGTCTGCCCATCAGTTTGTGGATAAAAAGTTGTACTAAACTGTAATTGCGTACCCAAAGCTTCTTGGAAACCCCTCCAAAATCTAGAGGTAAATCTAGAATCTCTATCTGATATGATACTCAAGAGTACTCCATGTAATTTTACTATCTCTACTACATACAACTCAACCAACTTTTATGGATTCCACGTAGTTTTAATAGGAAGAAAATGTGAAGACTTAGAAAGTCTATCCACTATAACCCATACAGCATCATGCCCTCTCCGGGTGCGGGGAAAACCAGAGACAAAATCCATACTCACATTTTCCCATGGCCACTCAGGTACTAGAAGAGGTTGTAATAAACCTGTTGGATGTCTATTCTCAGACTTTACCTGTTGACAAGTCAAACATCTAGCAATGTATTCTGCTACATCCTTCTTCATCCCTGGCCACCAATAATTCTGTTTTAACCCCCTTGTACATCTTATTATTACCTGGGTGCATGGAGTATACAGAATCATGAGTCTCCCTTAATATCTCCTTTCTAATCTCCACATCATTGGGAACACAAACTCTATGCCCCAATACTACCATACCATCTTCTCTAATTCTAAACTCGGTCGACTTCCCACTCAACACTTCTTGCCTGATTTTCTCTATCCCCTCATCTTTACCCTGCAGCTGTAACAAATAATCAATAATAGGAGATTGTATCACCATATTTGCCATTAATACTCCTTTATCATTGACACTCAATTACATTCTCATTCTTCGTAATTTTATCATCAAGCTAGTATTATGACTCCCAATGGCAGCTAATCTCCCTGTAGCCTTTCTACTCAATGCATCAGCTACTACATTAGTCTTTCCTGGATGATAGTGAATTATATAGTTGTAATCACAAATCAATTCCATCCACCTTCTCTGCCTCAAATTCAACTCCTTCTGGGTGGATAAATGCATCAAACTTTTGTGATCAGTAAAAATTTCACACTTGGCTCCATATAGATGGTGTATCTAAATCTTCAAAGCAAAAACTATGGCAGCCAATTCTAAATCATGGGTGGGGTAATTTTTCTCATGGTTTTTCAGTTGCCTAGATGCATAAGCTATAACTCTCCCATGTTGCATCAACACACATCCCAACCACTGATGTGACGCATCACTATAAACCATAAATCCTTCATCACCAGAAGGAAGCACTAATACTGGGGCAGTAGTCAGTTTTTCTTTCAATAGTTGGAAACTTCTCTCACATTCCTCTGACCACCTAAATTTGACATCCTTCTTGGTCAATTTAGTCAAAGGTCCAGCAATCATAGAAAATTTTTGGATAAATCTTCTATAATAACCAACCAACCCCAAAAAGCTCCTAATTTCAGTTACACTCGTGGGTTTTTCCCAATTCAACACTGCTTCTATTTTTTGTGGGTCAACTGCTATCCTCTCTCTCGACACAACATGCCCCAAGAAAGATATCTCGTTCAACCAAAACTCATATTTAGAGAACTTCGCATATAATTTCTTTTTCCTCAGAATCCCCAACACTATCTTTAAATGTCGCATATGCTCCTCTTCATTCTTGGAATGCACCAAAATATCATCAATAAACACAATTACAAATCTGTCCAAGAATGGTTTAAACACCCGATTCATAAGGTCCATAAATGCTGCAGGAGCATTGGTCAACCCAAAAGGCATTACTAAGAACTTATAATGGCCAGCAGTTTTAGGCACGTCCTCCTCCTTTATCCTCAATTAATGATATCATGACCTCAGGTCTATCTTAGAAAACACTCTAGCTCCTTGTAACTGCTCGAATAAATCATCTATCCTAGGCAAAGGATATCTATTCTTGATGGTGATCTTATTCAACTGTCTATAATCAACACACAACCTCACTGTCCCATCCTTCTTCTTGACAAATAACACAGGGGCTCCCCAGGGTGACGTACTAGGTCGGATAAACTGTTTATCTAGCAACTCCTGAAGCTGAACCTTCATCTCTCTTAATTCAGCTGGGGCCATTCTATAGGGTGCTATGGATATGGGTGCTGATCCTGAAATCACCTCAATAGAAAACTCAAGCTTCCTATTGGGAGGTAGTCTAGTCAACTCTTTAGGAAAAACATCAGGAAAATATTTTACTACCAAGATATCTTCTAACTTTCTACTATCCCTGCTAGAATCCACTACATATGCCAAATACCTCTCACAACCCTTCCTCAACCATTTACTAGCAGTTAAAGCAGAAATAAGACAATTAGCAAGTATTTTCCGTTCTCCCTGAAAATTAAACTCCTCCTGCCCAGCTATTTTAAACACCACATTTTTCCTAAAACAATCTACCCAAGCATGATACGTAGATAACCAATTCATCTCCAGAATTAAATCAAAATCTGCCATATCTAAAGGCAATAAATCAACTTCAAATTCTCTATCAGCCATATTAATTACACAACCTCGATAGATTGTCTTGATAATAACTCTATCTCCAGTAAGAACCTCAACAACAATAGCATGTATTAAAGGACTAGCACTAACATCAATAGATTTCATATAACTACTAGATGCAAAAGAATGGGTTGCACCCGGATCAATCAATAATCTAGCAGGCCTACCAAAGATAGATATCATACCCATAACAAGCTCAGGAATGGCTTGTGCATCCTGCTGAGTCAATGCATAGACTTTGTTATCTCGGGACTGAAACAGGCTGCCACATCCTCGCTCTGCTACTGATCCTCGACCTTTGCCCCGTATATTCCCTGATCCACCACCTCTCTCCACCGATCTTCTCCCAATACTTCCAACGTCTCTGTCAGCAGATTTCCTCGCTGGACAATCTACAGCCACATGTCCTCCCCAACCACATACAAAACATATTTGCATAGGGCAATTTCGAGCCATATGTCCCGTCTGATTACATCTGAAGCAAACCTTTGCCTCTTGATCAAACATCCGATTACCCCTTCCCCCTAGTGGCACACTTAGTCCTCTACCATAACTCCTACTTCCCATAGCCTGCCTCCCAAATCTAGGGGACCCACTAGTATTACTCTGAGCTACCGAAGCAATAGATTCTACTTGCCTCTGACTCTGCACTACAGTTCCTTATGATAAGGAACACCCCCTCTGGGGTGGTCTCCCACCCTGTACACCCATATTACTACCTCCTATAGGTCCTTCAAATCTAGACCTCTTCAGTCAATCCCTCCTACCTCTCAACTCTATCTGATCTTTCTCAATCTGCAATGCTTTATCCACCAGTACAGCATAATCCCCTATGCTCATATAAAAGAGTTTAGTCCGAATATCATAGTGTAATCCATCTAAAAATCTCTTACATTTTCTTTCCTCCGTATTCACTAACTCGGGTAAAAACCTTGACAGGGCTATAAATTTACTATCATATTCCATCACCGATAAATTTTTTACCTTAGGTGAATAAAATCTCTTTCTTGTTGTGCCCGAAAAGTATCTGGAAAATACTTTGCAAAGAACTCATCCTTAAATTTATTCCAAGTAAAAGGTTGATCTACCCGTATGCTTACCCTGGGCAAAATATCGTCCCACTATTGAGAAGCCTCACCCTCCAACATAAAAGAAACAAAAGCCACCTTCTGTCTATCTGACACCGGTAAAACCTCAAAATATTTCTCCACGTGCCTAATCCATTGCTCAGCTTCCACCGGATTTACTGATCCTTTAAAAGATTGAGGTTTAAACTTAAGAAACCTCACAATACAATCCCCTTGCATCTTATTTGTGAATACCCTTCCCTCAGGAACCTCTTGCCTCACCACATCCGGTTCTCTTCTATCCCTTTGCTCTAATCTTCTCTGTAAATTATCAGTTCTTTCTTCAGCTGCATTCATCATTTCTATAGCACGATTAAGGGCTTCTCTCAATTCATTATTCCTACCCTCAGATACTCTCCCAGCTCTACTGGTACTAGCTCCACTATCAGCATGTTCCATTGTGGGAATTACAGACTCAACTTCCTCCTCTACTTCAGTCCTCCTAAAAATTGGGGGTCTACCATGTCCCCTCTGATTTAGAGCTCTACCTCTAGTTCTCATACAACCACGTGTCATCCTTAGACTCTGCATTTAAGAATATAATTTATTTAGATCTTCCACTTTTTTTTAAGTTCTCATGCAGTCTACAAAATCTTAAAACCTAATGCTCTGATACCAAAATTGTAACGACTCATCCCGAGTTGGCCACCCTCGAGATGGTGTCATCACATTTTGAGAATCCCAGCACGATACATATATACAACAATAAAATAGTACTAAAATAAATTTTTATTTTAAATCCTCAACCCCCAACAGGAGAGGTAAATAAATTTGATATTTACTTAAACATAATATACATAAAATGCATGAATATTTACAATAAATTTTTTACAATTCACTTTCTCGTTTATCTGAAGATGTGACACGTACCTGGCTTACAGCAAATGATCTTGTCTGATTCTTAACCCACCAGACTATATATCTTGTCTGCTACCTAAAATCATTGTACAATGAGGCATGAGCTTCACAAGCTCAGTGAATTAAATTTACTAAAAGTATTCTAGTTTCCTAAATAGCCCTTTAATATTTAATCATTTATTTCTTTTATTACTGATAACAACATAATATCCAACATTTAAATAATTACCATATTATCATATTTTTGTGTCTTTTTCTTTTTTTTTCTCACTGCAACTGTCTCTTCTTGGGAGACTCATCCATCCATAATTACATTCACAAGAATATACCACATATCAGCAATTCAATAAATGCAAGAAATAATTAAAATAGATGAAATACATGAATGTGCATGATGGGAATGTCTTCCCACCTGTCGACAGGTTATTGTTATCTTAGACTGACCTCTTCCCAGTTTTTTACAGCTTAACTCGGCTGTCACGGAATTTATTTCCAGTATATACCGGCCGTCACGTTGTCCTTTTTATTTCCAGCATATACCGGCTATCACGGTTGTTCCATTAGACTGGCTCATTCTCGGTTCTTTTAGTTATATTATTAAATGCATATGCACATGAACAACGATAAAAATATGCATATGAAAAGTAATGTAAAAACAACATCAATTCAAAACACTTAAATTAACCATCCTGATTATTCTCCAATTTATATAATAAAAATTCCACTAAATTATTCTCATCCCAAATCACCTCAAATCATCCATCAAAGTTTGTATAATAAAAATTCCCCAAAATATTTGTATTCAATTTCTAATTATTTCTTCATTTCTCTATAAACCACACCCTTTGAAAATTCCCACTTTGAATTTGGGAAAATTTTATAAATGCCAAGAATTCAAAAATAAACACTATACTATTACCTTCTACTTTTCTGATAGCTATTCCTGATTCTCTATGAAATTCTATAGTAAATCTCTTCAAAATCTTGCTCTTTCGACTTTTCTTTGGATCCCCAAGTGTTTAAGGAAATAGAGAATTTTGATATAAACTAAACGAAATCTGATAGAAAACTAAACGAAATCTGTTTGCGTAAACTGCTTGTGCCCATTGTACATATATATAGCAAATTTTCATTGAAAAATTAGGCAGTCAAAAAGCTGCCTCACACTCCCAAAATCCTCCACGATTTGGAGATGGGTGAGGCATTATAAATGCCTCACTTAAATTGGCAATAGGTGTAACACCTGCTGCCCACGTTTTTTGACCTTTGGGTCTTCTTCTTCTTCTTCTAGACATCAACTGGATATCCAGCTGGTTTGAATTTTTTTCTTTTTTTTAATGACATCCACGTCTTATTTATTAAATTACTTCTTTACGAATACAGGTATTACAGAGCTAGCCCGTGAGTCACAGAAAGCCACTATCCTAAAGTTGTTATATCCTCACTACGTGCAGGTACAAATGAATAAGATCGGCTCCAAAATGAAACCCATGTGCTCGCAGCTTTGCCTCTACAATATGCACATTCACTAGGAAACGAGGGTGAACTGACCCGATCAAGGTTGTCCAAAAACACAAATATATAAAGAGTATAAAACAAGAAAAATAATATGAAAAGTTGTGTGTCTTAGGCTCTTGAAAAACTTGGTATTTATAGGCACAAATGAGCTTAAGAATTAAATTCAAATTTAAAGTAGAAATAATTACAAATTTGTAACTCTCAATTTATTGAGATTAATCACAAATTTGTAACTTTCAATTTATTAGCTATATTAAAATAGCCAAATAATGACTATTGAAAAGTCATTTGATAGTTACAAAATGTGTAACTCTCAATTTGATTATTATATTAAAATGGCCAAATAATGGCTATTAAAAAAACCATGAATAATTGTGAGGAATTTAAAAAATTATCTATCAATCCCCCATAAGTTTTAAAATTTTGAAACTCAAAACAAACAAAATAAAATATAGAAAGTATATAAAGGAAACTCTAGTACTATACAATAGGTGCAGGGGTCTTCAAGACTTGAGCCTACACTTAGTGTTGACAATATTCATTTGAGGGAACCGTAATGGTCTACGCCTTGAATTAGGTCCCTTGATCAGACTTCAACAAGTCACACACATAGTACTTGATATAGGGTCAAGTTCGCGGGTTAGGGCTATTAATGGCCATGCGCTCTTATCTTGATTCTCATGAGATCATCTAAGGAATAGCCTAATCCCTTAGTCGCGGCCTCACTATAACGCTCACTTAGGTGAGCCTCTAAGGGTACGTGTGACAAGTACCTCGTGACAATAGCTGCCTCGGTCTCATTAATGGTAAATACGAATCCTAAACATCACACTAATAAGCACTATCACCTTAGGGATGGGAAGGAGATGCTCTCATGGAGAAATCTCTTTAAAAGTAGTGCTAATAATGAGTCACGCGCTGCAGATTGTTTCTACCCATTGAACCTTCTTAATGGGATCTCCAATCATAAAGGTTGGGTTACCCCTATTGGTGACTCCCTGTGGGCTAAAGCCACCTCTCTCGATGTTTCAAGTATATCCCTCATGGAAACCTTTAGTCAAGCTGTCATCTATATTCCTTTCATATCTCACAAAATCTAGAGATATAAAAATATTACTCAACAGTCCTTTGACTGACTTATATCCCACTTGAATATGTCTATTATCTTCTTATAAGATTTTCATATAAGATCTATCACAACTTTACAATCATAGTGTATATGTATGGATGACACAAGTTTATTTGTAAAAGGAATATCCATCAATACTTTTTTTTTAACCCCTCAACCTCTATACAAATTGTATCAAAAGCTATTAACTCAATCTCCACAGTACTTCCATCAGGTTTCAACTTTTCCTTGAAAACCAACTTACAACCTATAGGTTTACTCCCAGGAGGTAAATTTGATCAAACTTAAGTATTATCATGTATTATTAATTTAAATTTATTATCAATAAATTACTTCTAGAAATGTGCATCTCCACAAGATATAGCCTTACTATAGGTAGAATGTTCTCCTTATACTAAAACATGAAGAATTAATCTCCAAAATTCTTTTAGGTTCAAAATAAGTTTCAGATTTATTTCCTAGGGATGAACTAGAAAATGTCTGTGTTTAATTAAACCTTATAAGGTTTAATTGGCACCTTAAATTTTAAAAGAAGGATATCCTCAAAATATTTTGCATCTCTAACTTCTATTATTGTGTTATTGGATATTTCACTTATTTCAAAGTTTATCACTAAGAACATGTTTGCATTGTTATCTTGAGCATAACCTATAAAAACAACATCTATAGTTTTTGGTCATATTTGTTTTTCTCTTTGATCCGAGTATAGCTACCTTAGCTAGACACCCCCCACATTTTTAGAATATCAAGCCTTGGAGGTATATTTTTCCATATTTCAAAAGGAATTTTCTCACTATTTTTAGAGGTTACTCGATTTAATATATAACAAGATGTTAGTATTTTTTTTTTTATTTGACTCGCTTATTTTCCTAAGGTTCTTTATTTCTTTCTTCCTTTCTTTCTTTTTTTTTCTTTTCTCTTTAATAATTATTTTTTTTCTCTATCAGACCATATATGTTTTTCTCTTTCTTTTTTTTTTCTTTTTTTTTTCATTCCATCTACTTGATTACAAATCATTTCAAATTTTTTAATTTTCCTCTTCTTTTCCATCATAATAATGTAACTTTCTACACTCATACAATTTATCCATGTTTTTTTTTCTTTCACAATCATATTGTGCAAAGTATTTAAACTCAAAGCTTAATTTCTTTGCTAATAATGGGTATATATGTTTAATGGTCTTTAATTTTCTCCTATTGTTAGAGTTATGGAATGTTTTATGTAGATACTTATGATTGGTTTTCGTTTTTTTTTTTTAAATATGTATATATATTCTACAAAAGTTTTATATCAGTCACCAATCAAACTTTGACTGAAAGATTCAAGCGTAAAATCTCTCTTGCTCTTAATTTGTATAAATTTTGCTCCAATTTAGTTTCTAAATTAGGTTTTTGGATCAATGCACTCTAGTAGTTTTAACAAATATGGTGCTACCATTCGCACTATAAATTTGAATGGTCATTTACTAATATATGAAAAAAAATAGCTCTATGTCACTAAATATATTCTAAGCACTATATATAATATTTTTATATATATGCGTGTTTCTTAATAATTCATAATAACTACTAACAAACTATTTTTCTACATTAACAAATATCTCGTATTTAGAATGCAAAAAATTTCAATCAAATTCTAGAATAACTTATACCAAAGAAAAAGACTTTGATACCACATACATATATAAAGACATGCAAATATTTCGAAATATATAAAACACTTGGTCACTGATCAAAAGCACTAGGCCTTATAATAATTCATAATTCCTCAATTTGATTTTTTTAATTTAGTGTATAATATTTTTTGTTATTTTAATTTTCATATTTTTTAAAATCAATAAGAAAATTTAAGTGATTATTATATTTTCGTTGATATCATATTATCATGACACTCTATGATGAATAATTAACTTATATTCATTGAAGGCATAAAGAAATTAAAAAAAAACATCCAAGTTCTATGCCTCAAGTTTCTATTAAATGGACTAATGTTTTTTTATATATATTCATTAAGAATTTATAACGTTTACAACAATTTATTATAGTGATTATTATATTAGTATAATCATGGTCTTCATGTATGTAACATTTATTGACTTAATTATATAACGTTTACAATAACGTTTTCATTTATAAAGTAATAATGGTTTGGTTTGATTTTTTTATATAACATTTACAACATTAACGAAATGATACTCAAAGTCATACTTAATATGAATTTATGGTACTATAATAATTACATAAATAATTTAATAATAATTTGTTATTAGAGACATATAAATCAATAGCAAGTAGATCAGAATCACTAAATCAGCATACGGTTTGACAACATTCTCAAATGAATGAAGACAATTTTTTCTTGTCATTTTATTGTAATGATGTAATGATTTGGTACTGTAACTTTGTAATTGATTTTTAATTTCAAAGTTGTCTTTAACGTAAATCTCTTAAATA
The DNA here is from genome assembly GCA_023935145.1 of Bretschneidera sinensis. Classification (NCBI taxonomy): domain Eukaryota; kingdom Viridiplantae; phylum Streptophyta; class Magnoliopsida; order Brassicales; family Akaniaceae; genus Bretschneidera; species Bretschneidera sinensis. The sequence continues at coordinate 116,859,484 of CM043700.1, forward strand.
TAATGAATATATATGTTTTGTACTTGAATTTCTTTTGTTCTTTCTAAACTCAAAATTCAACCTAGCTATCCCTATAATCACTCTTTTAACAACAATAATTTTCATAAACAAGCATATATATTTGAATCAAGGAAAAACTAAATTCTCATACATATATAGATAAATATATATAACACATTCAAAATTCCTATATATAAACATATTATACATATCATGAAAAATAAAAGCCATACATATACAACATAGTATATAAAACTAGGTATCTAACACATACAAAGTCTAGCTATGATACTACATGTTAATAATATTATAACGACTTTAGCTGTTGGAATTTTTTTATATAATTGGTGATAAAAACTACAAAGATAATTTCAAAACATATGCATGTAGAAATCAAAATAATTTTAACACAATATAAATATGTTATATTAAATAATACTGTATAATAAAAACAAAATAATTAATTAAAATAGAGAAAATAGAAGGAGCTGGCTTATGAGTCGCAGAAAACCACTGTCCTAAAGTCGTTATAGTCTCCCTACGTGTAGGTACAAATGGCTAAGACCGGCTCCAAAATAAAACTCAGGTGCTCGCAGCTTTGCCTCCTACAATGTGCACATCCACTGGGAAACGGGGGTTAACCGACTCGATCAAGGTTGCCAAAAAACACAAATATATAGAGAGTATAAAACAAGAAAAAGAATCTAAAAAACTGTATCTTAGGCTCTTGAAAAGCTTGGTATTTATAGGCACAAATGAGCCTAAGAATTAAATTTAAATTTAAAATAGAAATAATTACAAACTTGTAACTCTCAATTTATTGAAATGAATCACAAATTTGTAACTTTTAATTTATTAGCTTTATTAAAATAGCCAAATAATGACTATTGAAAAGTCATTTAATAGTTACAAAATGTGTAACTCTCAATTTCATTATTATATTAAAATATCCAAATAATGGCTATTAAAAAACCATGAATAATTGTGAGGAATTTAAAAACTTTTATAACACATACAATAATCACATAACACGAAATCCTACCACATTATCCACCTAAATTGAAGAGAAATAACTAATAAATACTTGTTGATACCCCTTTTTTTGCACCATGTTGTGCAAATATCTACCTAAATTAATAAGCAAATATTCGAACTTGTTTTACTTGTAAGTGCATAAGGTCAACAGTAGCATAGTGTGCAAATGCGAGATCATCTCCATAGGGATTGGTGAATTTCGCTTAGAATTAATTTCGCAATATAAAAAGATAGAAATAAATATTGAGTTTGAAGTAATAATAATAAAAGCGTAAGGACTTGATATCTACCACTAATCATGTGACCCCAATAAAACAATATGCCAATGCTTTACTCATGTCATGAATACCTAATGTTTGTCAACCTAAGGGTTTGGTCCACTCCTTAAGCTATTGATTTTCCTAAGCAACGAGTTAGGCATGGTGTATACTCTAACTCTTTTCTTTATTAAGGGATTCAGCATGGTGTATATGAGTTGTTCCTTAAGAGAGCATAAGATCTGTGTAAATCGACAACCACATGAGACCTAGGGCTTGGTCTGCTCTCGGTTTCCCATGTTGATTAACCCAAGAACCCGATGTGGATTTTTTTGTTACTATTGTTAAACCCAAGACTCGGTCATCCAAATTGATTCAACTAACTAATCCATACCACATGCATACATTAATCAGACAAACACATATGAGGAATTTAAATAAAAAACAGGCATTAATCAAGTTAAGCATCACAACATAAATATCGCAAAGGTGCCAATACTGAATTATTGAGTAAACATAATTAGGGCTTCAATCAAGCCCTTACTAAAAAGTTAGTTACACATGATTGTGATGCTAAACATCTTCATAAAGTAAAATAAAAAGGAAGAAAAAACCCGAGAGAAGAGTCGTCAATTCGTCTCCTAAAGCTTCAAACTAAAGAGAAGATAAAAGTTTCGTTTCTGTGTTTTACAGGCCTATTTATAAGGTTCTAAAGACACCTCGAAACCATAATTTCCAAAACAAGACCTGAATCAATCTTTCCAAAACTGGCTCTGCCACTTTACTGTACGTGTACACTCGATCCCATGCTTTTGCACTTGAGTGCAGGGTTGCGCTCGAGCCTTCTATGTGTTCGCACGAGTGCTTGTGCGCTTGATCACAGACACCTTGCGCTCGATCGCACTTGGCTGCTTCTAGGTCTTCCAGATTTCTTCCTTAGAGTTCCAAAATGCTATATTTTCTTCAAGAACCTCTAAAAAACACAAAAAAAAATGAAGTAGAATATACTAAAATACATAAACAAAGAGCTTAACAACTATAAATTAAGGGGCTTAAATATGAATATTTAAGTACTTATCACACCACGTGTTAAACACATATTGGGTAATAAAAAACCCATGAAACTATCCAAATACTTAGCCAAACAAGCATCTTTTTTACCAAACTTGGGCCTTAATATCAATGAAAAGTCCAAAGTAAGAATCTGAATGCCCATTAAAGAGCTGAAAACATAATAAAGCCTAAATTAGCCTAAATTAACATGATAAGCCCATACATTACATGATAAAGCCCATTGAGGCAAAACTAACATGATAAGCCCATAAAGGCCCATTATGTGATAAAGCCCATTGAGACAAAACTAGCATGATAAGTCTATCTAGGCCCATTACATGATAAAGCCTATTCAGGAAAAACCAGCATAACAAGCCCATAGAGGCTCATTACATGATAAAGCTCATTGAGGCAAAATTATCATGAAAGCCCATTGAGAACCAAAAACACAATAAAACCTAAAGAGACTAACACACATAATATAGCTCATTAAAGGCTAAAATTAAAAATGAATAAATAGCCAAGAAATGCCTAGAAAGCCCAATGAGGCATAAAAAGCCCAATAGGTTAATAATACATGAAAAACCCAATAGGCTAACAAAGTATGAAAATCCCAAAAGGCCTACAAAGCACAAAAGGCCCAATAGACAAATAATACATGAAAATCCCAATAAGCTAACAAAGCATGAAAAGTCAAAAAAGCCAGAGAGGCCCAACGGTGAGCAAAAGGCCCAAGAAGCCTAAGAAAGCATGAAGATATCTAAAGAAGATATGAACAAAGGAGGAGCAAAGCTTATATATGGACAACAATTATAGGGAAAGTAAATCATCCTCAAATAAGCCTAGATATGAGCTATTTAATCCATAATTTTTACTCTTTTCTTCGATTTATTTATTATTTATTGCGAGAGTGGGCCCCAAGTTACGTCTTCAATGACGGGGATGATATATAGGGTAGTGGCATGGAAGGCATATAGATTTGGTGTAGTGCCACATAGGTGTCACGTGGATTGTGCGCCATAGGTGACTCAGGCACATGTCATTCATTTAAAAGCCTAGATGGTAGCTTAAAGGGAAATTTCAACTATGCACACATGTCATTCATTGGTTGGTCAACCTATTTTCAAGCTACAATAGTGGTTTTATCCAATTTCTCGCAAAAAAACCCATTTAACTACGAAATTTGGTCATGCTAAACCAAAATCCAATTTGGTTCAATTAAACACATCATTAAGCTTCAAATCAGAGTTATTAAGCCTTAAATAAAGCTTTAACCCACCATCATCACCTTTCATCACCTGCACACTCCACCTCCCTAGTTACTATGGCGAGATGCTTCTGTCTCGAAGGTAATGGTCGCCTAGCATGTCTCTTCTACCAAGGAAGCTCCCATTTGCAGCAGTTTTCATCACTTCCTCTAATTTTTCCTGGGATTAAGATTGTAACTAAGGTACAAAGAAAAAAATGCAGGAGACAAAAAGGAAAATGGTGTTGACATGATGGTGCAACAGGTTACAACAGTGTGCAGATTTGTTTTAGATCCCCAACACTAAATTACAAAGAAATGAAAAGAGGTTGGAACACACCCTTTAGAGTATAGGACCCCTTGGATTAAAAGAGAAGAGAAATCCTCACCCCTATAAAAAGCTCATTCATATTCTTCGAAAAACGGAGCACAAGGAGGAAAAATAAGGGTGAGCATGGGTCGGTTTGGGTTGGGTTGTCTAAACAATTGACCCAATCTAATTATATCGGGTTGAAAAAATCTCAACCCAACCCAACCCATGAACCCATCCAACCCCAGTCCAACTCAACCCATTCAAATCGGTTTGGGTCAACGATTTAGTATTTTTTTTCACTTAAAAGTAATACAAACATATTACGTAATAAAAATATTTTACTACAATTATTGATAATTCATTACATCCAAAATCAAATTCATACAAGAATTTATTAAATCTTACAAACCATCATTTCCAAATTAAGTACTTTAAATCACTTCACACAAAGTTCAAACAACCTTAGTTTAATTCAAACCATGCAAAAGTAATTAAAAACTAAATTTTAAAGGAGTTTAATCAATCAAATTATTCAAAACTTCAACACTAGTAGACTTGATCCTAGAATCTCCATTACCAATAAGTTTCATCATATCAGAAACATAAATTGAATGAACATAGGATAAGTAAATCAATTTAAAAAGCTTTTGAAAAGTATAATGAAAATCTAAAAGAAATACTTTCACGAGAACAAACAGTCTTCTTCAACTAAAAAAACAGAAAAAATAAACATGTTTATGACATTTTTAAATTCCAATTGACCTTTTTTTTATGGAAACTAGTATTTTTTGGAGGGTTTCTAAGAATAAAAAAGAAAATAAATGACTCAACCCAACCAACCAGGTTCAAAAAACTCTCAATCCGATCCCAAACCAAAATTTGAAAACCTCAATCCAACCCAACCCGTTACACCAGTTTGGATCGAGTTCACGAGTCAACTAGTTTCCATGCTCACCCCTAAGAAAAAATAATGCATCAAGTGTGCAAGAAAACAATAAAACAGAGTAACACTTTTTAAGCATAAGAAACACATTAAATAGTTACAAAATCCTTCTCCTCTTTTACAGAATCCTTAATCGGTCTTATTTGTCCTAGAATGAGTGACTAAACACTTGAAAAGACACAATTTTTCACACCTGAACGGAGCACCAAAATGGTGACTCCGATAACCTCTTCCAGATTTTTTAGAGGTCTCTCACATGTTTTCTCTTCTTCTACAGTTATTTCGAGCCTACCCAAATAGATAACACTCACAAAAAAACCTTCCACAAAGCCATGTAATTTTACAAGAGATGCAAATTCCTTTAGTATTTTTCATCTGCATGTGATCTTATTTTTCTTAGCTTATGTGTTATGGTACATATATGGTATTGGTAGAGACCACAAAACGCATATTTTCCCAGGAGAAACAACTTCATGATTTTCACTCCAAGTTACGGCTTTAGTATCATTACTGTTGTAGTATCGCTACTATAGCACCACTTTAAAACTTTTTTGCATTGTTCTACTGCATAATGCATGCCCTTATAAGTAACTACATCATTTCTCTTCTCCTTTAATCACTCACAAATATTTTATTGTCTTTACTAGAAGTTTATATTAGTACTATTGTATTGTTTGTCCTTTCTGGTCTTCTAAGTTGCATTTGCAGGAAAGTCAGAATAGCAAGGTTCACTCTAACACAACTAGTGTTTCGGTAAAATATTGAGCTCAATAACACAAATGAATCTAGGTTGAGCTGTATCTACTGCGGTACCTTATTTGCGGCCTTAGACTGTGGGACTAATCGAGTGTAAAGAACATGGTCCCTTACAACCAAGCACTCCTTGATCCCAATCAGGGCCACCAGATCACAAATATGTGTCCCCCTTTGAGGCAAGTGTTGTAAAATAGAAAAATCCACCTCAATAATGGTACACATAATGCACACACCGATGATAGTCAAATTTGAAACCTTATAGTCTCATGGCCTCAGTCTTGGGCCATTACTGTTATAGTTATTATGTTAGATTAACCCAATTAAGTCAGGAATGAAATAAGCATTTCGTCCATGCCTATTCCATTGTTCAGTTGAACAAAACAAGAGCAAATGTACACTCTCACCTTAAAGCTAAGGAATGTTCATTTCTTAGGACGAATCAAAGAACCTTGATAAGTGAGGGCAAAATTATTAAAGAAAAATTATTTATAATTTGAGAAAATATAATGATAATTTCACAAAACACATATTATAAAATATTTATTGTAATATCATTAATATATATTTTTATATAAAAAAATTAGATACAAGATTGACATATTCATAACAAAAAAAAACTTTTTAAATAAGTACAATTGACACTCTTTTTTTTAAAAAGAACGAAAGCTTAAAAATGATAAAAAAAAAATGTCATATTACACTGCCAAGGAAAAAAGAACATGCAATAGAACATCCATACATATTTTTGTAATCAAAAGTGAACTTATGTAACATGGTTGGATCTAAACTATGTAAAAGTTTTTAGATTTCTTACTCTTTTAGGATGCTTTAAAATATATATTTAGAAATTTTTTATTTAAAAAAATGTAAATGATAATTCAAAATAAAAAAAGAAATTAGCCCTTAAAATAATAAAAAAAGGAGTAATTTGTGTAATTTTAAAAACTAATCAGACAATTGTGTGTGTGTGTGTGTATAATTCCTTTTTACAAAAAGTAGCTAAATAATTAGCCTTTCAACCTATTGATCCTAACCTATAGTCCACACCTATTTTTTATAATTCATGTGCCCACTACTGCTTTGAAGTTTCAAAACAAAAGGAATCGAAAAGGTAAAGACATGTTTGGATACAGATTTCAATTTTTGAAAATAAAAATAGAAAATATTTTTTAAATTTTTTTTTAAGAAAATATTTTTGGGTAACTATAACTCAAAAACGGTTTTCAAAAACAAAAAACAATGAAAAGATTTCTGGATAATTTATTTTGAAAATAGAAAATTATTTGGATACAATATTTTATAACAATTTTCAGTTTTTACTTTAATTTTGAATTCTACATTAATTTAATTTCTCAATTTTACTAAACATATTTCTTTGGTACAAATACTTGAAAATCATGTAACCGATTATATAAGAATAAAGATCATTCATTCCATTGAAATCAGTGTTCAAACAACATTTAGAAAATCTTAACACTGACTAACAAGAAGGGTTTGCAACAAAAGAGAATACTAAACTGTAACGACCCATCCCGGGTTGACCACCCTCGAGATGGTGTCGTCACGTTTTGAAATCCCAACACGACATATATATGCAACAATATAAAAACCTATATCGACTGAAAATATATACGTACATAAATCCTTAACCCTCAATAGAGGAGTTACATTATTAAAATCCCAAATGAAACAATATATACAACATATTATGTATGAATATTTACAATTTTTTTCATTAGTCTGAGGATGTGGACCACAAGGCTTACAGATAATGACTCAGTCTGAATCTCAGCTCACCAATCTATCTGTCATGCCCGCTACCTGAAATTATTTAACAATGAGGAGTGAGCTTCACATGCTCAGTGAATTAAATTTACTAAAAGTACTCTATTTGTATACTTCTAGTTTCATTTTATAATTCAATCGTTTCTACTTTACCAATATTAATCATCTATTTCTTCACATATAATAATTCAATCTTTTAAATAGTCTTCCAATATTCATTGATCTATTATCTCATATAACTTGATAATAACATTCTATTATCACTACTCATATCATAATTCCAATCATTTATCAATCTCTTCTTAAATTAATCATCAAAAATATCAATTTTTCTTCTCATATATTTAATCATATTGAGATTATCAATTCAATATCATTATTTACCTCATTATGAGGCTCACAATATATAATCAATCAATCAAATAATTTTTTATCAAATCATCCTTTCATATTTCTTTCTCATCATATCTGTCTATCTGTGAGACTTATTTATCCATCAATAATTTCACAATCAAGACTGATACTTTAAAATGACAATCAATAATAATAAAATAACCAAATAAGTAAATGCATGTGTTTAAATCATCTTTCTTTCTTTCTTTCTTTTCTCATCACATCGTCTCATTATTCTATATTATCATCTGGGAACGTCTTTCCACATGTCGACATGTTTCAGCCAGACCAGCTACCTTCATAATCTTCTCAACCAGACCAGCTACCTTCATAATCTTCTCAACCAGACCAGCTACCTTCCTTGTCTTTTCTTTTATGCATATGAGCAATAATATGCAAACAAGCATACATCCAAGCATTCAATTCAACTATCTAGCTCTTTCTCAAAATTAATATTTTTATCATAATTATTAAATTGTCTTCTCATATATCAAATAAATTTTTCAATCATATTTTCAGAAATTTCAGATAACTTCTCAGCATATTTTTCATTAATTTATCCTTTTAAAAATATAATTTCTTATATAATTAATATTCAACAAACTATTTAATTCCCTAATCAATAAGTCAATCAATTATCATATATAACAGAAAATACATCATTAAATCATTATAATTCAATAATTTATTCAAACATCATAAGTTCAAATTTTTATTGGTCTCGTTTACTAAAATTAAATCTAACTCACCACGTAGCACTTAAAGCTACCAGTGGATCACCTCCTTGCCTTTCTTCAAACTTTCAACAATTTCTTGAGATTGCTGATCACCAACTCCTAATCATAAACTTTCATAAATCTTACTATTTCATAACTTAATTCAAAAAATAAAAGTGTTTAGTTATGAGTCTTATTGAAAATTTACCTTGAATATGATGAAATCTTGTTATTGTAATTAAATGCATGTACTATCTCTAATATTTGAGAAATTTTTTTTATAACTTTTGCTAAGAAATTTGGATTGAAGAAAAAAGAAAACTAAACTGGATTTGATAAAAATAACAAAACAATGTCTCATACTTTTTTTTTTGTTTATTAAGTGTCTTGTTGCATGCAAGACACTTCCTATTTCACATTTCTCTTCTTCTTTTTTTCTTTTTTCTATTAAGTGTCCTGCTACATGCAAAACACTTTCCTTTCATATTTCTCTATTCTATACCTGGACACTTAGTGTCCAGGCCTTTTTTTCTCTTCTTTGTAACCGCACAAACTACAGGTGTTTTTTAAAATTATTATCTTAAGAGTAAATCTTTCATTGTATATTATTTTAATTTCATGTAATATCTATCAAATTACTTCTTTACCCTTACTTTAAGAATACGGGTATTACAATTCTATCCACCTTAAAAAAATTTTATCCCCGAAATTTTCTTACCTAACTCATGAAAAAGCTAGGGGTACTATTCCCTCATTCTTGCCTCATGCTCCCAAGTAATTTATTCAACATCTTTGTTTTGTCATAATACTTGAATCAAAGGAATAACTTTATCACGCAAGACTTGTTCCTTTCTATCTAGAATTCTGATTGGTACTTGCATAAAGGTCAAATCTTCCTGAAGTTCTACAGCCTGATTCGAAATACTATGGGATTCATCATTTAAAAGCTTTCTCAAAAGTGACACATGAAACACGTTGTGTAATTACTTTAACACTGAAAGCAAATCCAATCTGTATGCTACTGGTCCAACTCTTTCCATTACCTCATATGGTCCACAAAATTTGGACTCAACTCTCATTTCTTTTTAAATCTCAATACACCCTTCCATGGAGATATCTTCAAAACCACCCAGCCACCATCATAAAACTCAAGAGGTCGTCTTCTATTATCAGCATGTCCCTTCTGTCTGTTATGTGCTGCTCTAAGGTTCTTTCTAACCAGTTTGATCCTCTCAGTAGTTAAATCTATCATTTCTGGACCAAATACCTTTCTTTCTCCAACTTCTTCCCAACATACTGGAGTTCTGCACCTTCTACCATATAAAGCCTCAAATGGTGTCATCCCAATACTAGTTCGATACTGATTATTGTATGCAAACTCAATCAAAGGTAAATAAGTATCCTAACTCACTGAAAAACTCAATACACTTGCCTTTAGCATATCTTTTAGTATTCTGATGATTCTCTCTTTGCCCATCAGTTTGAGGATGAAAAGCTGCACTAAACTGCAATTGTGTACCCATAGCTTATTGAAAACCTCTCTAAAATCTAGAAGTGAATCTAGAATCTCTAAATGATACAATGCTTAAAAGTACTCAATGTAATCTCACAATTTTCGCTACATATAATTCAGCCAACTTTTCAGGACTCCGGGTAGTTTTAATAGAAAGGAAATGCGAAGACTTAGAAAGTTTATCCACTATAACCAATACAACATCATGACCTTTCTAGGTACGGGAAAAACCAAAAACAAAATTCATGCTCACATTCTCCCATGGCCATTCAAGTACTGGAAGAGGCTATAATAAACTTGTTGGATGTCTATTCTCAGATTTCACATGTTGACAAATCAAACATCTAGAAATATACTCAACTACATTCTTCTTCATCTCTAACCACCAATAATTCTGTCTCATCCCTCTGTACATCTTATTATTACCTAGATGCATAGAATACACAGAATCATGAGCCTCTCTTAGTATTTACTTTCTCATCTCAACATCATTGGGAACATAAACTCTATGTCACAATACCACCAAATCATCCTCTCTAATTCTAAACTCAATCGGCTTCCCACTCAATACTTCTTATCTGATCTTTTTTATCTCTTCATCTCTATCATGCATCTGTAATAAACGATCAACAATAGAAGATTGCACCACCATATTTGCTATCAATACTCCTATATCACTAACACTTAACTGCATCCTCATTTTTCTAAATTCTATCATCAAGCTAGTATTATGACTCCCAATAGCAGCTAATCTCCCTGTAGCCTTTCTAGTCAATGCATCAGCTACTACATTAGCCTTTCCTATATGATAATGAATTGTATAATCATAATCACTAATCAACTCCATCCACCTTATCTGTCTCAAATTGAACTTTTTCTAGGTCAGTAAATGCGTCAAACTTTTATGATCAGTAAAAATTTCACAAGTGGCTCCATACAGATGATGTCTCCAAATCTTCAAAGCAAAAACTATGGCAGCCAATTCTAAATCATAGGTCGCGTAATTCCTCTCATGGTTCTTCAATTACCTAGAAGCATAAGCTATAAATCTCCTATGTTGCATCAACATACATCCCAACCCCTAATGTGACACATCGTTAAATACCACAAATCCTTCATCACCAGAAGGAAGCACTAATACCGGGGCAGTAGTCAATTTTTCTTTCAATTGCTGAAAACTCCTCTCACATTCTTCTGACCACCTAAACTTCGCTTCCTTCTTGGTCAATCTAGTCAATGGTCCAGCAATCATAGAAAAAATTTAGATAAACCTCCTATAATAACCAGCCAACCCCAAAAAAGCTTCTAATTTCAGTTACACTAGCGGGTCTTTCCCAATTCAACACTGCTTCTACTTTCAATGGGTCAACTGCTATTCCTTCTCCCAACACAACATGCCCCAAGAAAGATATTCCACTCAACCAAAAGTCACACTTGAACTTTGCATATAATTTCCTTTTCCTCAGAATTTCCAACACTATCTCTAAATGTTGTCCATGCTCCTCTTCATTCTTGGAATATACCAGAATATCATCAATAAATACAATCACAAATCTATCCAAGAATGGTTTAAAAACCTGATTCATTAGATTCATAAATGTTGCAGGAGAATTAGTTAACCCAAATGGCATCACAAGGAACTCATGATGGCCATAACATGTCCTAAAAGCAGTCTTAGGCACACCCCCTCCTTTATCCTCAATTGATGATAACCCGATCTCAAGTCTATCTTAGAAAACACCCTAGCTCCCTATAACTGCTCGAACAAATCATCTATCCTAGGCAAAGGATATTTATTCTTGATGGTGATCTTATTCAACTGTCTATAATCAATACACAACATCAATTTTTCATCCTTCTTCACAAACAACACAAGGGCTTCCCAAGGCGACATACTAGGTTGAATAAATTTTTATCTAGCAACTCTTGAAGCTGAACTTTCAATTCTCTCAACTCAGCTAGTGTCATTCTATAAGGTGCTATAGATATGAGTGCTGATCTCGGAATCACGTCAATAAAAAACTCAATCTCCCTATTGGGAGGTAAACCAGATAACTCCTCAAGGAACACATCAGAAAAATCTTTCATTATCAAGATTTCTTTTAACTTCCCAATCTCCTTTCTAGAATCCACCATATACACCAAATAATCACAACCCTTCTTCTACCATCTACTAGCAGTCATGGCAGAAATATAACAGTTGGCAATAATCTTACGTTCCCCCTGAAAGTTAAATTCCCAATATCCTGAACACCACATTCTTCCTAAAACAATCTACCCAAGCATGATATGCAGATAACCAATTCATCCCCAGAATTAAATTAAAATATGTCATATCTAAAGGCAACAAATCAACTTCAAATTCTCTATCATCCATACGAATCACATAACCCCTATAAATTGTCCTGATAATAACCCTATCCCCAGTAGGAACCTCAACAAAAATAGCATGCATCAAAGGACTAATACAACCATCAATAGATTTCATATAAACATTATATGCAAAAATATGGTTTGCACCAGGATCAATCAATAGTCTAGCAGGTCTATCAAGAATATATACCATACCCATAACAATATCAAGAGTGGCATGTGCATCTTGTTGGGTCAATGCATAGACTTTGCTATCTCTGGGCTGTAACTAACCACCGCATCCTCTCTCAACTACTGATCCTCTGCCTCTACCCCGCATACTCCCTGATCCGCCACCTCCCTCCACTTGTTTTCTCCTAACACCTCCAGCACCTATCTCAACATTTTTTCCCACTGGATAATCTAAACTAATATATACTCCCTCACCACATACAAAGCACATCAGAGTAGGACAATTTCGAGACAAATGTCATGTCTGATTACATCTAAACTAAACCCTTGACTCTCAATCATACATCAAATTACCACTTCCCCTTGGTGGCATACTTACTTCTCTACCATAACTTCTAATTCTCATAGTCTGTCTCCTAAATCTAAGAGTCCCACTGATATTACTCCGAGCTACACAAGCAACAGGTCTTGCTTGCCTCTAACTCTGTATTACAGTTCCCTGTGACAAGGAACGCCCCCCTCTAGGGTGGTCTCCCACCCTATAGACTCATACTACTATCACTTCTGGGTCCCTTAAATCTATACATTTTCAGCCAATCCCTCCTACCTCTAATCTTCTTCACATCCTTCTCAATTTGTAATGCTTTATCCATCATTATAGTATAATTCCCAAGACCTACGTAAGAGAGTTTAGTTCGAATTTCATAGTATAACCCGTCAAAAAATCTCTTACATTTCACCTCTTTTGTATTTTCAAACTCATGTAAAAACCTCGATAGGACTATAAATCTACTATTATACTCAACCATAAATAAGGTATTCTGCCTTAAATGAATAAAATCTCTCTCTTGCTGTGCTCAAAACATATCTGGAAAATACTTCCTAAAGAACACATCCTTAAATTTATGCCAAGTTAAGGGTTGATCTACCTATGTACTCAATCTAGGCAAAATATCCTTCCATCATTGAGAAGCCTCACCTTCTAGCTTAAACGAAGCAAAAGCAACCCTCTGCCTATCTGTCAGTGGTAAGACTTCAAAATATTTCTCAACATGTTTAATCCACTTCTCAGCTTCAATAGGATTTACAGATCCTCTAAATAACTAGGGTTTAAACTTAATAAATATCACAAAACAATTCCCTTGCATCTTATGTGCAAACATACCCTCTCCCTCATAAGTATTTTGTCTCACCACATCAGGTTTTGCTCTACTTCTTTCCTCTAATCTCCTCTATTAATTATCAAGCCTTTCTTCTGCAGCATTTATTCTTTCTATAGCACAATCAAGAACTTCTCTCAACTCATCCCTCCTAATATCATATTCTCTCCCACCTCTACTAGTACCAACTATACTAGCAACCTGTTCCCTTGCATGAACCATAGACTCGACCTCCCCCTCCACTTCAACTCTTCTAAATATTGGGGGTCTACCACGTCCTCTTTGATTCATAACTCTACCTCTACCTATAGCACATCCATGTGTCATCCTCAGACTCTACATTAAAATTTAATTTATTTAAATCTTCCACTTTTTTAAAATTTTATGCAGTTTATAGAATCATAAAACCTAATGCACTGATACCAAAATTGTAACGACCCATCCTGGGTTGGCCACCCCCAATATGGTGTCATCACGTTTTGAAATCCCAGCATGACACATATATGCAACAATATAAAAACCTATATCGACTGAAAATGTATACATACATAAATCTTCAACCCTCAACAGGGAGTTACATTATTAAAATCCTAACTTAAGCAATATATAAAACACATTATGCATGAATATTTACAGTTTTTTTCATTAGTCTGAGGATGTGGACCACAAGGCATACAGATAATGATTCAGTCTGAATTTTAGCTCACCAATCTATATGTCCTGCCTGCTACCTAAAATTATTTAATAATGAGGAGTGAGTTTCACAAGCTCAGTGAATTAAATTTACTAGAAGTACTCAATTTGTATACTTCCAGTCACATCTTATAATTCAATCGTTTCTAATTTACCAATATTAGTCATCTATTTCTTCACATATAATAATTCAATCTTTCAAATAGTCTTCCAATATTCATTCATCTATTATCTCATATAACTCGATAATAACATTCTATTATCACTACTCATATCATAATTGCAATCATTTATCGATCTCTTCTTAAATTAATAATCAAACATATCAATTTTTCTTCTCATATATTTAATCATCTTGAGATTATAAATTCAACATCATTATTTACCTCGTTACGAGGTTCACAGAATATAATCAATCAATCAAATAATTTTTTATCATATCATACTTTCATATTTCTTTCTCATCATATCTGTATCTCTGTGAGACTCATTTGTCTATCAATAATTTCACAATCAAGACTGATACTTTAGCATCTCAATCAATAATAATAAAATAGCCAAATAAATACATACATGTGTTTAAATCATCTTTCTTTCTTTCTCATCACATTATCTCATTATTTCATATTATTATCTGGGAATGTTTCCCACGTGTCGAAATATTTCAGCCAGACCAGCTACCTTCCTGGTCTTCTCAGCCAGACCAGCTGCCTTCCTGGTCTTCTCAGCTACACCAGTTACCTTCCTGATCTTCTCAGCTAGACCAGCTACCTTCCTGATCTTTTCTTTTATGCATATGAGCAATAATATGCAAGCAAACATACATCCAAGCATTTAATTCAACTATCTAGCTTTTTCTCAAAATTATTATTGTTATCATAATTATTAAATTGTCCTTTTATGCATATGAGCAATAATATACAAGCAAACATACATCCAAGCATTCAATTCAACTGTCTAGCTCTTTCTTAAAATTATTATTTTTATTATAATTATTAAATTGTCTCTCCATTTATCATTGATGCGATGAAATTTACACTAGCAAGTGCACTAATCGTTCAAGTAATAAAATGATGAGTAAATATCTTTCCCAACGAGGACTGAACAAGTACTACAGAAGTTATGACTCAACTCTTACTGTTATTTGAGCAAACGAATAATTGTCAGAGAAAAGGTTACTAACAATTAACTAAAGGGAAAAACAAAACGCAATATTAAATAACGGAAGATTTGCAAACTTTGGAATGAAGACTCTTATGAACTAACGTGCTAAGGACTCGACTTCACCTAAAACATAATTGACAAGAGTTTTGAATGGACAAGTTTTGTTTACTATGTTTTTCAAGATGGTAGAATCCCCAATAAATTGGTTATCCTTATTCAGGTCTAACCACAATCTCAAGAATCATCAACTTCAAATATCCATATTCCAGGTCTATTCTAGATTAATTCAACGTAAGAAGCACTACGTTCAATGGAATTCCTTTCAGTTAAATCTCCCTATTCGGTTATGGTTTAAACGGACCACATGAACTTCCTAAAATCCCTATTCGGTTACTCCTATTTCATTCGTGGCATGTTTTACCTTGGCTTTGCATAGATAACAATCCAACATCATATTTATTAATTCAACCATTCATAAAAGCATAGCTTCTCTATTCGACACATCACCATGCCTCAAGAAGGAATCAAAATAATAAACAGCATTAAGAACAATAAAACACACTCTTTGAAAAACAAAGTAAATTCCAACTTGTCCAAATAGCACTCATGACATAGGTTTAGGATCCATCTATCCTTAACACAAAAATATCTACTCCATAATAATATTCAAACAACCCATGTTCATATTATAAAACATCAACATAGCTCGATAAGAATAATACAAAACTGGAGAACAATGATTTAAAAGCTTGATATGTAGCCTCCTGGAGTGTCTCCAACTCTCCTTTTGCGTCTCCTCTCCTCCAAATTATGTTTTCTTCTTCTATGGCCGCAACTCCCTCTTGTTCAGCTAGGGTTTCTATCTATAACTTTCAAAATCCGTGGGCTGGCGCTGCAGCACCAACATCCCAGTGCTGCAGCTTCAAGACGTATTTCTAACCCTATTCTAGTGCTGCAGCTTCAACATCCCAGCGCTGCAGCACTAACTTTCTGTCCAAATCCTCTCTTTTTGTCAGCTACCAGCGCTGCAGCGCCAACATCCCAGCACTGCAGCCTTGAGTTTCTGTCTCCTTTACGCATTTTGGCCTTCTAGTGCTCTCCAGTGCTCCAGCAAGTGTCTGCACAGAAGATTTCTAAGACTTAGCATTGATCATTCAACTAAAACAACTTATTAGTAGAACAAGATAAACTAAAATCAAATTGCTAAAAACACATGCAACACAATTCTAATGCTTAAGATCAATACCAAAAACGTGTCTAAAAGCAGTATAATAACATGATTTATTCAGAGTTATCACACCCACAAACTTACATTTTTGCTAGTCCTCGAGCAAATTAGAGCAAAATTCTATGCACACACATCCTAAGAGTGAGAGATAGTTTGATTAGATTTGATATAACATGCCTCAAAGATTGCATATAAATTATAACGCAAGAAAACTTTCCAAATGCTGCTAATGTCTAGAATTTCAAATTCATTGCCAGCTTTATCTTACATCAAATTCTTTAAAACGTGTGTGTGTGTAACACCTTTATAAACTTAATCGTCTCACCACTCTGATCGATTTATGCAAGCAAGTAGGATAATGCCAATCTTTTAAAGTCCATAAGCTTGCTTTTCACACTACTCTCCACTAATGTAGGCCATGACAATACCTGAGATCACCATAACTTTATTCAGCTTATAACTTTGGCTAAGGTTAAGGTATGGTAAAAGATTGATTTGAGGCTCACATCACCTTAAGCACATCAACCAATAACAATTTTATTTCAAACTTTCCCTCAGTTATCATGGAATACTTCCAATACTTTTGCTGTTGTCACATCTTCTTCTTCTTTTCTTCTTCTCTTTTTTTTTTCGTATGCTTGTACTATAGTAGCACCAGTCTTTATTTCTGTGTTCATTAATGAAACCACAACATAGCATGTACACGACGATCAAACACGGCTTTTCCAGCTGCCTGTGATAGGCAAAATACAACTTGATCAAATAGTTCATGTGGTACACTTTTTAACTTCGATCTTTCCCTTGGTCACTCTCGATGGAAAATATTTGGTACTTAACACAACTAAGTCGAAGACCGCTTTCTCTTGCTCAATCCTCTGCCACCACTTAAGAGAATAGTCCATTCATTAATCAATGTGCTTACAAGTGAAAGGTAGAGTTGTAGCAGTTTTTTTTATGTTTTTTTTTTCTTTGAAAAAGAAATAGGTTAGATGATCGGGTGACAAAACAATAGATATCCAAGCTCAAAAGGGAAAAACTAAGGATAATCACATATCAAGGGTTGGCTAGAAAGGCTCAAACTTTCCAAACATGGCCTGGATCCTTTCTTTGGTATAGTACTACCTAGGATTTCGCCTCGAGTGGTCTTCAAACAAGTTCTAGAGTCTAAGAGATCACAAGAACTACACTGCTCACATAAACGTTCTCCGAAACAGCAAGACAACAAAGTGCTTAGGTGTAAGTGCTCATTGTGTTCAAAGAGTTCGATGTAAAATAAATCCAACAACAAATTCAAGCACACAGACAAACACAACATTTTTCAAATTTTCAATGGCTATAATCAAGTCAATCTATTTCTCATCATTGGCAGAATCAAAATCAAATAACATAAAACACTCAGACAAAACAAACAGAAAAATAACTAAAAACATGAGCAGTACACAACACTCAGATAAAGTTTTCACCGCCAAACTTAAATGATACATTGTCCGCAATGTATAAAATTTGAATTATAAAGTAAGAGAAGGGAACTCCCATGATTAGGCGAAGGTCGAATTAATCATCCTTGTCAATGTCCTCATCCTCCGGATCACTGCTATGACCGAAATATGGTGGTGCGATGAGGGAAGAAGGTTGAATTTTACTGATTTGAAGAGAGAGAGGTGCTGAAAATCAGAAATTGAATTGACCTAACAATGACAACTCTGTTTATTTAAAAGCTCAATGTGCGACCTGGCGCTGCAGCTCCAACATCCCAGCGCTGCAGCACTGAATCTCTGGACAGTTCAGCATGTAAGCAGTATCAGCGTGTAGGGGCAGGACCTGGCACTGCAGCACCCAAAGTGTGAGGCCGCAGCGGGGAATCTCTGTCCTGACTCCAAGTAATCCTAAAAATAAACCAAGAAGAACACATTTTAAAGCCATAAAAATTGAATTAACAGATAAACTAAACAACACAAAAAAAAATTAAAACACACAAAATAACTTCAAAAGGCAAGAAAAATAAAAAAATAAGAACCAAAATGGTAGTTCTAATTTATAGTCTTTACCTTGACTTTCTGATTTATGACTCTTGGTGAATGGTTGTGAACGATTGAGGGTCAAACGTCCCCATGATGTAGTGCTTCAATCTGTGCCCGGTGACCTTAAATGTCTCTTTGTTTTTCTCGTGTCGTATTTCAATGGCACCAAAAGGTGATACATTTATGACGGTGTATGGTCCAGTCCACCGAGATTTCAGCTTTCCCAGAAATATGTGCCATCTTAGGACTTCCAGCAACCGTTCTTCTATTTTACCTGTCAACGAAGAAGATATTATAGCAGGGAAAATATTTTTCTCTAAATAAGTATATTTCAAATGAGCAAGTAAATTTTTCAATTTAGTTATTATTATTTATTCTTCTAGCACTTCTTTTCCCATTTTAGACTCCAAGTTCCTTGCTTCTTCTTGGATGACGAGTTCTTCAGTGGTAATAGTTCCTGATTCCATGATACATCTCTCCGAAGTATCTTCATTTAATGTTTTCTCCTGAAACTCCTCAATTAGGTTATCAATAATATCCATTTGAAAAAAAAAAAAGAAGTAAATAAGCCAGAAGAGTATTTCATAATTTTATACATATAAAAAACTACTTGCTCATCATTGACTCTTAAAGTCAATTTCCCTTGTTTTACATCAATTAGGGCTCTCCCTATAGTAAGGAATGGACATCCAAGTATAAGAGGTATCTCACGATCCTCTTCAATGTCGAGAACAATGAAATCGACAGGGAATATAAATTTATCAACATTTACCAGTACATCTTCTATAATTCCCTGTGGTCTCTTAATATATCGATCAGCTAATTACAATGACACTGTCGTTGTTTTCACTTCTCCTAATCCAAGTTTCCTGAAAATTGAAAGAGGCATAAGATTAATACTTGCACCAATGTCACATAAAGCTTTATCAAAAAATGAATTTCCCAAAGTGCAGGGTATAGTAAAACTCCCTGGATCTTTCAATTTTGGAGGTAGCTTGTTTTGTAGTATGGCGCTGCACTCTTCAGTTAACATCATCGTTCCATGTTCCTCAAGTTTCCGTTTATTAGACAAAATTTCCTTCAAAAATTTAGTGTAACTAGGTATCTGTGATAAGGCCTCTACAAATGGAATGTTAATATGCAATTTCTTGAAAATCTCTAAAAATTTTGAAAATTGCTTATCTAGTTTTTCTTTCATAAATTTCTGATAATAGGGAAGAGGTGGCATATATTTAGTTTCAGAGTTAGAATCGTTCAAACCTTTACCAGTAGACTTCTTTTCTTAAACAAGTTTCTCCTCTTGCATGGTCTCTTCTTTCTTACCTTCTTGAGTAGTGATTTCTTTAGGTTTTGGCTCATCCAATTGTGTGCCACTCCTTAGTGTTATGGCCTTGACATCCTCCTTGAGATTCTTTTCTGTGTTGCTCGGGAGGGAACCTTGTGCACGTCCAAA
Source organism: Bretschneidera sinensis (assembly GCA_023935145.1). Taxonomy (NCBI): domain Eukaryota; kingdom Viridiplantae; phylum Streptophyta; class Magnoliopsida; order Brassicales; family Akaniaceae; genus Bretschneidera; species Bretschneidera sinensis. Next base: position 116,879,757 of record CM043700.1, read on the forward strand.
AATTATGGTTGCTAGTTGACCGACCTGAACTTCCAGATTTTTTATGGATGCTTCTTGATTTTGGAATCTAGTTTCTACTGTACTTAAGAATTTGGCCATCATATCCTCCAAGTTGGACTTTTTTTCTTGAGGAGGATATTCAGGATGAGGTTGCTTCCCATTGCTTTGATTCCACGAGAAGTTTGGATGATTCCTCCATCCCGGATTATGTGTTGCTGTATGGATTGTTTTGCCTGTGAAAATTTGAAACAAAATTAGCTTGTTCAGCAGATGAATTATATACAAACTGATTACCTGCTTGACCGCTATTGCTGTGATGGCCACTACCACCACATAATTCACATATTGAATGTGAGTTGGGATTAAGTCCATCAATCTTCTTGTTGAGAGTCTCCAGTTGTGCTGCTAGAGCTGTAACAGCATCTACATTGTGTAATCCTGAGGCTCTGTTGACAGGTAACCTTTCAATTGGCCATTGATAAAAGTTTGTGGCCATTTCTTCTAGTAATTCAATGGCTTCTTCTGGAGTTTTTCTCATGATAGTGCCACCTGCAGCTGCATCAATCATGTTTCGGGTTGTACTAGTTAAACCGTTATAAAAAGTTTTTACCTGCATCCAAGTGGAAAACTCGTGATGAGGACATCTTCTCAACAGGTCTTTAAAACGTTCCCATACCTCATAGAGTGACTCCCGATCGACCAGCAAGAACATAGTAATTTCATTACGTAACTTTGCAGTTTTTGCAGGAGGTAAGTATTTCCCTAAAAAAATTTGTGCCAATTCTGCCCATGTCGTTATGGATCCAGCTGGCAAAAAAGTCAACCAGCTTTTTGCTTTATCCTTCAATGAAAATGGGAAAAGCCTTAAGCGAATTGCATCCTCCAATACTCTGTTATGCTTGAATGTGTCATAAATTTCAAGGAAATTAGTCAAGTGAACATTTGGATCTTCTTGCGATAGGCCCCTAAATTGTACTGAATGTTGAATCATCTGAATGATAGCGGGCTTAATTTCAAAATTGTTCGCTTGTATAGGTGGTCACCGAATGCTAGATTCAACACCATCCATCTTTGGCATGGCATAATCCCACAGTGCACGTTGCACCTCTGCATTGTTTCCTTCTGCCATTGTATTAACTGTTATTGGTGCTGCTCTTCTCAAAGCGTGAAAAGTGCGCTCAATCTCTAGATTCAGTTCTGCAAGTATTCTCCCACTAGTACGTGTCATGCACTAGTAACGAAAACCCTGCAAAATAGACTTACAAACCAAATTAATAAACTCTCAAATTAACTAGTAGAATCACAATAAATGTAATATTTTATTTCAGTCCCCGGCAATGGCGCCAAAAACTTGATGCGATGAAATTTACACTAGTAAGTGAACTAATCGTTCAAGTAATAAAATGATGAGTAAATATTGTTCCCAACAAGGACTGAACAAGTACTATAGAAGTTATGACTCAACTCTTGCTGTTATTTGAGCAAACGAATAATTGTAGGAGAAAAGTTTACTAGCAATTAACTAAAGAAAAAAACAGAAGCACTAATAATTAACGGAAGATTTGCAAACTTTGGAATGAAGACTCTTATGAATTAACGTGCTAAGGACTCGACTTCACCTAAACCATAATTGACAAAAGTTTTGAATGGACAAGTTTCACGTACTATGTTTTTCAAGATGGTAGAATCCTCAATCAATTGGTTATCCTTATTCAGGTCTAACCACAATCTCAAGAATCATCAACTTCAAATATCCATATTCCAGGTCTATTCTAGATTGATTCAACTTAAGAAGCATTAAGTTCAATGGAATTCCTTTCAGTTAAATCTCCCTATTCAGTTACGGTTTAAACGGACCACATGAACTTCCTAGAATCCCTATTCGGTTACTCCTATTTCATTCGTGGCATGTTTTACCCTGGCTTTGCATAGATAACAATCCAACATCATATTTATTAATTCAACCATTCATAAAAGCATAGCTTCTCTATTCGACACATCACCATGCCTCAAGAATGAATCAAAATAATAAACAGCATTAAGAACAATAAAACACATTCTTTGAAAAACAAGTAAATTCCAACTTGTCCAAATAGCACTCATGACATAGGTTTAGGATTCATCTATCCTTAACACAAAAATATCTACTCCATAATAATATTCAAACAACCTATATTCATATTATAAAACATCAACATAGCTAGATAAGAATAATACAAAACCAGAGAAGAATGATTTAAAAGCTTGATGCGTAGCCTCCCGGAGTATCTCCAACTCTCCTTTTGCGTCTCCTCTTCTCCAAATTCTCTTTTTTTCTTCTACAGCCGCGCTTCTCCCTCTTGTTCAGCTAGGGTTTCTATTTATAACTTTCAAAATCCGCGGGCTGGCACTGCAGCGCCAACATCCCAGCGCTGCAGCTTCAAGACGTATTTCTAACCCTATTCTAGCGCTGCAGCTTCAACATCCCAGCGTTGCAGCGCCAACTTTCTGTCCAAATCCTCTCTTTTTGTCAGCTACCAGCGCTGCAGCCTTGAGTTTCTGTCTCCTTTACGCATTTTGGCCTTCTAATGCTCTCCAGTGCTCCAGCAAGTGTCTGCACAGAAGATTTCTAAGACTTAGCATTGATTATTCAACTAAAACAACTTATTAGTAGAACAAGATAAACTAAAATCAAATTGCTAAAAACACATGCAACACAATTCTAATGCTTAAGATCAACACCAAAAACGTGCCTAAAAGCAGTATAATAACATGATTTATTCAGAGTTATCAATCACATAAATTTTTCAATCATATTTTCAGAAATTTCATATAATTTCTCAGCATATTTTTCATTAATACATCATTTTTAAATATAATTTATTTTATAATTAATATTCAACATACTATTTAATTCTCTAATCAATAAGTCAATCAATTATCATATATAACAGAAAATACATCATTAAATAATTATAATTTAATAATTTATTCAAACATCATAAGTTTATATTTTTATTAGTCTCGTTTAAAAGTAAACCTAACTCACAACGTAGCACTTAAGGCTACCCGTGGATCACCTCCTTACCTTTCTTTCTCCTTTAAGCAATTTCTTGAGATTGCTGATCACCAACACCTAATCATAAACTTTCATAAATCTTACTATTTCATAACTTAATTTAAACAACATAATTATTTAGTTACAAGTCTTATTGAAAATTTATCTCAAATATGATGAAGTCTTGTTATTGTAATTGAATGCATGTACTACCTCTAATATTGGAGAAATTTTCTTTATAACTTTTTGCTAAGAAATTTGAATTGAAGAAAAAAGAAAACTAAACGGGATTTGATAAAAATAACAAAACAAAGTCTCAGACTTATAAACTTTTTTTTTTTGTTTAGTAAGTGTCTTGTTGCATGCAAGACACTTCCTATTTCACATTTCTCTCTTCTACACCTGGACCGTACAGGTGTTTGCCTTTTTTTAATTAAGTGTCTTGCTGCATGCAAGACACTTCTCTTTCATATTTCTCTATTCTACACTTGGACGCTTAGCGTCCAGGCCTTTTTTTTTCTCTTCTTTGTAACCGCATCAACTACTGGTGTTTTTTTTTAATTATTATATTAATAGTAAATATTTTATGTATATATTATTTTAATTCCATGTAATATCTATCGAATTACTTTTTTATCCTCACTTTAAGAATACGAGTATTACATAAACCACAAAATCCTGTCCAAAAAGACTATCACAAACCCAAAAAACCAAATGCAACTAGAGTAAGCAACATTACATTCTAGAAGACTCACTTAATACAACCAACAACAAAATTAAAAATCTTACGAGTAAAATCATAATCAAGACTCATGTCCAAAGACAGCAACAACAAATTAAAACATTCTTATGCCCATTTTTTAGAGCTAATAGCCTTATCATCATATTTAATTAATCCAACTTCTTCTTTGCAGGTCCCATGAAGTTGAATAAATTGTCCACAACTTGAAAACCCTCCCAATGAAAATGCTTGCTTCTTCTCCAAATTTGAAAATTTTCGTAAGAAACTAGGAATAATGTGTTACGATCTTTAGCACATGGGTGAATCGATCCAAGAGAAGTATTGACAATAACTAGGGAGACCATGATCACGACATGCATAAAATTGATGGCTAGGGTTCAAATCCGTCCATGAAGTGACCACCTTTGCGGGACACTCACAGCTGTACAAACCATAGCTTCCCATCTCCAACATCATCGTTTTGTTCTTCAAATCACTTTCCGCAACAATGAAAAGAAGGGAAAAATAATAAAATCCAAACATGCTTTTAGAAATCAAGTAAAGTCAAAGGAAATATAAACATCATTATTACATATTCACAAAATACTAATCTGAAAAGGAAGCAGCATGTTTGCATATGCTAACAATTGAAGCAATACAGAACCTAAATCTAAGCCCACAAAAGTTAGAATTTAGAATAACATAGAGGCTGAGCAAAACCTAAACAATGTTTAAATTCCTACTCTCAATGGTTATTAGTTAACCAACACTACATCACTGGGAATTTAATTCGAAGAGATGATACGGAGAGCACATATAAGATAAAATAGTTGTTATAAGTCCATGACTACACAGTACACGTCAAATATAAAATAGAAGAAACACTAATAGTATAAAAAGAGATTCATCACTGCAATTTATGATTAAATATGAGGCATTTCATATGGGCCATTTCAAAGTTAAAAAGTAGGTATGTACTTAATTTGATAACACTAGTTGGTTCTTGAGGACATTGAATGCATCATAAATTGCACGATTCCATTTTTCTTTAAGAATATAAATCAGTATAATTTTATCCAAAGCAGCCTATTTGTTTTAACTACCATTAACCAGTTTTATGGTTCCTAGCAAAGCAAGAAAAATAGTGAAAATACAAGCCTACCTCAAGCAATCTGTCATTAATTATGTCCTTACTGAAATCACAATGCTCCATTTTAACTTCAATCCATCATAAGATTAACATATTTTTTCAATTAAAAATACATATCAAAATTCCGCCTAGCATAAAAACGAGATTGGATCAAGCAATCCCTCAATGAATCATAATACATCAGTGTTTAATTCGAACAAAATATATGCAAGTATGTAGAGAAATTTGAAGAGAAACATAGACAAAAGAAATAAGAAGATATGGTGGAGCTCACTGTGGTGTAGCTTGCCAATGGTGGAGTTCGAGTTTCAGCACAGTAGGGCTATGATGGAGATCGTGGTGGTTCAAGCAGTAATGTGATAGTCGAAGAATATAAACAGAATAGAAGAAAATCGAGAAGACCCATATGCCTTGTTAGATCTTGTCTCGATCGAGATCTTCACTTTCGTCGATATTGAGGGTTTGAGGAATATGAAGAGAGATAGCACATGGCTAAGAGAAAATAGGGAAAGAAATACGGAAGTTGAAAAGAAGATGGAAAGGGGGGAGAAATTTGCAACAAAAAAAAGGTCGAGAGGAGTCGCGCTGAAGGTATTCTGTGATGAGAACTGAAACTTTTTTCAGAGTATTTTAAAAAATTGTTTGAAAACACTTAAAAGGAATTTTCTAAAAATTTTAATTTGAAAATAATTTTCAAAAACTATGTCTGAAAGTTGGTAACCATATATGTTTTTTTAAATTTTGAAAATTGTTTTAAGTTTTTGACACCCAACACTCTTTTTGAAAAAAGTAACCAAACATGCCCTAACTTTCTAATGTCGATTCTAAACGAGAAAAAGAGAAAAAGAAGAAAAGAAAAAGAAAATGAATTTTCTTGTAGGTTTTCTTTAAAGAGATAAGGAAAAAAAAACTCCTAAGTGGTATTAATTTTAAATTATTTAGATATTTGATAGGTTGAATTATATAATTATTCAATAAGTTGCTTTTTTATTACTTTAGTTATATATTTTAGATTAATTTTATTTTAGTATTATTTTTTATATTTAGTGGTTGTCTCTCTCAGACATTGACTTAATATTTTTCCAACCAATATCAATAAAGACATTATTATGTCTAATTCAAAATTGTTATGAAAGAACTCCTACATGCTATTTTATATTGTATTAGATTTATTTATTTGGATATTTGATTATTCAAAAAAATATATTTATTTATTTTATAAGTTGATGTTATAATAGTGTATCATAAAAAAAATGCTTTTAATTACTCTGTACTTATAACATGGGCACAGTCCCAAGAGCATTGTAGTGTTCGGCCAATCATAAAACGCGAGTAAATCCCACGCGGACTCTAGCTAAATACTCGCCCCGTTTGTTTTGCACAAGAAATAAAATAAACAAATATTGTTGACGTCATTTTTATAGCGAGTTTTGACCTGAAAAACGTGGTGGTTTGTTTGGGTTTAAGAATTATCAAATTAATATTTTAAAAAGAGTATTAAATGAGTCCTAACAACAATAAATTCGCAAGTAAAGTGGTTAGAAGTAGTATTTAAAACAATTAAATAGACTCGAAAATTAGGCCCACTAATAATTATGGTACACAAATATAAAATGTAAAAACAGTATTTTCACAAGCAAACGTGTTAGATGGAGCATTTTATCCTAATAAGACAAGTCATAAGTTTTGATGCATTAAAACGTAAGTTATTTAGAATGTTGGTACATTTTAAAATTTTAATAAAATAATAAATAATTAATTAAAATAATATAATGATAAAAAAATTTAATTGATTTTCCATAAAATTTAATACATTTACTAACTTTTTAGAGCATATAAATTATTTATAAATATTATGTTTAATTATAAAAAATACTATGTGGTTAACTAAAAGAATTTTTTTTAAAATGCAGTCAGTCACAAAGTATCTTTTTTTTTGTAATTAAACCTAAGTATTAATATATATAATTTTTTCGTTTTTATATTGTTGTAATTTGTAAGTGGTTAATTAAATAATTTGTAATTATTATTGAACCAAATAACATGTAGTAAATATTTATGAAGCGTAATAATATCATAACAGGAACAACTAATTTAGCGGTTTAAATCTTGTATTCCTACGCCACTTGGCGTAGATGAAAACACTAAGTAGAAGTAAATATGGAGTCAAAATCACCATTTGAAAAATTAAAGATTAAGATTTAGCTACATGCTCTAAATTAATTTTTTTAAAAGACTTAATTATAGATAAATCCCTTGTGATTTACCTCTTTTATAAACACAATTTTGTATAAATTTTTTAATCGATTTGGTATTTGTGATTTGCATAGAATGACTTAGCATTTTAAAAACCATCGAGCTAGTTTTTCATAGAATGATTAAAATCTCATCTATCTTTATTTTTTTATTGAGAAATGAAAAGTATATTGATTAAAAAATTTATTTTGAAATTAAATTTTTATTTCTATTTCCTTTTTTTGTCTCATATAAAAAAGAGAAATCATACGAACACGGATTTGATATATATGGATTGATACGAGTTTTGAGTTCAAACCATGTATTATCACAATATATAAGTTATTTATTCGATTTATATATCGGTTATTTCTTTCATTTTAAGGAAATTGTGATGGTATTGTGGAATAAAACAGTACGGACTTATATTGTAATTAAATCAATCGTGATTTGAGTAATACTTTAAGTTGAGATTAAAACAATTTTTTTTTTATAAGTGGTTTGAAGATTTAACTGGATTTAAAAAAAATTAAATCAAACCAAAACAAAGTTATTGTAAAATTATGTTCTTCGGATTAAAATTTTCTCAAATAATTTTTTAGAATTATTTTTTCAAAGATGCTAAAAACTTAGGAAAAATAACATGCATGCACTCAACGAAATTCAATTCTCATGCTTTTTGGTGCATCCTAAAACGGTTTAAGGGGTGAAAAGGCCGCTCAGTAAATGGTTAAAAACATTTTAAAGAAAAGGGTTCAAAACTTGATTACCTAATTATAAACATGTACAAAAACCATAATCATCATTAAAGAGACATACCTTTACCACAAAACACGCAAATGCATCACCACTTCCAACTAAAACGTATATGCCTTCAGACTTCAGCGTTCACACGAAAGCTTTTAGCTTGGCAAATGGGACCAGAACCAGCCAACTTTTGACACGTACAGAAACACCCCACTGCCGGCAAAAACGATCCTTCTTATGACAAAAAATAATAATAATAAATAATGCAGCACAAAAATGTTAGCATAACTTGAATAAGGAAAGTATTACTTGCAAAAGCTTTTTGGTATGATGATTACAACATAGATTATAGTTTGGATTATCAGAAAATGATTTAAATTTTAATTTATAATTTTAAAAATAATATATAAATAAATAATTTCAATATTAACTCTTACTTGTTTGAAGTTAAAAAAAATTATGATTCTATTTTAATTTTAATTTTAAATTTCAATTTTAAACTTTACTTTTAAACAATTAAACGTAACTTTAGTGTTTTAAGATTTTATTTTTGAATTAGTGAAAATAAGAGTAATACAAAAAAATTAAGATTTTGTGTTTATTTGTTTTTGGTAGAGTAAACAATTATTTTGGGATAGAAAATGATAAACAAAATAGAACTGAAAGAGTGGTAGGTAATCATGAATGCGCCTTTGCCGTGTGTGACAATATCAATGTGATCGTTAGCAATCAAGGATGACAAAAACCGCCTCCAAGTCTGCTCTATTTATTCGTAATTTTTTTTATTAAATCAGATTTAAGATTAATATTTTAAATTATTTTAAAATTTTATTAATAATTTTAAATTATTTTATTAATAACATTATTATTTTAATTTTATATTTATATTTATATTAATGTTATTAATAAAATAATTTTAAATTACTAATAAATTTTTTAATTAATCTAAGAAAATAGTTAAACATGATCTAACAAAGTATTTTTACTATCTTGGGAAGCTTAAACACGTTTTTCTTTCGTTTTTTTTTTTTTGGTGTACAGCCCCGTGACTAACCAACATTTGCCAGCGAAATGGGACCCATTTCACCTTCATAAATTTAGCAAAAGTGACCCAATCAAGGAAGAAAAAAATAAAATACAAACAACAGAATATGCTTTGCTCTGCTTTGCAAATATCCTTTCCCTTCATCATTCTCCTCTCTCCTTTGCTCTCTCTCATTGTCCTATGATCACCATATAAAAGTTCCATCATCGTTTATCAACTTCTAATCTCATTTATCCTTCTTCTAATCCCGCTGTTATTGTTTCACTGATCTCGATTTCTCTTTTTTCAGAGAAAAAATTATGGAGTTTGTTCAAGAGCTATTCGTGACAGCTCTTACTGCTGTTCTGTTTTCTTTTCTTGTTGCAAAGCTTGTTTCAATGTTTATTTCCGGTGATGCAGGGTTTGACTCAGAGTCAAAATCAGGAATGGGTATTGACGAGGCTATTATTATGGAGGAGTTGCAGTTTCATCAGAAACTGGAAGCTCAGGGCCTTGAAATCGAAAAGAAAGTCGAGTTCGTTGAAGAAATCTTTCAAAAAGTTGATCAATTTCAAGGCGAGTCTGTTCAAGTTGAGACTATAGTAGAATCAGATAAACGCGGTGAAGAAACCGTAAAAGAATGCAGTCAATTGCCAGTAGAATTACCAGAGGAGGTTATAAAAGGAGAAATCGCGGCTGTCGAATTGCCAGGAAAATCATCAGAGGGGGAGATGATAGTGCAAAGAGAAAGCAAATCAAATGCTTTTGTTGAAGAAAGAAATGAACGAAAGGAAGTTGAAGAGACTGGTAATGATGATGTTGTTGAAAAAGCGGAGGAGATTAAGGCTGTGGAGACTGAATCAAAGGCAAGAAATGAAGAGAAGAAAAACGAAGAATTGGATTTCGAAGATGACGATGATTGGGAGGGGATTGAGAGGACTGAGTTGGAGAAGGCTTTCGTGGTGGCTGCAAAATATGTTGAGGAATCAGTAGGGAAGGGGGATTTAGCGAGCATTGGGGGTGATGTGCAGATGGAGTTGTATGGGCTTCACAAGGTTGCCACGGAAGGGACTTGCCTCGAGCCGCAGCCTATGGCTCTCAAGGTCTCTGCTCGTACTAAGTGGTACTAGACTTTCCTATACCTTTGTTTCTTTGCTTCTTCTCTGTTTTGGTCCTTGATTTTGCTTGTACGCTTGTCCTTGTTTTTGCTTAGTTTTGAAATCTCTATGCTTGTTGTAATCCTTAACTCAACGCAAGTATCAACGTAGTGAAGGGATAATGTGAGGGAAAACATGGATTATACGTGAGAGAAACAAACTAATTTATAATTTCTGAAGGGCTGGACAGAGGTGCATAGAGTGCAAATCTTTAAAGGAATCCGTTGGTTTTGGCTGGCAGCAAATAATGCAGTTTAGCCATAACTAGAGTAGAAAATTGCCTACGGAAAAATTTAATTCTTATATGTAAAAATAATGAGGGATAAAGTGAAAGAGTTGAAGAACGAGAAAGAATAAAGAAAAATGAAGAAAACATTAGTAATATACAACTTAGATACTTAACCGTGGAGAAATATCTGTGTTTTAGTTTAGTTATTCAGGTTCCCATTGATATAATTAGTTCTCAAAGCTGTGTAACCACTAAAAGGAGGCAGTTTTCAGAATGCCATTTACACAGTCTTGACCTCTCCCCTGATTTTTTATGGGCCATGTTCATTAAAACTATCCGATATCCAAGATCTACTAGTGCTTTTTTAGCTTTGGGAACAAAAATGGTTGTGCCCTCTTAAGAGACCTAGATTTTTGCAAGGTGCTCTAGTTTGGATCAATACTATATGACTTGTATATTTATCACAAGAAAATGTCGTCAAAATTGGAAAGAAGTGAATATGGAAAACACCTTAGGGCGTACCCTATACCAAATTACACGGTATAGCTTGATTGCTAGTTATAATAACAGGGTTGACAGCTGCTATGTGTGAGTGATGGACAGCACTGCTTACGTTGTGCAAGGAATGCTTGGCAAAAGCTGGGGAACATGAGTCCTGAGATGGCAATGGAGAAGTATATTGCACTTCTTTCGGAGAGGATTTCTGGCTGGATGGGAGAAAGTTATGCTGTAAGTATTTTTGCTTCTCAGGCCTTGAAGCATTGTGATTTTTTCATGGACTGCGAGCATGGAGAATGTTTATCTAATTTTACAATTTTTTTAACAGGAGAAGAGGAAACTGGAATCAGCAGAAGCAGGAACTTCATGTGCACTAGCTACTGATCTAAGCTCATTTTCAGAACAGCAGACCACTTCTACAGATGAAAGGTGCATTGTGATATTGATTATATATCTTTTTCAACTAAATATTACTGGTCAATTTTGAATTTGCTTCTTGTGATATTGTCTCTGTTTATTGTATTTCAATTTTTCTTACATTCACGTTTGTACCCTACAGCTGTTCAGATTTGAAGACTGATGCTGGAGGAAGTGATCTGAATGGGGCTTCAAGCTTAGACAACAGTGTAAGACTGTTAAGTTTTTATGCTGCATTTTTTCTCCCTTGAACATGGACTTATGAAAAATATAAGCTCATGATAGAACACATAATGGGTAACGCCAAATGCATTGTATAGTTGATAAGGAAAGAAGGCTTGGAAGGTAAAATTCATTTTCTTTAGCAACTCAACATTCTTTTTACCGGGTATTTTTAATGTTCAAAATTAAGCAAATAGGAACTAACAAGAAGTATAACATGATACGGTTTTAAGAAAATGAAGTAAAACAATGACTATAGCTTGCTTTTTGAAAGTTAGAAAAGTAAGATACATTACAATTATTCTTTAGGTATCACAATTTCTTATTTCTTTTTCCATGTGGAGTATGATTCCCAATAAGTTTCACTAGCAGGCTAGCAGGAGCATTCATAAAAATTTTAGGATTTGTAATGTTACTAACGGTTGCGAAAAACTTTTAGATACCCCGGACTTCTTAAGCTGATAATTTAAGATGTCTAATAATATTTTGGTTATTAATTTGGAAAAGTAGAATGCTTTTCATGTTTTCCACATTTATCTTGTCATGCTAAAGAAAAACAATACCTGTAATATGAACATGGGTTTCAATATCCACTGCTTTCTTTTATAACTTAGCCCTGTTCCGAAGTTTTCACTTGTGACTAAATGAACAAGATTTAGAACAACCAACGATTTAATCATTGTATCAGTGATTGATAAAAATATTGCTTTGGGCAGAAATGTCGCCCAGCTTAAGAGTTGAACTTTCGCTTGTATGCTATATGTGAGTGATTAGTTGATCAGAATTAAGTGACGTGATAATCTCAAATCTTCTCAACTTGCACTTACTTGTAGACTTTGGTTTTTCATATATTGCGACTCTTAACATCAGGTTTGCTTTAACCATGACAAATAATGAGTCAACATCCTTAATTTGTGTTGTATTAGTTGAATGTTGCTCTTACACTTTCAGTTTCCACTCTATCTAACCACTCATTCACTATCGTTTTATTACTAGGCCAAACTATAAGTAATTCTACTGGTCTGAACCACACAATAGTTGTGTATAACTTGGTTACTTTTTGATGAAATTTTCAGGCCAAAGAATGCTAAATACTACACTGATCAATTTCCCCAACCACGGGGGCCATTCTCCTGGGTATGGTTGACCACAAACAGGACTATCGTTTATCGCCCAAGTACATAAATGTCCTTCAAGTATGGGAGGTTCTTGCTCTGTTTATACTATTAATTATTGGTTGTAATTTCCCCTTCATGTCGTGTGGTTGAAGAAACTGTTAATATTTTGTGCATATGTCCGTGCATCTATATGAAGTATCTACATTTCCAATAATTCATTTACTGGGTGGTTGAAACTGTTAAATAAATAAATCGATACTTTTATATTATCATGTTTCTTTCTGGCTGAATTTGTCTGGAAAGTTTTCCTCATTCATTTGTTTGCTATTTTACATTTTCTTCTTTATGTTTTTTACCATCGAATTACTTGAAAGGATGTTACTTGAAGAAATGACTGACACTAGTTGTATCTTAGATTTAACCATGTACTTTGTAGTGGAAAAATTCTTTCTCATGCAATTAAAAGTGTCCTTCACTTTTTAAATTGTTGAAATGTATAGGGAGTTGGTTTCTTTGTTATTTCATTGGCATTTGAATTTTGGAAAATAGGATACCTTGAGGTGTTGATTGTGGTAGAGCTGTAGATAGATGGGTTTAATTAGTTTAATGGGGAGGAAGTTGATCTATCTGTTATTTCATTGGCATTTGGATCTTGGGCAGTGAATGGTATCCTTGATGTTGATGGGTTAGAGTAGTAGGTAGGTGGGTTTAATTAGTTTTGCTTTAAATTCGGGAGTTTTAACATCCTCTAACCTATTAATGTAATGCAAAATTGGTGACAAAGTTGCCACTGGGGTAAGTTATAAATTGTGCTTGAATAAAGCCAAGCCCTTTTAAAATCAAAACGTTCCCATTTCTGTTATCATACATTCGTTCTATCTCTGTGATATCAACCTTGTTGATGTCGTCTGTTAGGCTGGGCATGTCAATATCAAGCCCACTAGCTCAAGAAATGAATGAGTTGAAATAGGATAAGCTTGTCTTATATATATCTTGTGTGTCATTTAGGGCCAAGACCGTCTTTCAAAAAAATAATCACAAACCAGTCACCACCTCTCATTATCAGTCTTCTATTCAGTTGAAAAATCGATGACCAAACTTGTTTATGACTACTGTCTTCTTGAAGGACTAGATTTTTTTTCCGAGGGAAGGACTAGAGATTTGTAGTTTACTTGGAACACACTTCTCTGGAATTGTGCAATGAAAAGATGCCTAGAAAACATCACAATTGACTAATTGAGATGCATTATGTGGCAATAACATGTTAGGATTAGCAGGTTGTAGCACTTTGCTGCTAAACCGCATTTAATTTTCACATTTTTTTTCCGTTTATCATGTTATATTTGGGTTTTATAATCATATTAGCAGTATGTGTTTGTGCTTGATGACATAACCATCTCTTGATGCCAGAGCCAATGATCTTATTTATCATAGGATACAGCTAAATTTGCAGGTTTACAAACATAAGAAAGATGAGAACTGGAAAATTATACTACTACTATATATAAATTGGAGAAATATCATCCTTATTATTAATATATATTCTCCCTCTTAAATAACGCTAGTTAGTAGTTCTTGCTTGCAGTACGGGAGCCCCACCATGATTCTTAGCAGACCAGTAACCTGATCTAGAACTAGAGCTTTAACCCCCGTGACCATATCCTCCACCTGACCCACCGTTGGCACCACCGCCAGTGCCATACCCTGAACCTGAACCCGAGCCATGCCCACTTCCTCCTCCATTAGCACCACCACCAGAACCATACATAGCCTGGGTTCCATCCACCAACAGGCCCAGCTCCATTGCCACTGCCTGGACCATATCCCCCACCTTGGCCCATTCCGCTGCCATAGCCAGAACCACCACCTCATCCAAAGCCGCCTGCAGTACCTCCGCCATAACCAATGCCATCGCCACTGCCACCACCTGACCCATAACCACTACCCCCGTTACCTACTCCACCCCCACTGCCTAAACCACCACCACCACCATGCCCATAGCCAAAGCCTGAGGCCTGCCAGAGCCTCCCCAATAACCACCAGTTTTAAGCCCCCGATAGCCAGCCGTCTTAGCAAAATTATTTTCCAGCTTACTGCCTACTTTGGAACTCACATCACTCAAAAGCCTGCCATCTCATGTAGCTTCAGCGAGCACAAAACTAAAGACCACCAAACCCAAGAAAATAAGACCCCATGAAACCACATCATCTCTTCCCATGACACCCTCACTCAAAAATAAAACTGCATTCTCACAAGAAAACAAATTACAGTAGTACACTTACTCGAATAGGAAAAAGTGCATGAAAAATGGGACTATGCTGGTCTTTTAACGAGTTAAAATTTGAGAACCTATGCTTATTAGAAGAAAAGCTTAGAAAGCTAGCAGCTCATGCAAAGTTGCAACCGAAGTGGCATATAAATAGGGAGAAAATTAATGGATGTTGACTTGTGCTGGTGGTGGTCTCTTGAAGGAATATATACACATAGGAGTTTAATCTACTTCAAGGGTTTGGGCTAATGGGAGCTGTGAAGCAAGCTGAATGTGTAGGGTTTGCCTGCCTGCAAAGATAGTGTGCGACGAACTGACACGTGCGAGTTGATTCTGGTGAAAAAGCTAATTTGCATGATTAAAAGGCTGCATGCCTGGCGTGTATTTCTGCTGCAGATTTGAATAGCAGTCTCATTAATTTTTTAGAGTTGCTTCGAATAAGAACTCGAATCTTGGAACAGATAAGCTGAATATGATTTAGCCCGCTAGTGTTTGAACCTTTTCTAAAATCCGAAGTATTTGAACCATTTTGAGCTCTCGAAGAGCGCAGGGAAATGGAAAAAAATGCTCTGCTTTGAGGTAATCCAGCCCACTAATCGGAATTAGATCAATTTGAACTCAACCCAAGCTTTAAAAGTTGAGCTTGAGCTAAGCTAGAATTATTATGAGTAAGTTACGGATTGACTGAATTAGCTTTGAACCGGTTTAATCCATTTAATTTATTTGTAATCAGCGTATAAATTCTTTGTGGTTAAAGTATAAAAGATTAGATAAATTACAAGTTTTTTTATGTTTTAATTTTAATTGCAATCTAGTTTATTAGTTTGCAACTCGGACAATCCACCTAAAAGATTGAGAGATTAAATCTTCTGGTAACTTAAGAAATTTTTCCTTAAGTGCACTATTAGATGAATGTCACATTATTTATGATGTTGGACGATGTTGATGTGGTATTCTCATCATAAATTAACTAAGAATTTGTGTCACAGATTAGATTATCCAAATTGTAAATTAGTAGACTAAATTATAATTAAAATTAAAACATAAAAGATAAATTTATAATTTACCTTAAAAAATTTATATTTTGTATATCTTTCGTAGATTTGAAAAAAATAAGTGTTTGTCCATTAGTTTAGTTAGTAAAATTCTTTTATGGTTGTTTGGTTAAATCTTACATTCACACAGATTTGGGGATACTAGACGAGAGGGGGTCGCCGCAGGGGGAGGGCTCAAGGTTTTAATAAATTGGCTCCTCAAGCGCATGTCTGACGATGGGCATACCGTTTATCTCATGTGGTTTTAATGTTTGGTTAAGTTTATATGATGTTTTAAGGAGATACTTAGTTTTTAAAATTTACAAAAAAAAAAAAAAAAAAAAAAAAAAAAGCTAATCAAATCATGAAAAATATTAATATGTGATTTGATTTGATTTAATTTAATTTAATATATTTTTTAAATTTTTTAAAAAAATAAACACCAAAACCTCTTTTCGTTGTCGGGTGAGTGGACTCATTCACTCGGCACAAAAATTTTGTATTGCACCCGTGCTGCCAGGAATCTCTGATAATAGCAAGGAATCTCTAATAATAGCAATAAGCCTCGATAGCCTTGAGGTGAGCATGAGCCGGTTTGGGTCTGGTTGACCTAAAAAATCAAATCAACCCAAGTATATCGGGTTGAAAAAATCTCAACCCAATCCATGAACCCATCTAACCCCAGCCCAACCCAACTCAACCCATTCAAATCGGTTTGGATCATCGGTTTAGTATTTTTTTCACTTAAAAAGTAATTCAAATATATTACATAAGAAAAAATATTCTACTACAATTATTCATCATTCATTATATCCAAAATCAAATTCATACAAGAATTTATTAAATCTTATAAACCGTCATTTACAAATTAAGTACTTTAAATCACTTCACACAAAGTTCAAACAACTTTAATTTAATACAAACCATACAAAAGTAAATAAAAACTAGATTTTACAGGAGTTTGATCAATCAAATTCTTCAAAACTTCAACACTAGTATAGACTCGGTCGTAGAATCTCCATAACCAATTTCTATCATATTAAAAACATAAAATGAATGAACATAAAGTAAGCAAATCAATTCAGCAAGCTTTTGAAAAATATATTGAAAAAAAATACTTTCACGAGAACAAACAGTCTTCTTCAACTAAAAATTATTAAAAATAAACATGTTTCTCGTATATTTAAATTCTAAATGACATTTTTGATAGAAACTAGCATTTTTTGGAGAGTTTCTAAAATGAAAAAAAAAAAGAAAATAAATGAGAAGTATATATATATATAGGCGCACACACACACAAAACACGAAATATATATTGCAATTCAAATTAACTTATTAAAACATGAACGTAGTCTATCAAATATACACACAAAATATATATTGCAATTCAAACTAAGTACTTACCAAAACATAAATGTAATCCATCAATCCGTAGAGTAAGTATACTTTAAATATATATAAAATATAATTATATAATGACCGAGTTATCGTATTGAGTCGGGTTGAAATTTTTTAACCTGTGACCCAACCCAACCCAACCCACCGGGTTCAAAAAATTCTCAACCTAACCCCAACCAAACTTTTGAAAACCCTAACCCAATCCAATCCATTCTACAGGTTTGGGTCGGGTTTGCTGGTCTATCAGTTTCCATACTCACCCTTATCTTTTGCTAAGGTTGAGTTTAATTGGGCCGGCATAGCCCGAAAAAAAGTTTGGCACGGTCCAGCACAACCCACACTTCCACGGGTTGTGTCATGCTGGGCCTAGCTTTTGAGGCCCACGGCACGAGGCCCAGCACAACTGGCCTAAGGCACGGCCTAACACGAACCATGGCACGAGGCACGACCATAACATCTAATAAATTAAAAATTACATACAATTTTATGCCACTAAAATAATGAGTCAAGAATAATTAGATGATAATAAATTTGATATTTTAGAATAGTAGAAAAAAATTAAAAAATATTACCCTTTTCTTAACATAATGGCACGTAATCTATTAATTCATAAATGAAGAAAATTCACCTAAAATCACACATTAATATAAATTAAATCAAACCTAAACAAATATTTAAATACAAAAAAAAGTGTCATTTGTGAATTTTTAATTTAAATATTGAAGTTATAATTGATTGAATTTAACATGATAGCATTTGATACAATGAACTAAAACAGTAAAAGGAAATCATATAATATTCTTCTTTTTAATCCATCGAATGAAACTTAACTGCATAACTTGGTTAGATAGCTTATAATTCAATTTCTAAAGTCGTTTGTCTAGGAATTTGATAAATTTGTTTTTTTTTATTTAAAAGTCTAAAAGATTATAAAAATTACTCTTTTTTAATTAATAATAATATTTAATATCTTTCTAATTTTTAAAATTACTAAGTTATTTTTTATATTTCACTAATTTGTAAGTTATTTCATCTTCTTTCTTTATTTTATATGTTGTTTTTGTAAACTATTTATTTGGAAGATTTTCTAAAGTTTCAATTTTTAAATTATTTGTTTATGTTATTGTTTTTGTCCAATTACTAAGTTATTTGTAATATTTAACTTCATCAATAAAATAATTGTTTTTATATACAATTATAAGCATTCAATTCAATATATATATATTTTTTTTCAACAAAAAAGACAAGAAAAATCAATATATACCTATAAGACTCTTGGGTCGGCACAACATGACATGACACAGCCTAGTAGCTATGTGGGCCATGGGCCGTGTTAAGCAGAGGTTTTTAAAAGCACGACACAACACAAAAAAGAAGAAAGTACGGCACGACAAGAATGCATAGTGGACTGCCTGTGTGGGCCGTGGGCCGGCATGGCATGACCCACTGCCAACCATAAGTTTAATTAAACTGACAAGAAAGTGTTGAAACAAGCCCACGTAACTCTTAAATGGAGGCCCATTATGAATTACTATAAAAGAGCTCGAGTTGTAAGAAAATGAACTGGGCTCGGGCTATAAATTATAAATTTAATATGGCTGGTCAATTTTTTTTACTGTTTTATTTTGGATTAAGGAGCCTAACTAATAATTTATGATGCCTGTTAGGTTTGAGGCTTCTGTCTAATAATTTTAGGATTAATTGATTTGGCTCTGCCAATTATTGGTTGTTTATGCTCATACGTCTACTGACTTACTACCAAATTTTTGGGAGTAATTCAAAAGGTTTTTAAAACCATCAATTAGATTTATTGAAAGCAAATCATAACAAAATTAGTCAAATAAAATTGATTTTGTATCGTTAAAATGTTCAATTTAATGTCAGTTTTCTAAACAGAATTCTCCAGCTAACTGATGAGATCAAAAATAAGAATTATGAACTGATTGTCTATGTTTATGTTTGGGCTCAGTTTATCAAAAATTTAGTCAGATTGGATAAAAATTTATTAAATTCTATTAAATATCAATTAATAAATAATTTGATTTGATCTGATTAAATTTTTGATAAATTTTAAAAAATAAACTCTAATTTAAGAGAAATTCTTACTTGCACGATCGGTGCAAAATATTATTTTTAGACCTGACAAAAACTTTACTAATAATTGTTAGGTAACTTCACTAGTAATATAAATAGTAATTGCACGAACGTTACCAATGAAATTACCTAGTAATTACTAGTGAAGTTTTTATCTGATACAAAAATAATGTTTTGCACCGATTATGTAATTAAAAATTTTTCTTAATTTAACGTTGATTTTAAACTAGATTCAAACATTGGCTATATCCTTAATCGAACCTAACCGACAAAATTATCATAATTGATAACCCCAAATTATTTATAAACAGATGCAAAACTGGTTTTAATAATTGAGGGTAGCTATAACTTATGCCAATTAATTTTGATGGTTGTCAATTCTAATTCGAGATGACGTTGAAGATTGGTAAACAGTGCAATCAAATGAGAAACAATTAACTTGGTGGGTCTGTGCGTCTCTCAATGATTTGAACCAAGTTTTGAGTGGGAAATCGACGTATTAGCAACTCTAAAGAGGATTTTATTTACTGTCAATTTTGGATTAGAATACAAGGATTTGTTTAAGTAAACCTGTTTTGTGAGAGTTATCATGCAATCGATAAAGTTTTACAATAATTATAAAAAAAATTAAATAGTAATTGTATCAAAAATATTAAAAGAAAAAAATTTAAACATTAAAATTACTATTCAATTTCTTCTTGATTACTAATAGACTTTTTCAATTCTATGATAACTCTTATGGATCCAGTTCCGTGGCATCACCACTTGTCTTGTTTAGCCTAATTGGAGTTCTTGCTGTAATTAATCAAAACTTTTAACATGAATTGAAGTGTTGTTGAGTAAAATTACATCTCGGTAGTCGGATGGACAATCTACAAGAAAATTACTATTCTGATGACAATACCGACAAATCTTATTTGGACAATCTGCAACAAAAATGTCAAGGTTTCTACAATAGCGACAAGTTTTTTTATCTCGAGACAAACGAACAGCAAGAGTGGCAAGTACAGTGTCAGTGCTATTAGATTATAATGTATTAAGACGAGTTTCCTCACAAATCAATTCAGAAACTGCATTTTCAAGAGTAAGAAGAGGTGTGCGATGAAGAAGAGAGACTCTCACAAATTCAAAATCATTAGTCAAGACATCAAAAGCTAAATCAAGCGCATATTATTATGATAAACCACAAACTTGTCAGTATCAACAACATCAGGCTCAGAAAACTCTAACTGATCCTACAATCTAGAAAATTAACTATAGATTGTTCAAGGGTTTGTTTCATAGTATGAAGCTTACCCAAAAGTTAGTACTGATGAGCAAGATCTGCAGTAGTATAACATTATGATAACAAATCCCAAACCTCTTTAGCAGTTTCATAATGACCAAACTGATCATTAATGGATGAGAGAGGTGTTTCAGATCCATGCAATTATTTGATGATTCTTACTATCCCAGTCCTCTAACTGTTCAACAAATTTTTCAGCAGTCTCGGCTTCTTTACTAAAAGGAATTTGAATATCACCAATAACATATCGCCAAAACTTATGATTTTTAAAAAAATTACGCAGCATGCACCCAAATATGATAATTAAAGTCATTAAAAACAGTCTAAATAGATTGTATAACATCATATTTTTCATGAATAAGAGCCATTATACCATAGCAGAAAGATAACTGAAAAAAGAAAGCAGAATTTGAGAAAACAAACTTCAAAATCAGAAAGAGCATATCGAAAAACTTTAGAAATTGATCTGACTTAAACAAGAAACGATAATGAAAAAAGAGACATATTTGTATATATATAAATCTCTTAAGGACCAAATCAAAAAGCAACCAAACCAAACTATTCGGTGAACAATTAAACCACAAGGTCAACTACACAAATTGGCAGCACTTATGCAAACTTCAAAAAATCAAGCTGATGTCACACTATACCAACCAGAGTAAGTAAAAACAAAATTGCGGAAGACCAAAATTGAACAACGCGCAGATGCACGGCTCGTGTGGGCACGATGCACGCCTTTTCTGTGGTAGAGTTTCGGAAAAGAAAAGCAAACAGTGCCGAAGAAGACAAACTCGCCTCTGAATGAGGAAAATCTGACAACTTAGAACAGGAAATCCCAGCAACGAAACTAAAGAAACAAAAATTAAACCGTTCTACTACTAAATCAAACGACTTCTAATCAAAGATTGCACAACCAAAATCACGATAATGTATATACCAAATGCTTTAAGCAATTAATTTGCTTATTACAGTAAATGAAGTGAAAGAAACTGATAATAATTGCCGTGTTGCATTGGTGAAAGGTTGTTGTCAATCGAAGATACAGATGTTGTAGGGACAAGCGTCAACAACCAAATGCCAGAGAAGCTGGATTCTTAATCACTGTGGATTCTTAAAAACCATAGCCCACCACAATTGCTTTCCCTCTCTTCTGTTTCTTTCCTTCTTTCTATTAATTTCGTCCTTTATGCTTGAAAACATGATTGATGAAAACTGATTCGATAAGATACCAGCACGAAAAGAAATTATTTTTAACGGAAAAAATGGTCCAGGGTTCACATTGTTTTATGTTTTGGCCATTTGAGAAAGATGTTTTTCGTGAAATTAAAGAGAAGTTTTACAATTTGACCTAGCTGTATAAACGAATTATGATGAAATAACAGTATAATCATAAATTGTTTACTTTTTGTTAAAACAGCAATAGGGTAAATTACAAATTCATTATTGAGTTTTACATATAACTACATCTCATTTCTCTAGTTTTAAAATCGTACAATCAAGTTATTCCTTCTCAACTTCGTTACAAAAATTTATGAAAAACCAAAAATAACTTTTTACATATTTGAATTTTACATGTGCAGATTATCAGTATTCTCTTATATATCTATCTACCTCTTTTATTTAGATAGTTTATGATCAATTCTTCGTATATTTCTCATTCTTTTTTATTGGATTTTTTTTTATTTTTTTTTATAGGTAATGCTACCATTCAATCGACATACAGTTGCAGTAAAATAGAGCTATTGTGTGGTCATCAACAGTCTTTGGGAAAATAAGTTTCTAAAAGATTTGTGGTTCTCTAAGCGTGATGATTGATGGAAACATAGAGGTAAAAAAAAAAAAAGTGCATTGAAAAATTGAAACTTCAATTTTCTTTTTAGAATTTATGAGATATTTTTGTATTTAATCTACTTATTTGTTGATAAAAGAAGTTGATAACAACATTTTTTTTTTCACTGTTTTGATCCAATTAAACCAATGACTTTTAATCCTTGCAGTGCATCTGTGACTTTTAATCATCAGTGTAACTCATATTTAAAGAAAAAAATGGTTTTATTAATTATTTGAAAGTATGTTAAATCATCATATGCTAGTGACATGATTTTTAATGACATTCTTGTCATTTCACAATTATTGTTAAACATTTTAAGATATTTTAACCATTTCAATAACTTTTTCATTAAAATTTTAATAGAATGGACTGATTTGAAATATGTTAAGATATCTACATGAAAAAGAAATAAAAAATAAGAATATCATGTATATGGTTTAAGTCCAATATTTATAAATTTTAAGTTATATTAATGTTCAATCCATGTATCTCAAACTCATGTTGATGTAATCTCGAACCGTATGGAATATTCTGAACCTTAACAAAATGTACTCAATAAACATCGATTTAGATTGTCCATTTTGAAACTAGAAATCGTGTATTCTCTATTATTATTTTTAACTACTAGAATCAATATCCTCCTGAGCACCCATAAAACTATCTTATTATACTTGGACCAGCAAAATAATACTACAAATACAGTTAAATCTTCAAGCTACTTTTTTGTGTTTTTCTGATAGAATATAAGTCATCATCTAAAAGTAAAAATATTCAATTATTAACACAAACCCCGATGGAAAAAAATAGTGCTACTACGATTATCAGCAATTATTGGAGATGGGGGAGGAGGGGTCCATTCCAGCTAATTGCGACAAGATTGGAGGAGTCATGGGAGAAAGGAACATAAAGCTCAACGCTATGATTAAACAACACAATAATAATGGTAGTATATATCTAATCAAAACACCTCTTTTCTTATGAATCTTCCTTTACTTGGTGATAATTACACGACGTGTAATATAAGAGGGCAACCACAATCTTCTAACTGAGCTGGGAAACCAACTAATTGAATAGAGTATAAATCAAGTTTTACTAGTTACAGAAAGAAAATAAAAATATTTATTTTTTATATTCATCCTCGTGTTTTAACGTGTTCATAATTAATCATTAAAAATAGATATTAATAAAAAATATTTATTTAAATGAGAAAAAAAAATCAAATAGACTTACCGATAACGAGTTAATGAATACAAATTAAAAAAATATTCATTTTAAAAAAAAAATTTATTTTCATGTTTATATCAATATTTTAATAAATAACAAATAAAAAAATAAAAACTTAAAATCACACTCTCACTTTTAATCCTTCACAAAATTGACCCTAAGAAACGCGATGATAAAGTAGTCTTTCCACTAAAACTTTAGATATGATTATTATAGTTAGCATAATATAGTGGGTTGTCGGGTGAAAAGACATTGTTTTACGATACACTCCCTAAGAAAAAGACACCAAAAGAGACGATCCCGAGCTAAGAGAATTAACATGCTAATTTATGTTGATTGGACAGCAACATGCATGGCTTTCGCATGAGCATTTATGACCTGCAAAGCATATAAAAATAATGGCAAATTTGATTTACTTTTCCCACATATCTCTATAAGATCTATTAAGTGGGATTCTTGAGATATATGGACATCAAAATTATGTGGCCATCTGCTCATTAACCTGCATCTTTTCTTAAAAGTGTGAGATAATGTGCTTTTATGGTGGAAAAGAGTCAGGAAAAAGGGCCCTACCATTGTAACTGAGAAATGCATCAGATTCACTCCACCAATCTGTAAACCTGAAGATAATATGCAAGGGACTTCAACGATTACAAGGTTGCAATCACAGTATCATGATGTCATGTGAGAACATAATTTATCTAAACTCGAAGCCATTATTAGCCATTAGGCTCCTGTTTTTTGTCATGCCCAGTTTTTACTGTCAGAGAGTCAGATTTGGAACAAAACAAATTAATATAGATTTGTATATGGTATTCTAGGTGCAAGGGGATATCAAAAGCTAAATAATGCATTTATCTGATACATATTACCTTGGAAGGCGTGACCATAAAATAACACCTATTATACCTGTGTAGGCCTACTGGACAGATTTACTGGAGTTCCCATGTCATCACAAATTAAAGATATAAGACCCATTGTGACCTACACATTCAGCATCCAAGCGAAAAGAAATTGGCAATGCAAATGGCCAAGAGAATCTCTGCCAAAAGTCCTATGTGAACTTTGCTTCCATTCTCACTGAGATTCTTTTAACACAAACACATAACCAAAAAAAACCCTCACTCAATTGCTTTCAACTTTCCTGTTCAGAGCTTGCAAAAACAGAGAAGATGAGGACATTCAAATACAGTCCTGTACAGATAACCCTGCAACTGATTTTTTACTGCACATACGTAGTGATGGCAGATACAGTAAACCAGCAACCCAGAAAGACTTACATAGTTCACATGGACAAGTCCAGTATGCCAGAAAGTTTCAATGATCATTTTCAATGGTATGGCTCATCTTTAAATTTAGTGTCAGACTCTGCAGCCATGCTTTACACCTACAACAACGCAATCCATGGCTTCTCCACTACTCTAACAGCTCAGGAAGCTGAGTCGCTCCAAAAACAATCAGGAATTGTCACTGTCATTCCTGAAATGAGATATGAGCTTCACACAACTCGAAGTCCAGAGTTTCTTGGATTAGGAAAGAGTGAATCTCTCTTCCCTGCATCAGATTCAGTGAGTGAAGTGATTGTTGGAGTAATAGACACTGGAGTATGGCCTGAGCTGGAAAGCTTTGATGATAAAGGACTTGGACCAGTTCCAAGTGGCTGGAAAGGCACCTGTGAGGTGGGGAAAAGCTTCAACTCATCGAGCTGTAATCAGAAACTAATTGGTGCCAGGTTTTTCTCCAAAGGGTATGAAGCAGCATTTGGACCGATTGATGAAACCACGGAATCAAAATCACCCAGAGACGATGATGGCCATGGAACGCACACTACTACTACAGCAGCTGGTTCAGCAGTCCCCAGAACTAGCCTATTCGGCTATGGTTTGGGGACAGCGCGTGGAATGGCTACACAAGCCCGAGTAGCCACTTACAAGGTGTGCTGGCTTGGTGGGTGTTTTGGCTCTGATATAGTAGCAGCCATTGACAAGGCTATTGAAGATGGAGTAAATGTTATATCTATGTCTATTGGTGGAGGATTATCAGAATACTACAAAGACACCGTTGCCGTTGGAACTTTCACAGCAATGACACAGGGAATTGTCGTATCATGTTCGGCAGGAAATGGTGGACCTAGTCCAGGCAGCTTGTCCAACGTTGCACCTTGGATAACCACTGTAGGTGCTGGAACTTTGGACCGTGATTTCCCTGCCTATGTTACACTAGGAAACGGAAAGAATTACTCTGGTGTATCACTTTATAGTGGAAAACCTCTATCTGGTACTTTCGTACCATTGGTTTATGCTGCTAATGTAAGTAGTTCAATAAGTGGTAACCTTTGCATGTCTGGCAGTTTGGTTTCATCAAAAGTTGCTGGGAAAATTGTGGTGTGTGATCGAGGAGGTAGTTCCAGAGTGCAAAAAGGAAAAGTGGTGAAAGATGCTGGTGGTGTAGGAATGATTTTAAGTAACAATGACTTATTTGGAGAAGAGCTAGTTGCAGATGCACATCTCTTGCCTTCAGCAGGTGTGGGCCAGAAAGCAGGTGATGCAGTTAAGAAATATATCTCTTCTGATCCTAATCCTACGGCCACAATTGCACCTGGAGGCACACAGCTAGGCATTCAACCATCTCCGGTAGTCGCAGCATTCAGTTCCAGGGGTCCAAATCCGCTCACCCCTGAAATACTCAAACCGGACATCATAGCACCAGGAGTCAATATTCTTGCTGGGTGGGCTGGCAACGCTGGCCCTACAGGGTTAGATAGTGACACCAGGCGTGTAAGCTTCAATATAATTTCAGGCACATCCATGTCATGCCCCCATGTAAGTGGATTAGCCGTACTCCTCAAGGCCGCTCACCCAGAATGGAGCCCAGCAGCCATTAGATCTGCCCTAATGACCACAGCCTACACAACATACAAAAATGGTGAAATCATACAAGATGTTGCTACAGGACAACCATCGACACCATTTGATTATGGTGCAGGGCATGTGGATCCAGTAGCAGCTCTTGATCCTGGCCTTGTCTATGACGCCACTGTCAATGACTATCTAGACTTCCTCTGTGCCTTGAACTACAGTGCATCTCAGATAAAGGCCGCTACAAACAAAGACTACACCTGTATTTCAAGCAAAAAATACGATCTGGGGAATCTTAATTACCCATCTTTCTCTGTTCCTCTGCAAACGGCTTCAGGTGAAGGCGGTGGTGCTAGCGTATCAAGCACTGTGAAATACACTAGGACTCTGACCAATGTGGGCACTCCAACAACATACAAGGTCTCAGTGTCTTCACAAACTCCATCAGTGAAGATCTCAATTGAGCCAGAATTACTTAGTTTCACTGAACAAAATGAAAAAAAGAGCTATATAGTGACATTCATCGCTAAATCTATGCCATCTGGCACAAACAGTTTTTCCCGTTTGGAATGGTCAGACGGGAAGCATGTTGTTGGCAGCCCAATAGCTTTCAGCTGGACATGATCACCACAACTTGGAAAATTGGTCTAATGACTCCAAATCATGGACGTAAAGAACCAACAAAGTGCAAATTATATATCTTACTGCATAATGAATCTCCTTTGTAACTTTCCTCTTATATTACAGCAACTAATCAAGCAGCGCCTGTTGTGTAACTGCTCTCCGAGATGATCAGAGCACAAAGACAGAGGAGGGTAAAATAATTGTATAGAAACTCGCATAAGGAATTTGTATGTAATTTAAATTGCCTCCTACCTATATTTCATGTTCCCTAAAGCCAAATATTCCGATATTTTTTCTTCCATGGCTTGCATGCAATCTATTTGACATTGTCATTTCATATGAACTTCCTAACAGAAACTATGTGATGTAGGACAGTAACAAAAGAAGCATAAAAAATAAAGCGAGAAGTAGAAGACGAGGAATAAAGAGACAAAAGGGAAAGATATAAGAAGATAACAGCAGAATAGGGAAAGGGAATAGAGAAAATAGGGTAAAGAAGTAGAATAGAAGAGGAGGAATAAAGAGACAAAAGGGAAAGATATGAGAAGATAACAGCAGAATAGGGAAAGGGAATAGAGAAAATAGGGTAAAGAGGTAGAATGCTTAGGATAAGGGACAAGAAGAACAAAGAGAGAATAGAAGGAGGGGGGTGGGGGGAACTGAGACAGGAGAATAAAATTCTGCAATATTATTAATCCAAATTAATCTACCTCCAAAGCCCAAATAATAGTGTGCTTATATAGGCACCAAACATAATTCAAATAAGGAAACCTAAAAACCTAATAAAAATCTTATTCAAATCCTTGAGCCATACCTAAATTCTATAATTAAAATTGCAAACCTTCCGCTGATCCCCTATTTGGTGTGCTAAGGCTCCTAAGAAAGTTTTTTTTTTTGTGTTGGAGGCCTCGTGGAATAAAATTCTCACCATTGACAATTTACAAAAGAGGGGAAAAGTGTTGGTTAATAAGTGTTTTATTTGTAAGGAGAAGACAAAGTCCCCATTGGGTAGTTGCGGGGTCTTTGAAAGATGAAATTGAGGCTTGGAGCGTCCAAAAATGTCAAAAAGGCTTTAGAGCTAATTCCGTATTCTATTTGGTGGATGGTGTGGAAAGAGAGGAACCAGAGGACCTTTGATGGTATTAAAAGACCGATCGCTACTATTAGAGATAATTGGTTCAACACTATTATTGTTTGGGTTAAAGGAAATTTTTTTTTTTTAAAATAACGATGATCTTTTAGATTTTGTTGAGTTTTTGAATTGTAAATAGCATTTGGCTTTTTGGTGCACCCCCTTGGTGCTTCTTAATAAACTTTTATTTATAAAAAAAGCGTGTATTACAATGCTAATCTACTAGAAGTTTTTGTTCTTACTCTACATCAAATCAAAAGAAATACCGAGAAAAAAGCACAAATTGTTCATCATGGGCACAGCTAAAGATGGTGGCTTACAGATTGTGTGATCCAGGATTCTGGCCATAGTCAAAACAGAGCAAGGGGGAAAAAGGATTTCCATGTCATAAGTCCTTAGATCGACTCCAATTTTTAATAATAACTATGGTTCCCAGAGAGCGATTCCAGCAAAGAATGACATCCTATGACTGCTAAAAATTCAATGACCAATCTGATATATTCCCCGGCCAATGATCAGGATAACCCTCATTTCCCTACTTATGGAGTGACAGGTTGTGTTCTCAGACAAATCATATCAAATGAATAACAAATTTACAAGAGATGACAAAAAATGAATTGTCGCTACTGCAATAGCACTTCTGTCATATGCCAGATGTTGGAGTGCAGAAACACGTCTTCTATCATCAGATAATAATGCAACCGAAGGAAGATGGTGTTTATTCATTTGCTTAACTAGACTATTATCATCAGATTCGTCCTGGATCTACTCTGAGTAGCCATAAGACATTATAAACGGAAACATTGGATGAAATTAATAATTAAGTGGAAAACTTTGAAGAAATTTACCACATCCTCTGGAAACACCACAAAGTTGATTATACTGTCCTCTAAAGTTGATAGCATCTCCAAATTATATATCTTCAAGCCATTGAATGAAACTGATTCAATATATAGCTAATAAATTCAGGACAGAACGATGTGCTATAATTGCGTTGCTGGTACATTTTCCAATATCCAATAGGCTGCACTACTTTCTTTCTTTTTCTTTTATAATACTCAATGTGTCACTTATCAAAAAAATATACTTAATGTTTTCTTTTTATAATTGGGGGTGGGGGATTTGAACTTGGGAACTCCTCTAAATCTCCTATTTAGAGGAGAGGTCTTGTCACCGATTGGGCTGTACCTTGGCAAGCCTCAGTCATTATTATAGTTAGGGTCAAGATCATCTGCTCATTAAATAGCTTCAAGTCATCAAATGGAACTGATTCAATATATGCGTAACAAACTTAGGAGTTAGGACAGAACAATGAAATTACTAATTCTGTCGCAAGTACAATTTTTATTGTCTAATGGGATGCACTATGCTCCAGGCAAGCTTCAAACATTATCATATGACTTAAATCAATAACACCGGGTTGTAAAAACAATTGAGAAAACACAAGATATTGTAGGGAACATCTACTATTGCATCCTAGTCACCTAAAATGACAATATGGTAGATGAAGAAATTTAAGTGCTTCAGACATTTAGAAAAATAAAATAACCAAGTTAATATAAATTTTTTTATAAAAAAAGAAAAGAAAAGAAGAAAAACTGATGCAGCATATACAGAAATCATTCAGTCATGTATAGACTGGCAAACAGGGAGGTAATATGTATCAAGTTGCCAATACTTGTGTCTCACACCTTCCCAAACTTCTTTTTCCAGACAATCCTTAACAGGCAAAGGAATTAATTGAGTGGTGTAGCCCAAATTCTCAAGTTCTAGAGAAACTAAATGACAATAAACAACATGGAAGAATGCATTACCTCCACAAAGGCCATTGAAGAATGAGTAGATCCCTCCAGGCTTCAATAACTCAGGAAGATGCAGGTGAAACTCTCTTAGGTCTTCATAATACTCTCCATAGGTGTCAAAGTATATACCTGAAAATGCACATCATAAATTAATAATACTTTTAGGGCACATCAGTGAAAGTGATGATCAGACAGTTACGAATAATGGCCATGACAGTAATCCATGATGAAATGAACTAATTTTAGCTTATATAAACTGAGTATAGAAGTCAACCCTCATATTAACATCATCCGGAAATTAAGAAAATTAAGATAAACAGGATGCATAATATGATAATAGTTCATACTTCATTACATATTACTAGGTTAGTTTGAATAAAATTACATATATCAAAGTACATGTTATATAGAGGGAAAATGAATTATGACTTGCCATCATAAGATTCAAGTTGAGGAAGCACATCTTGCCAACGGCCAAATATTATCTTGACATTATCCTTCTCACCCCAACCAGTACAAAGCATGCGTTCATACACCTCCGGGTGAGCCTCAACAATTGTGTGTGTAGCTGGAGCATACTGCTGAATGGCTGTATCAACAAGACCCATTCCAAATCCAATGTTTAGTATGTGACCACCTCCAGAGCAAACAGCTTTTGCATGAGCCTCCATCAATGGTTTCTCCCAAGCCATCATGACAGCCTTGCTATCAGGGTCCATCAGCTTATCCTCGCTAAAAGTTACCCTATATTCCAAATAATCCCCATCAGAATCACCGTTTTTATTTGCTTTCCTCGCAATTGTTCCTAAGATCAACTCAGCTTGAATTCCTGTTCAATCACAGAGACTTATGAGAAATTGAAAAGGGATGAAACCCCATTTGTAGATAAAATACGACATACATTGGCCAAACATGCAAAAGGATGAACTTTGCTTAATAGAATTATTGACACCACCTACTTAACTTTATATAGTTGCTAACCTGGCAATGCAATATGCATAACAAAAATCTGAAACAATTCGTTAGATGCTGTAATAATTATGCGATGATCACAGACATCACAGGGCTTGAAAATGAGCGCTTTCTTGATCGTGCATTACAGTATGAAATTGAGCGTATTAGTCTGTGTTTTTATGGTTCTTTTGCTTCAATGATGCTATATGGCATGAGTAGATTCTGTGTGACTCACCTAAATCCAATTGGAGTCAGTTTCCGTCTTTCCAAAAGAAGCACCGGAAGCCACTCAAATTGGAGGACTCACCGTTAGTATATTGATGATGTCTTTGGTAATATAATGAACCTTCTACATTGAAGTTTTTCTGTTTTAATCCTTTTCTGGTTTTTCCTTCAGCTTTTACAAGGACAATCAAGAAATAGATCTTGGTGTTGAATTAGCAAGTATTCACTGTCATTTTACTTTGATATATAAACTGAATTGTCAGCCTTTTTTCTTTCTGATACAAATAATTTTTTTGATAAGTAGAAATAATATTATATAAAAAGGTACAAAGGGAGTACCACCCGTATACAAAAAGCTATTTACAAGCTAAAATCTCGAAGAGATCTACGATATGTTCATCATTTACAAAAAAATTCCTATTAACCCAAAACCCAGAAGTGTGAAGCCACCCATCCTTGATGATGGCTAATGGTTTTTCCTTTCCATCAAAAGCTCTCATATTTCATTCTAACCAAATCACCAAAAAAATAGAAAGTGGAATCAAGCAAAATGCTTTCCTCCTATGCTTCGAGCCTCTCACCTCAGACCAAGCCCACATCTCACCTTGGATTGAACCGGTAGTTACCCAATGGATCCCCACCAAACTAAAAGCCAACTCCCAAAGGTGTCTAGTGAAGGAACATCCCAATAGAAGATGATAAACGGACTCGGTCCTCTACTTGCAAAGGTAACACCTATTCACCAACACCTTTCCTCTTTTTTGAAGATTATCAATAGTAAGAATGCCCCCAACTAGCTTCCGATACAAGGAAAGGAATCTTTGTGAGAGCTAAGTTCTTCCAAATAGCTTTCCAAAGGAAGATGTCCAAACCCTCCAGATTTTCAAGAAAAAAAGGTTCTTATAATAAGACTTAAGCTCAAAATTACAACCTGAGTTACTTCGTTTTGCTCAATTTTACCCACATGATTTTCCAACAATGCAGTTGATAGCTATAGATAGCCATGTAGAGACATACATTGTTGACATGCCCTCTAACACTGAATTTTCTATACTTAGATTGGACAACTTGCAGAAAAGATGGTACAGACAAAAAATGCCTTGTATCCATTAGTTCATTCTTTGGTAACATTGATATTATGGGTTCAACAACTCTTGTTCAAAGACTTTTAGACATTTTCAAGACCATTTATAATCAGAGACCATGCAACGCTTTCAAAATATGAAAAATCGTCGAAGAAGAATCTTCGGTGACTTTCGTGTCTTGGTAACACACTTGATGGTAAATCTCGTACATTTGAGAGTAATTTAGTGTAACCATCAAGTGTGCGGGTTTTTACCATCAAGTAAACGAAGTTTACAATCAAAGGTATTACCAAGGCATGGAGGGGCATAATTTGAGCAAGTCACCAAGTAGTGCCCCCATCCAAAAGACTATTTTTGAAGTGAAAAACTTTCCCTGTCATCTGCAAACATCTTTGCCACACACTACAGTCGACTAATATACCAAAAACCCAATACAATCACTACAGCTTCGAAGTTTCTTAGCTTTTAACCCTCAACTTAAACGTACAAATACAAAACGCGAAATAACTAAATATTAACTAAAATTCACACATAAAGCCACAAATTTCTCGCTCTCGATTACTACCATAAAAAAATTAAATTGTAACCTAACAATACAAATTGTAGCTCAAGATTGTTGAAACAAATCGCAAAAAGATAGAGAGATTGAGCAAGTACCAGCATTTAGGAGGATTTCAAAGGCCTCCTGGTGACCAGCCTCCATAGCGAAATCGCCTGCACAGAGGTTAGAGGGAGAGAGGGCGTTCCAGGGCGCCCCAGCTTCGAGCAGGGCCTTTAACACTTGGGAGTGGCCCACCTTGGCGGCGTGCATGAGAGGGCTGAGCCCATTGCTGTCGAAGTAGGACACATCAGCTCCAGAATCTATCAAGGCTCCCACTTTCTCTAATTCTCCGTTCCTCGCCGCCTCGCACAGTTGCCTTCCTTCTTCTTCCATGTCTGCGATTAGCTTTTGGATTTGATACAGTGAATATGTCAAACCCTGGTCTCTCGTCTCTACAATGGTAATTAGCAAATTAGTATACATGTTGGAGGTGAATTTAGAGTTACCTCCACAGTAGTGTGTGGTAATTGTAGAGAGCAACCTGTGGTTTCTGATATTACATAAACATCCTCCATTTTTTTAGGATTTTAATTAAGAAACCCGCTCGAAGAATTACTCAATTTTTAGAGTTGTGGAATGGTATACATGGAAGAGAGAAAATGAGATAATTACATATAAAACTCACCACACTGACCAGCTTTAAAATAATGTTCAACTTTTAAAGTCGTGAAATGATGCTAATATATAACTCTTCAATTACATCTTTTCGATATGAGATGAAGATCGTTGAGAA
Organism: Bretschneidera sinensis; assembly: GCA_023935145.1. Classification (NCBI taxonomy): domain Eukaryota; kingdom Viridiplantae; phylum Streptophyta; class Magnoliopsida; order Brassicales; family Akaniaceae; genus Bretschneidera; species Bretschneidera sinensis. Next base: position 116,913,461 of record CM043700.1, read on the forward strand.
ATTTTTATCATTTTGCATTTATTTTTTGAAGATTTTAATCAAGAAACACACATATGAATGAAAAAATAAAATAATTACATATAAGATTGATTACACATACCAACTCCGAAAAAATAATACACTTTCAAAGCCACATAATGATATTTATATATAATTATAAATTTATAACGATAATTTTAATTTATTTTAGTTAGTATAAACTGGGTAGTTAAAGATCTTAATTCTCAAAATTATTTATATCTAAAAGGAGATTGTTTTACCATATCATTAAATGAGAAATAGCAAATTACACTAATAGTCCCCATGAAATTCAAACTAAACCTTAAGAAACCTTATTTCTACAACTTTCTCCTCTTTAACCTCATCTCTATCATTGATTTTAAACAAGTGTGAAACTCATATGTTGCATGGGTTTTTGATATTTCATTTTGTGTAGAAAATTTAGTTGATAGGACAACATTAAACGAATAAGGATTGTAACAATTACTAATACATGTTTTCTTTTGTTTCACAACTTGGAGAATAATTATTTTGTTAGACATATCGTGAAAAATTAAAAAGACATTTATTAAATTATGTTGCAGAAGTCGCATCGAAGTTGAATTGGTGAAAATAATTGTGATAGATATTTCTATTATTGTAGATAGTGGTGTAGTCATTAGGGATGATAAAATAATTCACCTTCGACGAAGATTTAGAAATTTTCAACCAGTCGAAAAAGAGGATGAAAATTTTTAAAAACCTTATGTATAAACGGAGACAAAAATGAAAAGGTAGGCTTCGACCAACAAAATTATTGTCCTGGTTTCTATTACAGCAATTTTTATGATATATATATATATATATATATATATATATATATATATATATATATCACTTGCAGGCTTGTCAGCTTCTCAAGCTAAGGAAATCATATCACTATGGTTGAAAGTTTTGCTATTTCTTTTAGTATTTGTATTTGTTGTAAATTTGAATTAAGACTTTTTTTATTATGTCTTTTCCTATAAGTATAATATTAAAATATTAATGTTTTAGTATATGTAGATGCCTAAATATCGTGAATATGTTGATCCTACACGGTGGGAAGGTTATAAAAAAATTAGGATAGAGAATGGAAGATGGAAGGACATAGATAAAGTCATTGCCAAATGTAATTTTTGTGGAAGTGAATAGGAAATAAAGTCTCGCACTGGCTCATACAAATTGGTCTTCCTGCAAAATATTGCACGCTACGTAATCGATCTAAGATGAATGAATTGTACGTTGCAATGAGCACACAAATCAGCATAATAATCCTCTTTTGAACGAAATCAATCCACTTTCATAACATGCTTATAAGATTTCACCCTCAAATCAGTTAGATAATCTTGACACATGATTTACTCATTAGTCGAACATAGGACCATGGACCTTTTAAAAAATTAGGGAAAATGAAGTACAACTCCAACATACAATAAACAATACATATGATTGGGCTCATCATTTAAACCCAAAACAAATAAGTTCAATGATTTGAAATGACCATTCGCCCACATTGATCAATTCCAAACAAATTAAATGACCAAAAACAAATAAATCAAAACACATATGAAACCATAAACGGCCTAACGTAACAAATAAATAAACGGCTTAACATGAGCCAAGGGCTAAAAACTCACCACAACAATTTTCAATTTATTAGTTTTTTTTATTAAGAATCCATATGAAAAAAAATGAAAATATAATTCATTTAATTTTTAAATAAATTAAAAATAAAATTTATTTTATGTTTGACTTTTTTATTTTAAATTATAGAATTTATATGAATTTTCATATTTAAAATAATAAAAAAAAATCAAAAGAGAAGAGAGAAAAGGAAGAGGAAAAGAGAGAGAATAATAGAGTATTTTGGTCAATATAACTTTTTACTCTCAATTTTGTATAATTCATTTAAAAATTCTATTAATTTTGTTAAAATTTGCAACAAACTAACTAAATTCCATAGTATATTCATTTCGAATTGAATTTCAGAGTTTATTTTATTTAAAAAATGACAAATATAGAATTCAAAATGAATTATATAATTTCAAAAATCATTTACAATTTATTTTTATGTTTCTGTCATTAAAAGAAAAATATCATAAGCCAGATGAAATAACCAAATTGCCTCTACATAGCTTTGATCATAATGCTTTTAACGCATGTGCAGAAATAAATCCTCGTTAAGAGGCAATGACTAAGGGTGTGGTTTGGATAATATTTTAAGTGAATATTAAAACAATTTTTTTTGAAGAAAAATTTAAATTTTTTTTGTTTTAATCTCCATTTAAAATATTACCCAAATCATGCCTAAATTTACAACAAATTGGAGGATCAACCAAGCTGAAAACAACAATGAATCAAACATCCAAGCAAGGTTTAGATAATTATGTTTCAAGCGATTTGAATACAACCTACACCATTACACTGATTCTTTCTAGCATCAAAACCATTTTATTAAGGATCGTGATCTTTTTCATTTGAAAATTAAAATGAAGTCAAATTTACGGTGAGATTGAATACCACATCATTAAATGCAGAATATTCAAATTCAAATTTGTCAACGTGACATTTAATATCACCATAAACTTAACATCAATTTTAATTTTTAAATTGAGAGGATCGTGATCATTTCATTAAAAACCTAGGATTGTTATGTAAACTTTGGCATCACTTGTTTCCCTTTGGTTGAAATATAAAGGAGTAAATATCAACACAAACAGATGGTCTACCAAGTAGATTGAAAAGGCTAGCAACTCAAATGCCACAACAGAGAGCAGTTTGCATCACAAAATTAAACAAGGCAAAGAATGAAACCCCAAAAAAAAATTCAATCCAAAAACAAAGAGATTCAGGGCATATATCGGTATAAACAAATTTCAGACTGCACAGACATTCTCTGATTAGGCAGAGCACTATATCATATGATTCAAGCCTTAATCAATTGACCACAGATTTGAACAAACCAAAGAAAAATCGATGACAAGATAGATAGGGGTTCGAGGATTACCTAGTAGAAACTGAAGAATTATGGCTAACTGGATTTTGCACCGCCTCCTACTAGTACCAGATTATTCTCATTAAGTATAAGAAACTAGTTGCCAACAAATAGGTTCCCCACTCAAAATTATAGTTAGTCCACATTAAATCTCCCTTGGCATAATGACCATAAGTTTTTCAGCCTAAGCACTTTGATGTCAAACTAAGTTCAAGATTTACCGTCTTCATGTCATTTTAAGAGAAACATGCCATGAACCTAGACTACATGACCGATGTAAGGTCATTTAACCTAGAGAGCCTATTTGCTTTATCGAACAAATGTGAGATAGGATTAACTTAGTCTCACATGAACAATTAATCTTATGTTTGGTTTGAGAGATTTACTGTTCATTTAGGACTAAAGTAAGACTAAACTAGTCTCACACTGTAACGATCCATCCCGAGTTAGCCACCCCTGAGACGGTATCGTCATGTTTGAAAATCCCAGCACGACACATATATGCAACAACATAAAATACATCAACTGAAATTAAAAAAATTGCATCCAATCCTTAACTCTTCTTAGAGAAGATACCTCATCAACCTCATTTCAGAAACAATATATGCATATAACAAAATGCATTAAAAGATTTTTATTACAAATTTTTCTTTATTCTTTCTTACAGTGTCTGAGGACTTGACAACGAGATTTACTTAAGGTAGTTACTCTATTATCAGCTTTCAACTCTATCTACCCTGCTCGCTGTCTGAAAATTTTCAACAATGAGGAATGAGCTTCACAAGCTCAGTGAATAAAATTTACTAGAAGTACTCGATTATATTCTTCTAGTTGCATTTTATAATTTAATCTTTTCCAATTTACCAATATAAATCATCTATTTCTTCATAGATAATCATTCAATCTTCCAAATAATTTTCCCATATTCATTTATCTATTATCTCATATAAATCAATAATAACATCCTATTATAATTTCAACCATTTATCAACCTCATCTTGAATTAATCACCAAACATATCAATTTTTCTTCTCATATATTTAATCATCTTGAAATTTTCAATTTAACATCATTATTTACCTCGTTATGAGGTTCACAACATATAATCAATTAAGCAAATCAATTTTTATTATATCATATTGTCATATTTCTTTCTCACCATATCTGTCTCTCTATGAGACTCATTTGTCTATCAATCATATCATAATCGAGATTGATGCTTTAGCATCTCAATCAATAACAATCAATAATTAAAACAAATGCAATGCATGAATTTAAATTATATTTCTTTCTTTCTCAGTAAATCATTTCATATTATTATTTGGGAATATCTTTCCACATGTCAACATATTTCAGCTAGACCGATTGTCTTCCCGGTTCTTTTATTTTTCAATTACACCGACTGCCTTCCTGGTTCTTTATTTTTAGCTACACCGGCTACCTTCCCCCCTCTTTTTTTTTTCAGCTAGATCGGTTGCCTTCTCGGTTCTTTTATTTTCAGCTAGACTGACTGCCTTCTCGGTTATTTTATTTTCAACTAGACCAGCTGTCTTCCCGATTTTTTATTTTATGCATATGAGCAATAATATGAAAACAAACATTCAAGCATTCAATTTAGTTATTCAGCTCTTTCCCAAAATTATTATTTTTATCATATTCATTAAATTATCTCCTCATATATCATATCATATTATCAATCATAGCTTGTCAAGAATTTCATTTATCCTTTCATTATATATTCATCAACTCATTATCTAATTAATTTTACTTCTAATATAATAAATTTTTAACATATCAATTATTCATATAATATCAATCAACCAACTTTCATATATCACCCAATCATTGTAGTTCAATAATTAATTCAATTGTCATCACTTTATATTTCGTATTCATCTCGATTACTAAAAGTAAATCTAACTCACCATGTAGCACTTAAAGCTACCCGTGGATCACCTCCTTGCCTTTCTGCTCTTTTCAGCAATTTTACTCCATTGTTGATCCTCAATACCTGACATAATATTTATATTAAAATTTCTAATTTATTCTTCAATTCTTCCATAATTCATACCCTTTAAATTTCTACATCAAATTCTGGGTAATTTCATGTATACATAATTTCAAAAATAAAATTCACATTATTACCTTTTGTTTTTCTTAAAGCTTCTTTCGAAGCGCTTTAAAATTCTCTCGTAAACTTCTTCAAAATTTCAAAATTTCTTTAAGTCTCCAAGTGTTTAAAGAAAGAGAGTAATTTGAATTAAAGAAAGAAGAAAACCAAACGAGATTTGGTAAGAAAAAATAAAACAAAAACAAAAACTATATTTATATTACAATTACCCCTACCACCACCGTTTTGCACAGTTTCGTGCTGTCCAACATGCACTGTTTTGCATGTTGGGCAGTTACACCTAGACTCCAGGTGTTTGCACCAATTTTTTTTTTCTTTTGACACCGTACTACCAGGTGTCCTACATTTTTTTTCTAAATAATTATTTTATTCAATAATAAATCTTTCATATATATATATATATTATTTTAATTTCATATTATATTTATCAAATTACTTCTTTATCATTACTTTAAGAACACATGTATTACAATTCTACCCACCTTATAAAAATTTCATCCCCGAAATTTCCTTACCTAACTCATTAAAAAGTTGGGGGGTATTCTTTCCTCATTCTTGTCTCATGCTCCTAAGTAATTTATTCAACATCTTTGTTCTGCCATAATACTTGAACCAAATGAATAACTTTATTATGCAAGACTTGCTCCTTTCCGTATAGCATTCTAACTGGTACTTGCATAAAATGTCAAATCTTCTTGAAGTTCTACAGTCTGACTCGAAATACTATGTGATTCATCATGTAAACACTTTATCAACAGTGAAACATGAAATACATTATGTACTCTGGAGGCAAATCCAATCTGTATGCTATTGGTCCAACTCTCTCAATCACCTCATATGGCCCCACAAATCCCGGACTCAACTTTCCCTTCTTTTTAAACCTCAATACACCATTCCACAAAGATATTTTCAAAAATACCCAGTCACCAACCTGAAACTCAAGAGGTCATATTTTATTATCATCATATCATTTCTGTCTATTCTGTGTTGCTTTAAGGTTATTTCTAACCAATTTGATCCTCTCAGTAGTCAAATATATCATTTCTGGACCAAATATTTTTCTTTCTCTAACTTCTTCCCAACATACTAGAGTTCTACACCTTCTACCATATAGAGCCTCAAATGGTGCCATCCCAATACTATTTTGATATTGATTATTGTATGAAAACTCGATCAAAGGTAAATAAGCATCACAGCTTACTGAAAAACTCAATACACTTGCCCTTAGCATATCTTCTAGTATTATGAAGATTTTCTATTCCTGCCCATCCGTTTGATGATGAAAAGCTGTACTAAACTGCAATTGCGTACCTATACCTTTTTGAAAACCTCTCCAAAATCTAGAAGTAAATCTAGAATCTCTATCTGATACAATGCTCAAAGGTATCCCATGAAATCTTACAATTTCTACTACATACAATTCAACCAATTTGATCCTCTCAGTAGTCAAAAATATCGGATTCGTTCCAACCCTACATCCACTCTCTTCAAGGAACCTCCTTAAAATTATCCACTAAAACTTTAGTCGTACAACTTCATGGGTGTTGTACAAACCTTACAACCAATCCCTTCCTCTTGGAAACTAATCCCTTCCTCTCGGAAGTTAATCATTTCCTCTCGAAAGCTAATCTCTTCCTTTCGAAAATTAATCCCTTTACAATAAATATGAGTTGCTATAAAGTAAATGGTAGAGAGATAGCAATGAATGCTTTTACAAATGAACAATATCTCTCTTTCAAAGTAAAGCTTGAAGAATGACTCAACAATGAATGTTTCAAAGCTTTTGTGTATTAATGAGCAAAAACTCAATTGAATGTGTAATCTCACTTCTTTGAATGCTCATTTGAGTGGGTTTATATAGCCTTGAATTAATATGGTCGTCTGGAATGGATTTTGTACGTTTTGGTGCATTAAATGTTCAAGTCTGGCGCATTAACGGTCATATTTTTGAATTACTAGTTGACTGGGTCTTAGTACCAATCGACTAGGTCAAGTGAAAAGTCTTAATTTTAAGGATGTGGAGAGTACCAGTCGACTGGTTCATAAGTACTAGTCGACTGGGGACATTCTGTCCAAGATGCCAGTCGATTGGTATAGATCACCCAGTTGACTAGGGAAATACTGTCCCATATCCCAGTCGACTAGTATAAGGGGTCAGTCGGCTGGGTTGCCCTTCAACCAAATTTTTCATGTTTTTGACTTAGAAAAGTTTGAATAAATAGTTTTGTCAAAATGATTTTACAAAAGGAGTCATACGACAAGCTAGTTACTTGAACAAAAGAGATTTACAGCTTGTTTCAATACATTATGCCTATACTAAATCTTCTGTCTCGACTTGGTGTTTGATACGGGTTGAGTTCTTGCATCTTGATTTTTTGCTGTATGCTTTTATCGTTTAAAACACTTAGATAACACTGTTAGTACAATTAGAGTAGTGTTTTGTCATTATTAAAATTTAGATAAGAGTCAACATTCATTATTAGACAAACTTTGATATTTTGTTGTTAACTGTAAGTTGGAAAAAAGAGAAGTGTTTGGCTTCCATGAAGTTTTTCACTTTTTATGTAATTTGGTTTTCATCCGGTTTCTTCCTTTCTCAAATTGTGATCTATGCTTTTCATGTTGGTCTTCCTTTTAACATTTTACATGTCCTCTGCAGTAATCAATGTGAGAATTTGCATACAGCAATTTCCAATTACATTGTATTACAATTTTTTTATTTTTCAACTGCTAAAGAGAAGTAAGGTCCTTTTTGAGCTTATGAAGCTATACTAAATCAGGGAATTTAATGAGCAGAACTCGGAATTCTCCCGTTTTCGATGAGGCTAAATTTAAACAGAGAATTTCATGAGCAAGTGAATTTTGTAAAGAACTTATGAGCTAATTTTGGCTACCTCTCACGGGCTAACAACAATAGATCGATAGATGTCATGTTAATAAGACAAATGTCTATTTTTCCTGTTTGTGGACAACTCGATGAAGGCTTAGCTTAGCTAATGAGAAGTTAATGTTTACTCTATCAATTGGTAATGAAGGCTTATGTAGTTATGTATAATTGGCATTGAGAATGTGCGAAGCTTGAAAGGAAAAACATAAAGAAAGATAAAAGATGTTTGAAATTGAAATCAACTTATAATAAAGCAGAGTCCCTTGAAGCTGTTAACCAACCCACGCAATAAAAAATTTCTTTATGTACCAAAGAAAAAAAAGTTTATGCACCAACAAAAAAGAGTTTCCAGTTTTTCTCTGACTCTTGCATTTTAAAATCCAAGACTTTAATAGCAACATAGGTGCTTGATCAACTCGTATCATTTTTTGACCTTAATATCTCTGCTTTGAATGTTCTTCAATTTTAAATTTGATAACTATGTCAAAGTTTGGTACATTTCATGTTAATCTTTCCTTCTTTATGGTAATTTTAAATTAGACAAATTTCTATTTATCTTTCCTTCTTAATGAGTATATCTTATTAATAATGAGCACAAGCTAAAACCAGTGACCAAGATTACCATTTAGTTTAAATAAAAAATGTTTCTCAAAATTCAAGTCTAGGAAGATGTTGCATACAATACTAACAGATGCAGTAATCAATATCATTGTGGTTTTATACTTGCTGGCTTCATAATAATGACACATTCAAATTGCAAGGGTAAACACATCCTAAGCTAAGCACCATTCATCAAAATGAATGGTGCTTGGACTACACCTTCAGATTCTGCAACTTCTGCTTTCCAGAGATAGCACCAAAGAAAAAATTATGGGTTAAGATGTTCACATTAAGAACAAAAACTATGAAAATGAAAGAGATTTGTCTAAAGGAACAATATCAAGTACACATAATTAAAATGCACCATCTAATTTATAAGATAAGAAAATCCTTATCTAACAGAAATGGTATGAGCATCAACTTGCTTATACAAACTAGTCATGCATCTACACATATCTTAATAGCTCTAACAACTCTAACCCTTAATGTAAGAACCTGACCAATGCGATGTGCAACAAGTACAAAAACAACAAAGTTGCTCTTCCAAGCATAACGTTGTTCCAATCTCAACTTATGCGCTTATCGTTGAGTTTCTTGGGTTTAACTTCAATATGCCTCTCCATTGCACGAGACACATCAAACTCAGTCTTCAGTTCGACAATTCTTTTACGATACTTATCAACCTCAGCTTGGCACTTTAATATCTTCACCATTGCACTACCCAAATAGTTGCCTATCTTGTGGACATGGAGGAGGTCAACCCAATCAAAGTAAAAACATCTATCCACTTCTTGTGAGAATGAACAGAAATATCAATGGGAATTTGAGAGTAATTTCAATAAAAGTAAGACGAAACAACAAAAAAATTCATGCCAAAGTGGCTTACCATATAACAAACACAACCGTAAAATCTTCTCCCAAGGTTTTCTTCAGTCCAAGCAGTTCTCAAAGGAGCTCTCTACCCACAATTACAATACCTTGCCCCATTTGCTTTTTAGACAGATCTTTCTGAAGTTTATGAAGAACTCATCAAGTTTGTGTTCAATACATTCAATTAATAACCAACCCTAGTTCAATGCAATCAATAACCAAAACAAAACAGGGTGTTGATCAAAAACCAAATCAAATCGTAACCAAACCTAGTTCAATGCAATCAATCAATATATATGACATGCCCAGAAGCTGTGTTTTTGCTTTACAGGAGCATCAACTCGCTTGAGCTAAGCTTCTCTCAAAACTCTTAAAAGGTCCTATTCAATGTTGGCTCAACTTGGGCTTGAGATGAGCTCATGAACAAGAATTAGGTTCATAAAAAGGAAAAAAATGAGAAAAATTCCATGAAAGGAAGAAAAATCAATGAAGATAAGATGAAAGATTACCTTAATTAGTTGCACGAAAGAGGAGATTAAGAACAATCCCTAAAGCCCCAATTTAATTGCATAAAAAAAAACTCCAAATTAGATGCAAATAAAACTGAGAAACCACAAAGGGGAAGTTAAGTCCAAATCAGAATACAAAAGAAAAAAAAAACTTTTAATTAGCATAAATCATATGAAGGATAATGGATCAAAGGTTGCCTTATGAGAGGGAAGAGAAGAATATCTCAGAGCAGGAGATTTGGTCGTGTTTTCTTAGGGAGAGAGAAAGAAAAATGAAGAGAGAGGGGGATTTGTTCCGCATGAAGAGAAAGAAAAATAAGAGAGAGAGGGGAACTGCTCAACGTAAATGTAAATGTCAAGAAAATAAGAGAGAGAGAAAAGGTTGTTTCAATTTTTAAATTCCAAAATTTTCTCCACCCGCTCATAATTTCGGAGCATATTTTGAATTGTGGGAGACATGTGTCAGCATTTCATTGGTTTAAATCCAACTCTAGCTAGCTAACTCTTCCGCTATCATCTGATCCCACCAAAGCTAAGATGCCATCATTTAATTAGTCATCTGGGAATATGAGGTGGCACAACCTAATTTACATAAGAATTTCTCTTGGGACAGAGTTAATTTCATTGCTTTGGGATTAATTTTTTTTTTTAAACCCATTTTATCCCTTGCTTTCACGACCTCTCTCCTTCTTCTTCACTTCACGGCAGACCTATCTTCGTCTTCTCCTCCTCCTCTATGCCTCTTGAATTCACTGAACACATTTTTTCCCTTTCCTTCTTTCTATACACCAATCTTTGAGCTCAGATACCAAATCCAATTAACTGAACCAAAAACCCACAAATTAAGCATTTATCAATGGTTGAAGAGGATGGAGCAGTCATGGTCTACAACAGCAGCGCTATCATTGATGCCAAGAAGAACCCATTCTCCATCAAGGTCGGCTTAGTCCAGATGCTCCGTGGCGGCCCGAATCTCGAGATCACAAACTTCGAGCAAGCCAAGATTGTGGAATCCACAAGAGCTTGTTCTGTTTTGGGTTTAAAGCCATCGCAAAATCAAGCCTGACTTCTGACTGAAAATTATTATGATTTTGATGGGTTTGTAAAGATACTCTGGTGTTTTTATCCCACTTTAATTTAAATTTAAAAATTTTATAAATCAAATATAATATAAAAATAATCTCATTCTAATTTTATTTAATTTTATCATATTTTAATTTTAATCTTATCACATTATTTCTGTATGTAAATTAAAAAAATACGAGTTTTACAAATTCTTTGGTAGTTTAAAAACGTGGGACAAAGACTTTTTTCTTCAATGCCTTGTATCAAAGAAAAACTTATGAAATTTTATTATAAAAAATAGAGGAATGACACGTATTGGGACTCCCGAGTAACAAACACAATACTACCATAACTATGGTCAAAATCGTAGGTGTCTTATCGCACACTAGTTTTGACCGGCACTCTGTCTCATCTGACACATACCTCCAAAACGACATCGCTCCAATTCCCAGCCCCCATAAGATAATACTCCTTCGCGGCTATCTCCGTTTCCTAATGACGGCATAAGATAATCCCGTTGACAACGTACTTTTATTATAATCATGTGGCTGCGATGACTCTTCTTTCTCACCTTATTAAATTGCACTTTCTTGGACAAAAACAATCTCTCTCTCGTTCGAGACCAGAATCTAACTATTCGTTGATCTGCGCTTTCTTTGTTGTAGAAATTTTGTCAGGAGATGTATAAGGAAGATTCTATTAGCTAGGGTTTATTTTCGTGCAAAGATTATTATTTTTTCCCCTTTAAATTGGTCAAAATTTTGATTAAATATTAGAAGCGGGAGATTTTCGAGGGATGGCTTCGGGTTTCGATCGGTGGGAGAAGGACCCTTTCTTCTCTGCGGCTGAGGAAGTTCAAGAATCCGCAGACAGGTATTTATTTTAATGTACCCTTTTTTTAGTCGATCAATTAAGGATTTTTTTCTTTTCAGGTTTTCGATTTATCGGTTTGCAATGCACTGTGTGATGTTTAGTTCAAATGTTGTGTATGCTTTGTTTGGTTTCCCAGAAACGGTATGATTAAATGAGAAATATAGGTTTTTGAATAATATTTTTCATATCGTGAAAAAGGTTCGGTTAAACAGCTGGATTTGGCAGACGTTGGTGGAGGTTTCTGTTTCGTTGGGCCCAAAAAATAATATAGTAGAAAAGTTGAGATTTAAAATTTCAATGCCGTTGTAAATTTTCCCGGGAGGCGATCACAGAGAGCTTCCTTGGCATATTTTCTAAACTTTTACTACGTTTTATATGCCTCTACTTAGCTGCCAAATGTTTACTTCCCAGCTTCTTTGTTGCTAGTCTGCATAGTTGCTCAGATTTTTAATTTGGTTTCTGATGTAATTTACTATGTGTTATGTGTGATTTGAAGGATGGAATCAACATATAGAACATGGATTCACGTGAAGAAAGATACTTCGAGTATGTGGAACTATGAGCAACTACGCAGGGACCTGCATACTGCACTTGGAACTACCAAATGGCAGGTCTTCTCTCTCTCTCTTTCCTTCCCTCCCTCTCTTTCTCTGCGAGTGTGTGTGTCTTGGGCTGTAGTCATGCCTGTCTGTTGAATGTAGATTGGTTTTGGGGTGCAATGCAGTTAGATGAGTTCGCTCGGGCTGTCCAATCAAGTTATGTTAATTGCTCTAATGATGATGCAAGGGAGAGGCATCATGAATTTATTGTTGCGATTGAGGCTCAGATTTCAAAAATTGAGAATTCATTACAGGAATCAACCCATTCAGATGGCAAGGCATCACTACCATGGGTGCGTTTGGATGAAGGCGAGTGCAATGAGCTTGCGCTGTTCTTGTCAGGACCATCTGCATCTGAAGATAAAATTCCTCTAAAAAATAATGTCAGGCACAATGACGTGCCTCAAGAGACAGATAAAGAATCAGCAGCTGATTGTTCGAAGAATTCAAGCAATTCAGTTGGGTGTAGTACCTTGGGAACCAGGGAGGAAAAGTCACAAGGGCATAGGAGGACAGCCAGTGCTAGTGCTGACATTGGTGCTTGGAAGATTGCAATTTCTGATGATGGTTACCTGCAAAGTTCTTCTAATGAGCAGCCCCAGCGACCCCCATGCAAGATACCCAGCTTCTCCGGATTCCTAAATTCCATGGAATATGCAGCCAAGTTGAAGTGGTCAAAGAATGGTGTTAGGAAGTGGAAGGCAATGGATTGTCAAGAAGAATCTGATACTGCATTACTGCGACCTCCTCAGTCGACCAGGGTGAGTGTTGACTCTGCTTCTGTATTTTCTGCATCTATTCATTGAATATCGCGTTCCATGGTTTAGTTCTAATCTTAATAAGTTCTGTGTTCCTACCTTGCAACAGGTCATCAGCGCATGTTATGAAAAGAGTAAGAGTTGCCTGGGTTGCGATGATTGTTCTAATAAGCAACTTTATGGTTGGTGTGGCGCTATTCAGAGACAACTTCAAAGGTCTCAGTATCAAATGCAGTATAGTCGACCTGTTCAAGTTACAATTTGGATTCTTCTTCTCCTTTGCCTGATTGGTGAGCTTGCCTAAACTGGATCTAATTCTGTTTCTCTCTCTTATACAGTTACACCTACACACACACTTGCTTAACACTGATTACTGGAGTTGATTCGACAATGAGCAGTGGAACATTTGATATGCAGCACATACAATTTTCATCAAGTATGACTCTTATCGTCTGTGGTTGTCTAAGCAACTTCAATTATCTAGTTTTGAATATTTTAAGATTGTGTCACTGAAGTCATGCAAAGTTGTGTTCTGCTGACCATGGATTATAGCAAACATCAGGTGGAAATTCATCCCAGATGATTCGTGCCTCCTAGTGATTGGTGCAAAATGAGTTTTCCCCATAGTTACCAAGATCCCTGTACCCCTTGGAACCAAGACCCGGATCCTTCGTTCCGATTCGTGGTACTATTTGCGCATCGGATCTTTAAAATTGGTGCAATCCAAAATTTTCTTAATACTTTTAGCTAAAAAATTGATTCCTGAACACAGGAAAGGAAAAAAAAAAAGAATGATTATAATTCATTTTTAACATGTTTTCTAAAATTATGTTTATTTACTTTACTAGTTGTCAAAATTCATGTTATCTTCTTAACTGTCACTGTGCATACTATTTATTTAAATTGTAATTATAGATACATCTAATGTCTTAATTTTATACATATTTTTGTACATAATAAACCTTTTAAGTCTACCCTTAGCGTACTGCATTCCGGGTGGGTAACGAATGATGTTCCTAGGTACCGAAAACTAGAACGTACCGGGTTTATGGTAATTATGGTTTTGCCACAGATGAGGGGGATTCCCGTCCCTGGTATGCTGGACAATTGTACAACCTAACAGTTGGTGATTTATGGTGAAGCATATTCTTTCATGTCTATTTTTGTGGAGCACCTCCAATTAAGATCTAGGAGACATGAGAAGCATGAGATTTTGTCATTTAAATAATGTTTGACATTGGCTAAGTAAGGCCATAATGGCTGAGGCAGGGATCCTCTGTACGTTAGGGGACGTGTCTACACATTCTGAAAAGAGAAAACCTCAAGGAATAATGCCTGTTGTCTACACTGCCTTTTCCAATATTTATAGGTTTAGAAATACTGATCAATTGGCTTTATGGACTCCTATCATATGATTTCAGATATGTCAAAGAAGGTTAAACTCTGACATGTATATGCACTTCTATCAGATTGTTGACTTTTATTCATTCAGAATGTGATTGAACTATCTAATCTGTTAACTATTTTTACTTTGTGGAAACCTTGATTTTATGATGGACTATAGATGTCTTAGTTAATTAATCACATCTTCTAAAGCAACATTCCTTAAATTTTTGGAGTCTTATGTTATTATTTCTTTCTGCAGTTTTAGTTGCTCTATGTACAATCTAGAGAGGAGACACTTCATTCAGCTTTTTTTCAAGTGGCGGTATGTGGGGTGGAGGGTCTGTAGGGACTATGGGTTACACATTATCACAATGTCACCTGATAGAGAAAGAGGTAGGTTTTTATCTTCTCGTCATTCATGCAATAGTTTGTTCCAATCATGGTTGTGAATGTATCGCCATCCCCTAGAGCATTGGCAGCTTTGAACCTCCCTTCATTTTTCTTGCCCTTCAGATTTTGATTTTCTGACGAAGGGTAAATTCTGTTGTATTTTGCTATTAACCCAAAAGGATAGTTGGACTGGAGATTCAAGCCAAGAGTGTTAATATTGTGCTGTTGGATCTTGTAATATATATTTTTTCTTTGTATTCTTGTGTCAATATAATCTGTCTAGCATTTCAAGCTCTTTTACGCTTTACCTTTGTAACCTTATTTCCTTCTCATTATTTCTCATCATAAAATGCAATGTAAAATGAATCAGGCAAAAAAAATTGTTTGCAGTGGAAAACATCATGTTTGAGCACTTTTAACTCCTTTGTATCTTGCACTGACTCTGGATTTTGCTTTCATTCAACTAGTGTTAGATTGTATACAAGAATTCAAGTGTCCCAAATACTAGCATAAGCTGATGTATCTCCATTTGCGATTTTGTTGCATGACTCATAAGCTGTTTTAGTGTGAATTAAGAGACTAAGCACTTGGTACCTTCTGTGTGTTCCTGGTATTGTAACTATTGTTTGATTGCTGGAACATTTAATTTCTTGCCTTTTTTTGGGTTAACCGTATGAAGCCTTGTTACTAACTCATAACTGCTTGGCTGTACGCTTTGTTTAGCCAATCACGGAATTGTGCAAATAGGTTGCACTTGAGTTTCCGTAATGGCATGGAAGCCTCCAATTAGGCCTGAGCAAACCATCCTATTAGTGACATAACCTGTAATTATTTTTCTATTAGTGATCATGCTAGCAATGTAATTAAACATGATACTTGCAAATTTTTTAGTGATCATGCTATCTTATGTAACTAATATGGCAACCATGAACAACACGAGCAGCAACAAATGGAAGAGAGATAAAACCATAAGAAAAGGAAAAAAAAGAGAAGAAAGGGCATCCTTAAGGCTAATAAGCCTTTCAAAGTAGAACAGGTACAGATTTAGGAAAATGGTTACATGATCTTAAGTGAGCTGATCTTAAGTGAGCATCTCTGTGGCTCCAGTCAGGTATCTGTAACTGAAGTAGGATCCAGCAACCAAGAGCGGTGGAAAGAACTCAAGAAGAGCTGCATATTTGGGCGTGCCGCCATCCTTGAGCATGAAAGCAGTCATCTCCTTCTTTTTGGGTTCATTGAATGAAGAAGCATCATTGGTGTCTGCATCCTTGAAAGTGTAACCTTGTAGAACACCAACCTGGTACTTCAGCAGCAAGGTTTGTGCTGCCTTGCTGTGCCCAATGTCCTTGAATTCTTTCGTTGCATCCCTCCCTGCTGACTCTATCAGCACCTCTTCTCCTCCTGGGTGCTCTTCCAAGAACCTTTTCACATTCAGTACCTGTTAAACAAAGTCAACTCTAGTTACACTCCTTGGTAGATGATTTATACCATAATAGAGAGAGAGGAGAGAGAGAGAGGGGATTACTCTGCCATTGATGACAAGCCAGCAGTCCTTCTTGGATTTATGTTGAGCAACCTGTGAAAGGGTGAAAACTCTCTGTTCAGCTATGTTTTTGACTAGGAGTGAGTTATGAATATGGCTGTCAGATTGAGCAATTTATGGTGAATGAGAGGGCCTGGTGAAGAAGAAGATGGGAGGATAGCTAGGCACGAGAACTACCACCCTCCTCGTGATGGAGAGGATGGTTATTGACCAACGATTATCTTTTGTAGCTGTAATCTAGGATTCCTTTGACTGTGAGGCACAGAAAAAGGAAGGTAGATTAATATACTTTAATCAGCTTGTTGAACTGTCAGCAGTTATTTAATTGTTAAGAAAGCCGGAAAATAAAGCTAAGTAGTGTTGTTCAAGGATTTTAATTCAGTTTCAGTTACACCATAGTTATCAACCATAAGTCTTTATAACAACGTAGATTTTGCCTACATTAACAAAGGAATTCGATCACGGTGACTACAGGCACTATTATCTTCCTTTCGTCAACATATTGTATCACCAATTTGATATGTGATGACAGCTTCCAGATCCAAATAGGCCAGAAAATGATTTTATTAGGATCTGGTTGACACTTGCCAGATAAATAGAAGAAAAGAGAACAAAAAAAACATTATTGGTATATATAAATGGATAATTTCATAGTACATGACGATCCCAAATCTCGATTTGTTTTCTGGCAATATATGTCCTTTCTACTTTTGACTGAAACTAGCCTCAATTTCTTTGATTCCACTCAGAGATTATTGAACTCTGAACTACCTCAGACAGAAGTACATCTCAAGGATTTCTTTCTGTTCTAATCAACACCAAACTTTAGATAGTACTCCCAACTCAGAGAGTCAGCTTGCTCAAAGCAGCATCCCTAGAGTTGAAGACACAATAGTTCAGTCCCAAAACCAAAAACTATCGTGATGCACAAACTTCCTGAGCGCTTTTTGGCATATCGTTAAATTCCTTATCACCACTTTTATCCATTCTGCCAAATTCCGTGCCTTCAAATGTTACCCTGGATGATCGATACTGACTACCAAAGGCAGTCCCAAAGCCCCATCCAAGGCCCAATCCAACCCCACAGCCACCACCTTCAAAACCAAATTCCAATTTGAAGACTAATCAATATGGAGGGTTACATATACATATAATCACAAGTTCAATTAATTAGAACAAGCATATAAGTTATTTTAACTAGTGATTTTGCTAGGACGAAAGAGAGTATTGGTTGAATACCAGCACCGATACCCAAGATATTCAAAGGCATGCCTGTAGGAGAAAAACCAAATAAATTAGCAATGTAATACATGCTACCTGCCAGGAAGATACATGTGCGTATTAAGTAGGGAAATAAATTTCTCACGTGTTAAACTTGAAACTTAGACTACGAATGCAAGCATTTAAATTCAATTCATTAAGTATGATATATATGTGATGTACATATTCATAACGTTAGAGCTTCTATTTATATTCTCATTCGTAGTTGTTTTGATATTGTTTGAACATATAACTCATAAGTTTCTGATCTTATTGTTTTATAAAGCATACGGGCTCTCTGTTTTATGGCAGAGATCTCTCCACACTAAGGAACCGAATCACAATGGATCGAAGCCCTCCTTTTCCTTTCAATTAGTGAAATTCTATCCCTTTCTTACTTGAGAAATTGTGGTCAACCCTGACTAATGACCTGGGCCTGAACAAACAAGTGTTCTGACTTTTCTAATCAGACAAGTAGAATCAACTAGAGGCGTGGGTTGGGTCCATGGTCAGAAACATGGGTTGGTGTGTGCCTGAACTTTTTTCATAACCTACTTTGTGAGTTATAAAACTTATTCACCATTGCACAGATTATTGGATGGGCAAAAGCTTATCAGCTCTGTTCTTTCCTTCCCTGAAATGTGCCAAAGCAAAGAAAGGCATCCAAATTGTTTCCACATTCGTTGTTTTCTGGGTGCTGGGCAGAAGTAATAAACATGTTGGTTCCCTATGCGCAATTGGGGAAGAACAACATTTTAAATCTAAGATCACCTCGCCAATAGAAACCACTATAATCAAAATGTTATAATTCCAACACATAATTGATTCACAAAATACGTGATGGAAAAGGAGCTCCTCAATTATTTTTTCACCATACAAAAATTGGACTCAAATTGCCTTCACAAAAGGGATAAACCATTAGAGCTAAGCTTCATTTCCAACTGCAGTAGCAAATATGGCTTTGAAAAGAAGGCATATAATTAATTTTTTTAATAAGTTTGCACGAATCACTTTTGATCCTTCAAGGATAGGACCTAGTCAAAACACTTTCTCACACCCAAGGACTACACGAGATACTTACCAAGTAGACTGACTAATAGGCTAATAGCAGGAGAAGATCATTCCCAAATGGTTTCTCCCTAGGAAGGTCTCAAACAAGGGAAGATCAATGAACTTCATCTATTTATCAGCTGCACAAAATGCTCTTAACCAGCTCACGATCAATAAGGATATATGATCAAAGGATACTTCATTATCATAAGACACTAAGGAAATTTAGTGAATTTACATTCTCTACACCAAGTATTCCAAGTTAGAAAATTTAAAATTTTGAAGTAAAAAATTCAATGAATTATTAAAGTTACTCTGAATTGGGGTAATAATATTATGGAACCATCAGAACTACTATGATATTTCCTTTTTAGTTCCTATTCCCGGATTAACATAGTAGAACTAGAATCTTTGACATCTCAAACAAGTGAGGGAAGGAATCTTTTACACTCCATTTTAATTTCTGAAGACCCATAATGTCAACCACTCCCCTGGTGTCGGCATAATTTTCTAGCGGTTTTATCTATCTTGATCTTTCCGGCGTAACAAGCATAGCTAATTAGAAAACTTTCAACCTGTTTCTGAATCTTCTGAAGAAATACATCAATCTCATGAAATTAAAATGCACAATATCTATATCTGTTTCATGGACTTAAAAGCCACCAATGGATATTCAATAAATACAATTTTAAATTACTTTTTTTTTTCAAAAAAGGAAGCGATATGAGCTAAAACCTAAGCAGAATGGGATTGTAAAAAACAGACCTCCAAAACCCCATCCTACGCCGAATCCGCAACCAACACCAAAACCTGAAGATAAAATTCACAGAAAAAGAATAAAACAAAGAGAGGTAAATCGTTCAAGCTAATATGAAGAATACGTTTTCTGAAAAATGTCCCAAATTAAATGGAAAATTGTACGCGCAAGGAAGATATATGAGCGTACCGAATCCAACACCGACTCCATTAAAGTTTGTGAGCACCATTTCTTCCGCTGCTAATAAAGATACAAGGATAATTAAAATTTATGAAGGGAAGAAGACAACATCAGTATTATCACTGAGTTATTGATACTTACATTAAGTATAAGAGACTGAACAAGCGGCAGTGCTACTCCCAGATTATGCAACTGATATTTGCGACGACACAACGAGGAAGATGAAAGATAGAACCTCGATTATGATGCAGGGTTTCACTTATCGCTTTCTTTACTTTTTATTCCTAATTTCCTTTTTCTGTTTTTTTTTACTTAAAAGGAAAAAGAAAAGAGAGGGCAAAAAATTCGAGATAAAGTTACAAAATTACCCATTTTCTTGGCTGGAATAACAAAAAAAGATGCTGCATTTAGGGGCATGTTTGGATAGGGTTTTCGAAAATTGTAAAAATTGTTTTTCGAAAATTGAAAAACAATTTTTAAAAACTCTTTTAAATGTTTGGTAAACAGTTTTTAAAACAGTTTGAAAATTCCAAATTTGTGTTTTCTGACATAATTTTTAAAAAATAGCCATAAAATCAAATCAGTGTTCATTTTTTTGTTTCATTCTTTTTTTATGGTATATAAAAAAAATATTAAAATTTTGAAAACAAAATAATATTAATTATTTTTAAGTATTTATTAAATATAAGAAATAAAATTAATATAGATTTTAAATTTAAACTTAAAACTAAAAATAATTACAAGGTGTATCAAAATAATTTTTAAAATAAAATTATCCAAACAACATTTTATTATTTTCTGTTTTGGAAACAGTTTTCGAGGTACAATTATCCAAACATGATTTTTTTTAGAAAACTGTTTTCAGTTTTCATTTTCGAAAACAGTTTTCAAAAACTAAAAACAAAAAACCGTTACCCAAACATATCTTAGATTGTTAGCTGTGTCGTTTGATGTCAATTTTATATAAGTTTAAAGCTTGTTTGTTTAAAATTTATGAAAAACATTAAAAAAAAATATATGGGTTTACTGTTTAGGTTTTGCAAAAAAATGAAATTTTACAGGAATTTATCCGGAAGAGGCGAATTAAATACTTTCTTAATCAAGATATAAGTCTTAGATCCAAGTTGTGAATAGGATGGTGTTTAATTCGCTTTTTCGAAATAAATTCGAGTGAAATTTCTTTTTTTTTTTTTTTTTTTGCAAAACCCAAACAATAAACCCATATTGGTATTATGCAAAAATGAAAAATAACTAAATTTTGTTCTCAAACTATCTGTGAGAAATAGAGAAGAATAGGAAAAGTGATATCACGAAGGGGCAATCACAGGAAAAGAAATTGATTTCACAAAAGGAGAGGGTGGAGAACTTACGATTTGATCTAAAGAATGTATTAAGATCAAATATAAAACCGTTAAAAATCTATTCTCCAATCAAATTATGACACGTAATACAACTATTGGCTGAATGATCACTATGATACTTCAGTCTCTTGCTCTTATCTTAACCTTTGCAAAATCAACATACACTACATCTAAGCAAGTGGAAGCTAATTCCATGGCTTATCTCACAACTTCTTCTTCATAAACCCCTACACAGCTTCAAAGGTTCCCTGGTAGCTGGCCAGGTGACCTAGAGCTCAAAACCGCGACTCTTTGCTCAACCCAACTTATCTTTCCTCTTAAAAGCTCCATTAACGGAGGAATCACACCCGATTGTATGGCTTTCTCTGCAAACTCTGCCTTGTTCATGGCATAAGAACCGATGACATGAGCTGAATAATAAGGGATGCATATGTTCTAGTCCTTGAGAAGCCAGTTTTTGTCATTGAGGCTTTTGTGAATCAAACTGGCCATGCATTCAAAGATTCCGAGGGAAGGGAACTCTGGATCGTCTGGATGGGTCATGGAGATGTTCCATATACCGCTGAGCACCAAAACATGACTTGTGTGTACCATTGATAGTAGTAGTATTTTTATCTTGATGATTTTGAGTGATATCCAGCGTCTGAATGGACAGTTAATTGTCGTACTGGGATGCATATATAAGGTGTGATCAGGTTGCATATGATATGTAGGCTTCACCATCATGAGCTTAGAAAAAATTAATGCAATTATATATATTCCATGCGGATGTATATTTATATATATATATATATATATATATATATAAATATACATCCGCATGGAATATATATAATTGCATTAATTTTTTCTAAGCTCATGATGGTGAAGCCTACATATCATATGCAACCTGATCACACCTTTGCTATGTGTTCCAGGGCAGTATACCGAAAAAGTTTCTATGTAAGCAAAGAACAATTCTCATACATCAGAATGATTGTCTGTAGAATGGTTTGCGATGTTAATTGTTAGCCTGTTTCTTTGTGGATTCATTTGTATTTTGTACTCATGCTTTTTCTCAATTGCTTAAATTGGGCGATCGATTAATTGTGAATAAGATGACAAAATCTGAACCTAGAGGCTTGAGCCTTGTTTGCCTAATAAGCCCAGTTAAGTGAGGTATCTGGGCTTGGTAGAAGGGACGAAGTTTGTAGGATCTTGACACTAAAACTGGGCCCATATACTCCATGAAAAGCATATTTTATCAGGAATTACCAACATATATAAGCTGGAACCCATAATCCACCTTGTTCTGGTTTGGGCAAGCTTCAAATCCACCAAAGAATATGGGCCAAATTCAACTAGTTTTTGGTACAACCCCATTCCACAATTTTCCGTTCTACTTACTGTTTAGACATTCCCCTGGTTCACAGAATAGAAACATCTTCCTAAATCAATCACCATGGAATTAAACTCTAATGATAGTGGCGGCCGGCTACCACTAAATGCCTTCACAGAAAAAATTTATCAACTACAATTACATGACATCTATGTAACTAAGGAAATAGAAAAGTAAACCTCCACCTGACTGCAAACCCATGTCTGACTCCATACAGGGATTCTCCATATTTGGTGTATAAAAATTTACCTGGAAACCTGAGAACATCTGTAAACGATTTTGATCTATTTACAAATTCGAAGAGACATTTTTCCAATGTCAAAATTTCCTCAAGCAACTAAGCTCCTACCTAAAATTGTTCACTTCTATTTTGTCAGTCAAGGAAAAATACACACCTAGCATAGCTGCGTGCAATTGTTTTCCGCAAGCCGTTCACCTCGTCTAGCCATCTGTCTTCCAGTTGATCCTGTTAACATCACTGTTGTGAGAATTCTCCAGCGCAGTTACTTTGGCACGATATGCTGTGGAACTAACAGTAGTTTTTATCCTTGGACCCTGGGACAACTCACAAGCTTCACTAATAGAATCAAATCTTACTTCAGCAGGAGGAATGAAACAATCCATTGAAAGACCAGGGACATTGAATGCCACTTCCTCAATTGCCCAAGCTTCTTCCATCCTGGTCCTAGTGTGGCTCATGGCTGTATCTCCAAATCGAAAAAGGGTTACTACAGAACGACCTGAGTGAGCAATCATAATTCCCTCAACAGCCCTGTAATCTTCCAGGAATGAGTTTATCGTAGTCTCCCAGTACACAGCATCACCTCCATTGTTTTGGATGCGGGTCAAATGGGAGTCTTCCAAGTGAACAAGGAGTCCCGTTTTCTGGCTGAAATAGCCGAACAAAACATGTCTTACGATCTCTGCTGGTCCTTCACTCCTCGCCTTAAGTGTCACAGGATCTGCGGATAGCTTGAGGATGAAGCAATCCTCTCCATCGACATTTTTCTCCCCAATGCATCTTGCATTGGAAAACATGCTTGCAGTGGTTCTCGGGTCAAGACCCTGCAAAATGAATGGAGTTTAAATCATCTAGTGGTAAAAGGATTGGACATCGTGAGAAGCAAACTGAGATGAAAGAAGAGTCAGCCTCACCTGAAGTGCACGTCGTAATGGTCTAACAGGACCTTTTGCAGCATGTGCACCAAGCCAGGGTGTGTGCCTCCACACAAGCTTCCCATTGCAGCCAGCGTGAACCTTGCTGCCACCAAGTGCAAGCTCCACATACCACATGTCTGGATTCATCTGCCACAGGACAAACCCACCGGACTCGGCTGCCTTTGAGGAATTTCTGCTCCTTGTGACCTTCTTAGCCGTCTCAAATTCGGAAGCTATCATCCTAACCCTTCCCATAGCATACGCATTGTGGATGGAGTTCTGAAGCTTTTGTCCACCCGATGCTGCTGTATATTGCTGCAATATATACTGGGCAGACGAGGTCTCCTGCAAGGACACCACACAAGTTTACATTTATACAGTTCCTTTGACTGAGAAACAAAGACAAACCCTAGTAATTAACAAATTTATCAATTTAGTTCTTTCTCCAGTGTTGCAGATAACAATGTGAACAGATGTTCAAATTCCATATAACTATGCTGTTTATTTTTTCCTTTTCTTTTACCCAGATGAATAAACATTTATTTTCTTGATTTGTGCATGTCATCCCCGTGTAGAGTCATGCAATTTGTGTATTGTTTTCCGCTGAATTTCCTCATAGGGACAGTGAATGGGCAATTTGTCAAACACTTAAAAAGAAAACCAACCACTCTGTTGAGAAACAGCCCAAAACAACCACCTACCATCAGCAGCACATAGAAATCTTTTAACACCCTGTCACTCAAGGAAAGACAAAATACACTAAAAACTACCTCAATGTCAAGTGGGGTATTCCAATAGGTATACAACGATACAAAACGATGAAACCAAACCAACATTCTTCCATGAACATATATCACAACCACACCTTTTTTTTTCTCTTTCTTTATTTCACTTTTCTTGATCTACAACTAGTCAATTTGTGACAATTAATTGTAGCCATATTGCATATACAAGAAGAAACACAAGCCAAACAGTTTCATGGTAACCCATTTTCTACTAGGTAGCAAAAGAACATAGTTGCGTAAGAACAAAGATACTTAATTTTACTAAAGTTAAGTTTAGTATTTTACAAAATATAATTATCCTAACAAGAACCCAAAGAACCGATATAATTAAATTTAGACTCCATTCATCATTTAAAAAAAATAAGGAAAAGAAAACAGCAGATTCGGTGAAATAAATGAAATTCACCAAATGGCTAGCACAGGCAAACATACTACTCATAAAACAGATAAAACCCACAAAAAAGACAGATGAAAAAAAGGGATAACAAATTGAACGACCAATAAAATGTACCATTGTAAGAGAAAGAGAAGGACTAACAATTGGGGTATCCTTGATGCTGAGGTAAGGCAAAGGATCCGCTGCGCTCACGTGAACTGGAGCCAAAGATGCGCCCAACACTCCAATGAGCAACCTCAGATCCGACCGCTTGTACGCGGACGACGAGACGGACGGTGCCCTCTCCAGCTGGCCCTTCCTCCAGTGGGCCCACCTCCCTTCCACCCTCGAATCCCCGTCGTTCGTTCCGTCATGATCAGGACCTTCCTTCAACGGTGATAATGCCTCGGGGGGCCTCAAGCTCCCCGATCTCGCAATCAACAGCTCAGGATGCGCCACACGATGGCCCTTCCTCCTCCGGAGTAAGCTCGACATGGGTGACCCACTCCTCGCCGGGCTTTTCGCTCTGGACCTCCCCGGCGACAGCCCCCTCACCACCTCACCTTTTAACGCCGAGAAGAACCCTTGTTTCCTCTCCATCTAATCTACGACTGTACCACAACCCAAAAACACAAAACAAAAAAGCAAAAAAGATCAATATGGCAGAGTCTGTTTTCGTTTATGGAGAAGAGTTGTTCGTGTTTCTTAAAACGAGAGATAGAGAGAGACTTAAAGAGCTGAAACAGAGAGCACAGTGGTCACTGAAAAGCAACCGAGCGTGAAGAGAGAGAGTCTGTGCGGAAAGGAGAGAGAAGAATGCGGTTTATATACTTTCTAAGGAAGGAAAATGCTTTATCCCCAAAAAATAAAAGGAAAATGTAAAACTTAAAACCTGACTGGGAAATGCCGAAATGCTGCCGCGAGACGAGCACTGACAGGTTTTCTCTAATTTTCTTTTTATTTTTTTTATATCGGGTATTTTTACCCGTGACAACCGGTGGTTAGCAACGGACAAGTGTGGTATGCCAGTACGGTCCAAAGATAAAATAATGACTTTGTTTTTAATCATTAATCAGCTTGCTAAGCGTGCGAGAAACAGTGTGATAATGTTCCAAGAGATCGTTATCACTTTGGCTATATAAAATAAAAGAAAAATAAAATAAAATTGTACTCATATATTGAGGTTAGAATTTTAATCTGTATTCGTTTTTAATTTTTTATTCGATCATGAAAACATATAAATATATAAATATGAAAAATAAAATTAATTAAAAAAATAAATCTTTTTAATTATATTATTGATCCACAACTCATAAGATTCGACTCGTATCATATTCAAATCGTTATTTTTTCATTTAAACATAAAATTTTTTATTAATACTTATTTTTAATTTATTATTTATCTATTAAAACACGAATATAAATATAAATAATAAAATTTATTAAAAACACACATTTTTAATTGACGCGTATTAATGTATTACTCATAAAACCCATCCCGGACGCGACGGTCTGTTTCCACCTCTTTTCATATAGCAATGTAGTGATGAGATATGATTAAATTCACTAATTATATCATTCCCTTAGCTTGCATGAGAAGAAGGTACCATTAAATTCAGAGACCATTAGCAAGCAATTTCTTTTCTTTTTCTTAATTTATGATATATGATGTCAAGTGTTTCTATAGACTCGGTTGTTATGAATTGATTCATTTAGTAAGAAAATATATAAAAAGGAAAAGTATTTAATCATCACATTATGGATGGATGTTTGGATTAAAAATTGGACTACATTAATATAAGGTAAGTAAATTCTTGGTGGAAAATAGGAGTTGGTTCAATTCAACTATATTTGATAAAAAGATGATATTTTAATAAGTGTTTTCAAAAGTAAAGTAGTTGGGTGAGACGTTTTTTTATAATGAAACAAGACATAAACCTTAAAGCGTTAAGTGTGTTGATGTGAAAAAAGTGGATAATAACATCCTTTCTTCATTGGACCACAACGTGATCTACTTGTGGTATTGTTTATGAGAGCAAAGTCTTGGATAGAAAGCTTCCTTGAGTTGGTAGCAAATGAAACCTGTAAAAGAAATTCCCAGAAGTTCTTATACTCTGGGGATGACTTTTCGACGCTCAAGCTTAGAGAACATTCTTGTGAGGTACGAAGGATGGAGTTTTTAAAGGTAAAGGGTGTTTCAAGAAGGAGAGAGAAGTGAATAAGATCTCTTTGCTCCTCGTAAGATTTCTCCTTATACTTATTACTTTTTCTCTCTTTACTACCTTTTGTTGCATTATGGGTATTCTATCTTGTTTACTGTGCGTTTCTGTATTTATATATGTATGTTCAAAGACGGGGATCTCTTTACATAGGCGTGGTGGGCTGTTAAATTCCCGATGTGGAGCACTATTGCACTTAGGTTTCAGTGTCTCAAGCCTCACAATGGACGATTCTCACCTATTTTGCGGTATAGTCGTCCTCTTAGCAGTTCCATCACCGTGTCAAGAGGTACACCCTTAGCAACTAGTTTGGGTCACTTCGTCGCTCGGGAGTAATTGCATGGTTACGTGTCACGTTATCTTCAGACTGTATCATTTTGATCACATCAAAACGTAAGTTTTTTTGGAACATTGGACATTTCAAAATTGTAATAAAATAATAATAAGCAATTAGTTAAATAATATATATGATATAATAATAATTTAAATTCAAATTAATTAGTTTTCAATAAATTTTAATAATTTTACTAATTCTCTAGAGTTTATTAATTACAATTTAATTTTATAAACATTAATATAGTCATATATAAATATTATATATATATTTTTTTTTTTATTTTTTTATTATAATAATATAAATAAATAAATAAATAATTAAATAATTTATAATTATTATTAAATTAAATAATATGTTATAAATATTTATGAAATATAATAATATAAATAAAAAAAAAACAATTAACACAACAATTAAGACCTATGTTCTCCCCGATATGAGCATATGGAATGGGTCCTCTAAGCTCTAGTACGGGTTTGACTAACCCAATGCTGCATGTATAAATGTATTTATTCTTCTGAAACAGACAACACAACAAGCGAATGTAGCCAACTTCTCTCTCTTTTTCTTTTCTTTTTTTTCTTTTTCCTTTCTTCTTTTCTAAAATGCGTAAACTACTAGTTTTGTTTTGCAATCACTTTTCTCAATCACACCGTTAATCACGGAATCGAGATTTACTTTTCCTTTTATTAAATAAGAAGGTTCGTTTTTCTTTCAAGAAGAAAAAGATAACGCTTGATTTTATTGTTTCGCATTTGGATTCCCTGCTGGCACACCGCAATTGGGCATGGGGAAGATTTTGCTCTTCAACAATGGGACACACATGACACATGACACATGACACATGACTTGGGGATGGTAAAAAATTATTGATTAAACGGAGTCTAAAACATTAATTCGTCTTAAACTATTATTAATTTTGAAAATTTTTATTTGTGACTTCAGTATAAATGTAAGATCCAAAAAAACAATATTACCAATGAAATTTTTTAAAATTATTAATAAAGTTTCAAATGGATTTAAAACATTGATGTTATACCCGGTCTAACCAAAATTACTCCGATATGGTACGTAAAAGCTTCGCCTCCAACGAGGACATGGCAATCTTCGATTCGATGGTAACATGTTTAAAGGAGATTTTATCTTCAAGGAAATAAAGACAAAGATTTAAAAAAAAAAATTCATTGGAGATAGAAATAAGGTTGAAGGAGGCACTTTTCGATCCTATTAGTTTTTGTACTCGACCTCAATTTTCATTAGGGTTGATGTAGATTGAACATTTATTTTGTATTATGATATTGTCTAATGATGTCGTGGATTATCTTATATCTAGTGATATTGTGGAGTAATTTTTTTTAAAATCTAGTGTGACTAAGTTTTTTTATAAAAAACAAAGTTAACGGAAAATCTTCGTCCCAGTTTATAAATAAAGGCGAAAATAAAGATTTAAGTCTCCGAAAATCTCCGTCGGAAACAAGATAAAAGAAAAAAGAAACCCCTATCCAAAACAAAGATAATGACAAAATAGCTTATATAAACAAAAACAAAAGTATCGTGTTGCTGCCACCGTCCTTGGTGTTACACTCCCTCTCGAGGCTGAGAGTAATCAGGCACTGAGATAGCATAGTTTGTCTCAGGTGGCCCTACATTTCCAGTGGGTGCAGGCTCTGATGTCACTATAATGACCCGATCTCTCACTTGGCACACCAAGCCTCACGACTTTAAAACACTTTATGTAAATGAAGGTGATAATCACTTATAAACAGTCTAATCACATCTTCTCTAGCCGATGTGGAATACCAAGACTTAACCCCATCTTGGGGTGTCATAATACTCAACCTCCAACTTGGCACAATATTATCCTTGGCATAACAAGCCTCATGACTTTAAAATTAAAATCGTAAAGCCTAATTTGTCAAAACGGACAATATTACAAAGTTGAGGTTAGATCATTATACTTAAACATACAAATACACGAGGACTTTAGTGTGGCTTTAAAAACAACTTGGCACAATATTATCCTTGGCATAAAAGACCTCATGACTTTAAAATTAAAATCGCAAAACTTAATATATTAAAGCGGACAATATTATACACAGTTGAGGTTAGATCATTATACTTAACATACAAATACCCGAGGACTTTAGTGGCTTTAAAAACATTATGTCGGTGTTGTAGGTTTTTTCCCATGATTCCTACGACTCAATTCCACGTCATGATCGTTTAAAAAGAGTACTCAAGTTATTGAATCATGTAGGATTTAACAAATCGATTGGCTGAGAGAATTTTCAATATTTCGTTATATCAATTGTGTACAGAGTATATGAATTTATAATACAGCTACGAGTAACTGATGCCTACTAAAGCGATATACAAAATTAAAAAACAGAATCTGGAAACATAAATCAAGGCATATAACAGAACCGAAAATAAAGGTCTAGGATTATTGCTCTGTCTTCTCCACTCGATGAGGTTCGGCTTGATTTTTAGTTACTGCATAATCTTCTACGTGATCATCGGATCTTAATTCAAAACACCCTCTCAATTGAATGGGCAGCTCTTGCACATGAAGGTTGGCTCTTAGATGATTAAACCGTGCGGTAGCTAAAGGTTTAGTCAACAAATTCGTGAGCTAATCATGCGTAGACAAGAAAGAAACTTGAAGTTTTTGCTGCACAACTTGATCTCATACGAAATGAAAGTCAATTTCAATATGTTTCATACGATGAAACATTGGATTAGAGGAGAGAGAGGCTGCTCTAACATTATCGCACTAAAGAGTTGGACAACGTTGGAGAGGCATGTTGAGTTCTTTCAATAGCGATTGAAGCCACTGTAATTCGGTGGCGGTGTTGGCCAGTGACTTATACTCCGATTCAATGCTGCTGCGTGCCACGGTTTGCTGTTGTTTGCAACTCCAGCTAATTAAATTAGAACCATGAAAAATACAATATGCCCCTACACTTCGTCTATCATCATTGTCACCAGCCCAATGGGCATCACTAAAGCCTTGTAAAGTATGAGCAGACTGATTAGTAATATGTAAACCATAGTTTACGATGTGTTTGAGATAACGAAGTATTTGTTTCACTGCCTGCCAGTGAACATCTTTGGGCTGATGCATGAACTTGTTCACCTTATGAACTGCAAACGCAATATCAGGTCGTGTAAAACCAAGATAGTGTAAAGCACCGATGGTACTTCGATATAAATAGGGGTCGTCGAAATCAACACCCTTAAATTTGGACAGTTTGCAGCTTGTGGACATTGGCGTGCTATAAGGTTTCACCTTATCTAACTTGAGTCTACGTAACAAGTCAATAACATATCTTCGTTGAGTCGAAAAAAGAGTGCCACCATCGCGCAAAGTTTCAACGCCTAGAAAGTAGGATAATGGGCCCAAATCTTTGACAGGAAAGACATGTCTAAGATAAGAAATTAATTTGGTGACTTCCGCAAAGTGAGAGCCTGTGACGATTATATCGTCAACATAGATAAGTATGAGCAACTGGAAATTTTTAATCTATAGAATGTAAAGAGAAGGATATGATTTTGAGCCAACAAAACCATATTAAAGCAAGTGGTCTGTCAACCGAGAGAACCAAGAACGAGGAGCCTGGCGAAGGCTATACAGACTTTTCTTTAAGCGGCATATATGCGTGGGAAAATCCGGATAAACATACCCTTGAGGTTGACACATATAGACCTCGTCATCCAGCAGCCCATGAAGAAAGGCATTCTGGATGTCCAGTTGCTGAATACACTAACTCTTTGAGAGAGCAATAGACAATACCAACCGAATGGTTCCTCGTTTGACAATGGGGCTAAAGGTTTCCAGAAAATCAAAACCATGTTGTTGATGATAACCTTTAGCAACCAGTCGCACCTTGTACCGCTCCACAGTTCCATCAACGTGAGTCTTGATATGGTAAACCCATTTATTTCCAACGATATTGACATTTGATTTACTTGGTACAAGATCCCAATTATTATTTCGTAAGAGAGCATTAAATTCCATGTTCATTGCTTCCCTCCACTTTTGGTCCTTTGAAGCTTCAGTAAAGGAGGTTGGTTCAACCAGTGCGTGGTAGGATTGTGCAATAAATGCTTGAGGCAGTGGGTATTTAATGAACCTAACATATGGTTGCTTCGGTTTGAGAGAGTGCATCTAAGATCTGGTAGTCGTCTTTCTTGATATGGTGGATGGAGTAGGTGCATCAGCAACAGAGGAACGAACTGCATGCATTGCTGGAGGTTGTACCTCATTTGAAACAATAGCTGTAGGAATAGCAGCTGGCATAATATCAGATGTATGTGGAGAGATATAATTGGCACTAGTAACATCACCTGCATGTAGAGTGAGAGAATTCGAGACACTTGGACGTAAATGGGATGGTAAGGTGATAGTGTCTGACTTGGGAACTAAGGATGCAGAGGTGTGAGATTTGTAAGGAAAAAAAGCTTCATCAAATATGACATGTCGGGACACAAAGATTTTGCCAGTAGACAAATCGAGACACTTATACCCTTAATGTGAGAGACTGTAGCCAATAAAAATACACGTTTTCGATCTGTAATCAAATTTATGTTTGTTATAAGGACTTAAGTTTGGCCAACAAGCATAGTCGAAAACACGCATAAAGTTATAATTTGGTTTTTGATTGTAAGCTTTTT
This sequence comes from Bretschneidera sinensis, assembly GCA_023935145.1. Taxonomy (NCBI): domain Eukaryota; kingdom Viridiplantae; phylum Streptophyta; class Magnoliopsida; order Brassicales; family Akaniaceae; genus Bretschneidera; species Bretschneidera sinensis. Next base: position 116,945,623 of record CM043700.1, read on the forward strand.
CAAAGGGAAAGCAATGATTCAAAATTTTACTGGGAAGATGATTAATTATATATACAAAAGTTAGAAATGCATCCTCCCAATATAGTTTTGGTAGATTAGCATAGGCCAATAAAGCTAGACCCATTTCAACAATTTGGCGATGTCGTCTTTCAACGGATCCCATTTTCTCATGTGTGTACGGGCAAGCCAGACGATGTTGAATACCACATTTGGAAAAATACGTATTTAGTCTACGATACTCACCCCCCCTGCCAATCAGTTTGAATAGCCTTAATTTTGGTGTTAACATGATGTTTAACATACATCTGAAAGTGTAAGAAAATATTTTCAACATCAGATTTTTGCTTAAGAGGAAATAACCAAATAAATTTTGTAAAAGCATCCAAGAAACAAACATAATAACAAGAGTCGTAGCTCGAAATCATGGAACTAGGCCCCCATACATCTGAATAAATGAGTTCCATGGGCTTCGTAACATGAGGTAAAGAAACTGAAAATGGTAAGTTATGGCTTTTCACCATCTCACATTCAGGGCATATTCGGTGCCTTTTATTGGAAATAAATGAAAGGTGATTTGTGCTGATAACATGATTGACAGTGTTGTAAGATGCGTGCCCAAGACGACAATGCCAATCTGAGACTGAGACACGGACACCAACAAGAGCTTTGGGATATAAATGCTGAAGAGGCTGTGAAAAATAGTAGAGACCATCTTTGACGATACTCTTATGCAGGGTGTTCCCCGAGTAATCCTTGATCAAGAAAAAAGAAGCATGAAACTCAAAATAGACAGGATTATTTTCAGTGAATTTCTTGATGGAAATAAGATTTTTGGTAATTTGAGGGACAACTAATATTTGGTCAAGAATAAATGAGTAAGAGTGTGTCGATAAGGATACCTTGCCTAGGTGAGTTATGTGCAAACCTGTGCCATCTCTAACCTGAATCTGATCATTTCTAGCATACTCTTCACCACGAACATTAAGATTGTTAAAGTTGTTAGTCAAATGGTGCATAGCTCCAGTGTCGGCATGTCATTCTTGCTCCATTGAATGCTGAGTGAGTTAGTTGGAGGCAATGTTGGCTTGAGGATTTGGTCGATGAGGTTGTGGAAGAAACTGACTATCAAATCTCTTGAAACACCGAGCTGCAGTATGGCCAGGTTTATCACATAGCTGACACCAAAGATTATTGTAGTTGTTATTTGGACGAGAAGTAGTTTGGAAATTATCTTTACCATGGGAGGAGGGTTGGCCACGCCCCCTGCCTCGAAAGGTGGAATTGTTGCTGTGGCCACGGGATCCAGAAAAAGATTATTGCTTGGTAGCAACATTAGCCGATGGTGTGGCAGACAAGAGAGCTTGTTGACAATGTTGTACACGTGCCTCACAAGTGAGCAACATAGAGTACACCTCTTCTAGTGTGACATTGTCTTTAATAGAAACTGTAGTAACAAGAGAATCATACTCGGGTCCTAGACCAGCGAGTAGGTATATGATGATCTCATCACATTTGAGGGCCTAACCTGCTATAGCAAGGTCATCAGACAACTTTTTCACATACATGAAATAGTCTGTGATAGACTGAGTAGTTTTTCGAGCAGTAGCAAGCTGCGAACGGACTTGGATGGCCTTGGCTTTTGACTGTGTAGCAAAAGCAATGTGGAGAGATGTCCAAACTATATGAGAAGTAGTGCATTGCGCTACCTGCACGAGTACATCATCAGTAAGAGAGGCATTAATACAACTGAGAAGAAGATTATCTTGAGTTTCCCAGATATTAAAGGCTGGGTTGGGTTGCATAGTTCCATCACTATGAGGAATTTCCTGTGCATGCATTTTAATAGTGCCATCAACATAGCCAAACACTTTCTGACCCTTAAGATAGGGAAGTATGGTTGTTTTCCAATTTGGAAAGTTGGTACGGGTAAGTTTAGTGATATTGATGCTGGAGGAAGGATTGAAGATAGGGAGAGTGTTGGGAGTGTTATCGGAAGTAGAGGAGGAATTGGGGGAGGCGGCCATGGTGGCTACGGAGGGGAATGGGAAAAAAGTTTAGAAAGAAGAGATGAGAGGCGTGAGCAGAGAGGAAGAATTTTAGGAAATGACGTAAGTTGTTCTGACTGATATCATGTAGGATTTAACAAATCGATTGGCTGAGAGAATTTTCAATATTTTGTTATATCAATTATGTACATAGTATATAAATTTATAATGCAGCTATGAGTAACTGACGCCTACTAAAGCAATATACAAAATTCAAAAATAGAATCTGGAAACGTAAATCAATGCATATAACATAAACAAAAATAAAGGTCTAGGATTGTTGCTATGTCTTCTCCGCTCGTTGAGGTTCGACCTGATTTTTAGTTGCTGCATAATCTTCTATATGATCATCGGATCTTAATTCAGTAAATCAAAATACAAGGTCTGATAAATCAATTGTAATGATTTGAATTTTATCAATTTAACCATTAAATAGCTCAGCATTATCATTTTTTCAATTGGTAAAAACATAAATAATTTTTTTTTTTTAGTAATGACAAGAGGGTTAATTCATGTGACAATATTATAAAATTGTATATGCTGGCTAGCTAGCTAGTAGATTGAACTTGACAGTGAATGCCAAATGACAAAGAAGCGTGAGTCTCGCTTGGATTTAGTTGAAAGCTAATTAAAGACCAAAGCCCTAACTAGGATGGATGTCAATCCAACAACCAAAGTCCAAAGTCAAAAAGAAAAAAAGAAAAAAAAAGTGAAAAAAAAAACGAGAGATGCTTGCTATCTTCAAAAGGTATCGGCTTAACATGTACACCTTGAAATGGGTAATTTTCTTCCTCCACTTAGATTATGACATGTGATAATTCGAAATAAATTTACAGATAAAAAAACTAAGTTTATAAACTGTGTTAAAAAATATCAAGGAAAATTCAGCTTATGAGATTTTAATTCTATCAAGACACTTTAACCCGGCTCATGTAACTTTAATTCTATCAAAATACTTCAATCCATAGAAACCTTAATCACAAATTCTTCAGTTCTCTTTCTCCTTCATTTTTTCGTTTTCAGTTTACCGACGTAATTATCGAAGAGTGCCTCAGAAGCAAAATCATTCCAGTCCTCCGACAACTCTTTAAAATTTTTTCTATTTTTGTGTGCGCAAACACCACCACACCCTAAATATATATATTCTAAGAAAACATCTCAAGATCTTGATATTATATATCTTAATAACAATAACAGCTAACAAATCCACCAGTTTCAGATTCTGTCATGTGAGATTGTGAAAGATATCTCAGCTTGCCCTCTCCTCCCAATACGAAATACGATCTCAGCCATTAGATTTCAGATTTTCAGTTGCTTGAGAGGAAAAGATGTTAAAAGCAAGCAGACAAACGATGCTTAATTTGGGCAGTTGTGCCCTTCTTTAAAACCTTTATCATTGGTCTACGGATCCTTTAAAAACATACATCAAACATTTCATTGGTTCATGGGGCCCTATTTAGAATCACCTTATCTCATATCTGGTGACCAGACATTCTGTTTCAGAAATTGTTTTCCTTACTAATTTGGTTTGGTTTGGTTTGATAGGTTAATCCAACCCTCTTCTTGTCGGCCGAATTCAGATTAATTTCACCAAACTATTATGTACCAAACTTTTGATGAAGAAAAAAGATCTCAACTGATGTGATTGCCAAAGAAAAGTTGGAAAAAATGTAAGGTTAGAATCTGACTTTCTATAACATTAGACTTATGAAAACCTAACTCGGTTGTCTTTTCAATTTTTAAATATTAATTGAACAGTAATTTTATAGATCCGATTTTTCAAAAGTTACTTTAAAATTAGAAAAGTTCACACCGATTGAATAGCATTCATTCCATTCCATATTTTTATTTATTTTTTATTTACACAAAATTTAATGTAAATATTATTTTGTCAAAAACATCATTTAAAATTAAATTTGAGTTAATTATGTGGGTTTATGTGTGATAAAAAAAAGAAATTAAAAGTATATTTTTAAAGTTATTGGTTTTTGTATTCTATTTAAGGAAAGTTGATAAATAATATGAGATATTCATTTTAAGAAAGATGGACTAAAAATATGAGGCGGAAAGGGTAATTATTTTAAAAAAACTTAAAAATAAAAAATTTAAATACCGAAATTAATAGTAAATTTTTCTAGTTTCGTGATATCATCATTTATATTAATATGTGTAGTTTTCGCTCGGTTTTAAGTAAAAAAAAAATATATTATATGCTAAAAATATAATTTTGATAATAAAATTTACATTTATGATAGTAAAACGCATATTTTTTTGTGATAAAATTATTACTTATTTGTTTTTATCATAAATATTTTTATTTTTATCATGAAAAATATAAATTTATTATAAAAGGCATGAGCTTTACTACAAAATATATAAATAAAATAAATTATTATTATTATTTAAAAAAAATTACTATAGACTCAACCTAACTTAAATCAAACTCAAAACATATCAAAAGCCCATTGGTAGTATCTTAGCTTAAATTGCCGCAATTTAAACTAACTAGCTTTAAACTAACTTAAATACAAACCTTTTGTATTTCTTTCATATTTCTAGCGTTTTTTTTTGCCCTTTTATTAAGAGAAAAACATATTGGAGAGTTCAATTAAGACTGAGCACAGAGAAAGTTTTTTTTTAAAACAATCTATTATATAAAACAGTTAATTCATAGTTTTAACTCCGTTGAATTATCTCATATATGATTTAGGTATCGTTGGCTTATTTATTGTTTGGTTTGACTGTCAAAATGGCTTTTAAAAAAGGTTTTGATAAACACAATCGTGAGGCTAAAACTCGCATTGTAACAATGTTAGAAAATTATACTAGATTATAATATTTTAGTAATATGTGTTGTGTATATATTATATACAATTAAAAGGACTTCACACTTGGTACTTAGACACGTGCACATGCGGATGAGCAAGATTGTATTATTAGAAATTAATTTTTTAATTTCCAAAATTTAGGATTGTTAATTAACTGTAAATAAGTTATCTGTCATCTTCCTTTTTTTTATTTTTTAATTTTGTTAAACACACAATAAAATACAAACTCATAAAGAAAAATATTAGAGAGTATTGACGGTAGATTTCAGAGTTATGTTGTATTCTTAATGCAAATTGTCATAACCCATCAACATACTATTTGTAGTGAGGGTTATCATCACCTTAAAGTTCATGTTTATTCACAATTTAGAATCAAATTATTTTTTCATTTTTTTCCTATTGTTCTTTCAAACAATTGTCCTGACACAAATACTTTAATTTGACATAAATTTAGGTTTTTATAAAATATTTTTCAGCTCTTGATTGTTTTTATAAATCAAAAGAGATGTTTGGTTAATTTTTTTTTTCTTTTGATAGAAAATTTCTCTATTTCATTTAACTGTGACCTATGATATTGATTATTTGAACCTATAAACTTTCTCATCCAAAAAAAAATCCCTCCAAACTTTCTTATACCTTGCATGCTTTACACACAAACGCTATCCCAAGCAATCACAATGGGCCTTTTGACGCAGTGGAATTTATTTTTGGAGGCCCTAAAGTAGAATGAAGTGTTAACCCATTTTAGCTTTTGACCCAGTTTTTTTGAGCTTGGGTTGAGGCCCAACATATATTACGGAGAGTGTGCTGAGGCCCAACTTCCAGAGGGAGATCACTGCCAGTTAATTACGTCATTTCACATTTGAGTGCCAAAGTTTAGAGTAAGTGGCTTAAGTTACATAACTAGAAAAGCCGGGAAGCACAAAAAACGTGATATGATACGATGGAAGAAGACAATGGTTCACAACACAATTTGAGAGAAAATTGGAAAAAAGGCTGCTTAAATTTGTTGATCACTCTCTTTCCCTTTTTTTTCTGTTTTTTTTTTTTTTGTATTGATTTAAGTTTGAGGCCTAACTGGGGCTAAAAAATAAAATAACAAAAAATAAATAAACAAAAATTTACGTGATTCGAAAATAAAATTTTTATTTTCACATGTTAATGTATTATATCCCACATTGGTTGTGTATAGCTTTGCCTCTCCTATTAGCTTGTATAAATATGATAGCTCCCTTGTAAGTAAATTACACCATTCAATACAATTATTCTATTTGTATTGTCTCACTTCCTCTCTTAAATTCAACATGGTATCAGAGCCATAATGGTTCTCGGTATTTTAAGAGTTGAGTATGCTCTGTGATTGCCACTATTAGTGGATCATTCACATCAGAAATTCTCGGTATATTAAGAGTTGAGTATGCTCTATGATTGCCACTATTAGTGGATCATTTACATCAGAAAAACTTCTAGTATATCCTTTTCATACCTGTCGGGTCATCACTATAGTCGGAGTCTCATTCTCCATCGATATTATCTCCGCTGCCGCTTCTGTTTCAGAAACGCTGCTGCCACGTCAGCCCTAAAAGCCACATCAGTGCCACCTCACCCGTTGATATCATCTCCGCTGCCACGTCACCCATTGACATCATCTCCACTGCCGCTCCTGTTTCAGACACGCTGCTGTCACGGCAGCACCACATCAACGACACGTTAGCGCCATGTTACTCGTTGACCGCCACATCATCAGTTGACTGCCACATCATCAGTTGAACGCCACATCACCGGTTTCTTGGAGGCTCACATTTCTCTTTGCTCCTATGGCTGAATCAGACTTACCCCACCGACAGAGCACACACCAAAAGCACTTATATTGCAAGTATTGTCATTCATAAGGGCATGAATTGCTCAAATGTTCTTCTCGCCTATGTAAAGTCTGCAGAGAACCGGGTTACTATCTTGCAGACTGCCCTAAACTTTCATCTAGAAATCAGTCAAATGGGAACCAATATTGCTCTCGAGGCTCATACAATCGGTCATATTCCAAGCTAAAGAATACTGTTGCTGTAACCACTGATGCTACACCAACTTCATCCAACTCTCTACCTGATTGGAGTGGTTTCTGCACCGTTCTTACCGAGGCTCTAAATAAAATCGGTAACAATATAGCCATGTCAACTACACCAAGTACATCCCGATGGTATTTCGATTCTGCCTGTTGCAATCACATGACTTCTAATGCCTCTATTTTTCCCTCTAAAACCCATGATGAGCATGCGCCTACTATTCACACTGCCAATGGATCAAATATGCTGGTCAGCCATACTGGACATGTTGATAGTTCTCATTTGTCTCTCCCTGACACATATTGGGTTCTTAATCTTACGCTTAACATTATATCTGTTGGATAACTATGTGATATTGGACTTGATGTGCATTTTTCTTCTACTGGTTATCGTGTGCAGGACCCTCAGACAGGAAAACTCCTTGGAACCAGCCGTAAAGTTGGACGCCTCTTTGAGCTCACTCATCTCCAAGTCCCATCCTCACCATCACCAAATCAATAAGCCGCATCCATCCCAGCACTCTCACCCGTGGAATTGTGGCACTCTCGGTTAGGTCACACTTCATTTAGCCCTCTACGTTCTCTTATTTCTAGTGGTCAGTTAGGTTCACTTCAGCATGAGTCTTTTCATTGTATTCATTGTCAACTTGCAAAACAATCAGTTTTACCTTTTAATGAAAGTCAGTCTGTTTCCCTTGCACCTTTTGATTTAGTACATTCTGATGTTTGGGGGCCTTCTCCTCATGCATCAATTGGTGGTTCTCGTTATTTTGTTATATTTGTGGATGACTATTCTCATTATACTTGGTTGTTTCTTATGAAAAGCAGATCTGAACTCTTTCAAATATATTCTGATTTTTCTTCTATGGTTCAAACTCAATTCTCTCGGAATATCAAAATTTTTCGTTCAGATAATGCAATGGAATATAAAGACCGTGCTTTTCTAAACTACTTCACAAAAATGGCATGCTCCCCCACGGCTCGTGCCCTGGAACCTCCCAACAAAATGGACGAGCCGAACGCAAACATCGACATATTCTTGACACCGTTCGTGCTCTACTCATTTCGTCATCATGTCCTGAACGTTTCTGGGGTGATGTTGCCTTCACCGCAGTGTACAAAATCAATCGTGTCTCTTCCACTACAATCCAAAATCAGTCTCCATTCGAGCGCATTTTCGATAAACCTCCTGATTACTCTAACCTCAGAGTCTTTGGTTGCGCTTGTTTTGTTCTTCTCAAACCACATGAACACAACAAATTACAACCAATGGCTCATTTGTGTTGTTTCATTGGATATGGTATTGAACATAAGGGGTATCGATGCTGGGATCCTATTTCTAAAACTCTTCTTATCTCTCGTCATGTCATTTTTTGGGAACATCAAATGTTCTCTTCCTTACGGTCATTTGACATATCAACCATCACTAACTCCATATTCTTTACTGATCCATCTATTAAGTTATTTCCTGAGAATCCAGTTTCGGGTACTGTTGAGTCCACATCCGAATCACCAGCTGATATCACCTCTTCCGTTCCAGAACCACCAGCTGATCCCACCTCTCAAGACCCTGCTCCAGCTCCAGAACCATCAGCTGACCTCACCTCTCTGACTCAATCGGTTGTGCCCGAGGATATTCCTATGTCTGATGAGTCTGTATCGACTCCCTGTGAGAGCCATCCTCCAGATCACCCCGCAGATCTACCAGGGTAACTCACCCCCTTCTCATCTTGCTGATTCCCATTGTGATTATCATTGTTTTTCCACTATACTTCATCTGTATGAGCCTCAATCCTATAAGGAGGATAGTACTAATCCTCTTTGGCAGAAAACAATGGATGAAGAACTTCAGGCCCTAGTTAAAACTCATACATGGGATATTGTTGATCTACCCCCTAGAAAAACTCCTATTGGGTGCAAATGAGTGTTTAAGATCAAGACACTTTCTGATGGCTCTATTGAACGATATAAAGCCCGACTTGTTGCCAAGGGATTTGCTCAGGAGTATGGCATTGACTATGAAGAGACATTTGCTCCAGTGGCGAGGCTCACATCTGTCCGTACACTCATTGCTGTCGCCGCCGTTCGAAGATGGACTCTATTTCAAATGGATGTCAAAAATGCATTTCTGAATGGGGAACTTCTTGAGGAAGTCTATATGCATGCACCTCCCGGCTTGGATGCCACTCGAAACAAAGTTTGTCGCCTTCGTCATGCTTTATATGGTTTAAAACAAGCTCCATGTGCCTGGTTTGCCAAATTCAGCATTATCATTCATCAGTTTGGGTTCACACCGAGTGCTCATGATTCGGCTCTGTTTATCCGCCATACTACCAACGACATTATCCTTCTTTTACTGTACGTGGATGATATGGTTATTACTAGAGATGATCCACATGGTATTTCTGAACTCAAAAAGTTTCTCAGTGGCCAATTCGAGATGAAAGATCTTGGCGTGCTCACCTATTTTCTTGGCCTCGAAGTCTCATCTAGTTCTGATGGATTTTTTTTCTCTCAGGCCAAATATGCCTCGGATCTCCTTTCCAAGGCTGGAATCACTGACTCAACCACTGCCACTACTCATCTCGAGCCAAACGTCAAATTTACCCCACTAGATGGTTCACCTCTTCAAGATGCCACTTTATATCGCCAACTGGTTGGAAGTCTTGTATATCTTACTGTCACTCGCCCTGACATTGCCTATGCCGTTCATCAGGTCAGTCGGTTCTTGTCCGCTCCTCGGACCACCCATTACTCGGCTGTTCTTCGCATTCTTCGGTATGTCAATGGTACTTTATTTCATGGGCTTCATTTCTCAGCACAGTCTGCCCCTGTTTTACAAGCCTATTCTGATGCTGATTGGGCCGGAGACCCCACCGACAGACGTTCAACCACTAGTTACTATTTCTTTTGGGAAATTCTCTCATTTCCTAGCGTAGTAAGAAACAAACTGTGGTTGCTCGCTCTAGTACTGAAGTTGAATATCGTACCATGGCTGATGCAACTCAAGAACTTCTCTGGCTTCGATGGTTACTCGCTGACATGGGTATCTCTTCTCCTGCTACCACTATCCTACACTGTGACAACAGGAGTGCTATTCAGATCGCTCACAATGATGTCTTCCACGAACGTACAAAACACATCGAGAATGATATCCACTTCATCCGTGATTACATTCTCCAGAATACGGTTCGTCTACAATCCGTTAGTTCAGCCGATCAAACAGCTGACATTTTCACTAAGGCTCATCCACCCGGACGCTTTCACTCTCTGGTTTCCAAACTCAAGTTCACCTCCCACTTGAGTTTGAGGGGGGATGTTAATGTATTATAGTTAATGTATTATATCCCACATTGGTTGTGTATAGCTTTGCCTCTCCTATTGACTTGTATAAATATGATAGCTCCCTTGTAAGTAAATTACACTATTCAATACAATTCTTCTCTTTGTATTGTCTCACTTCCTCTCTTAAATTCAACATCACAGATGATAGTGAGAAAAATATTCACTATAAATGAATTAAATATAAATCGAGAGAGATAAAACTTTCCAGAATTCTAATCTATATACTCAAATTTTAACTATACCAAAAACTAAAGTGAGAAAAATCCGTTCTGTATTGCTCCGTTACACTTACATTTTACTACGCTCCGTTCTCTTACCCTCAAGTAAAATCTTATTAATATTGGGTTTGGAATTAAAAAATTAAAGTCATATTTAATGGTTTTTTTGTACATACTGGCCCTAGTTCTCATACAATTGATGAAATTTTTAGAGATGGGGCTTCTCCAGTTCAATATCGTCATGTAATTAACTAAATAATTAAAGTGTTCATGACATAACACATACATAAAAATAAGTGTAGCTTAATTTAGAAATTTTGCATAACAGCTAAGAATAGCTTAAGTAGCTAAAAGCATATTATACGTGGTCCATGTCCACCAACGACTTTCCAGTTTTGGTGGGTGTCATTCATTTGAGATGGGAGTAGTGACAACTGACTAGTAAGCTATGCGAAGAGGCAACCCTCTCAAGCTTTACAGCTGCCTTTCCTTTTCTTTCGTTTTTTGCAAAAGTGTTTAAGGTGGGAATGCATGTCAATTGGACATATTTTTCTTGTGACAGGCTGGAATTCAATCAAAAAGACTAACTAATAAATGGAGTTACTGGCATGTATACATGTCTCATTCTCTTTTATGTGATAACTCTTTGTTAATCTTTGATGTCAAGAGGATCCATATCCTTTTGCATGGGGATATTAAATGGGCTCCACCAAAAGGGAATTGGGTTTGCTTGAACTAGGATGGGTCTTTCAAAATTAATCCTAATTTTGTAGGTTAGAGAAGTATTTTAATGAACGATTTGAAACTTGTCAATCACACGAATTATAAACAGAAAGAAAATAATATACAATATATTAAAGTTCATCCTAGAATAGGGATACACCCTGCTAGAAGTTTCATTATAATCAAACTCACAAATCTGTTGTTACAATATGCACTCAATACATAAATAGTATTTATAAGCAATTTAAGACGTCCTAATTAGAGTTTCCGTTCTGCTGCAAAACCACGGCTATTCATAGGCTTAAACCTAAACCGTCAAACAAAAATCTAGACAACTCAAACCATCAAGTAAAAATCCAGAACTCAAAGCATCAAGCAAAAATTCAGACCGAAAACATGTACAGAGCTTGAAATTTTCGAGAGCAGCGAGACGCGAGATCCCATAATCGTTGAAAGTTTTACAAATCTCGATTTGTGAAATATGCACCAGCTCTAACATTTTGTATGGTGATATAGGAAAATGGCTTAAGGGTTGCACTAGAGGGATTGATATTACTGACAACCTCTCAGTAGAACTCTAAGGATTAAGAGATGGCCTCTTAATAATCAGGGAGCTTAATATTGTTAAGCTTCATGTTAAAATGGATGCTATAAGCGTTTTGGACAGAGAAGGATCCAGGAATTTTGATTAGTGAGGACAAATTATTGAAGAAAAAATATTTAAAATTAAAAAAAAACATGAAAATGATTTCATAGAACACATATTGAAAAACATTTATTATAATATCATTGGTATGGTTATTTTTTCATATAGAAAAAAATTAGATACAATGTTAATACAACCATAATAAAAAAATCATTTTTTTTATATAATTACTATTTTCATATTCTTTTTGAAAAGAATGAACGCTTCAAATGAAATAAAATTCTTAAGTAGAAAAAGCTTAAAGAAAGAGAGAACGAAAGACGAGAAAGAAAGAAAAATAAAAGGAAAAATTATTACCGAAGCTTTAGAGCGGTGGTTGAGGCTTGTTTTCCTTGTTAAGACTATTTGAGTTTGCATTTTTTCAAGCGTTACATGAGTGAGATAGGTTTTATCAAATGATATGATATAAAACCATATTTTTCTTTGGCTTACGTGTAAGACGCTTTCACAACGTTAATAAGAACATCACCCTTTTCCTCTGAACATTGTTTTTCTCAATAACTCATAAAAAAAGAAAAGTTTATGGTTCATTTGTAAATTGAAATACAACAAAATTTATATTTTTTTATCAATTTTTTATTTTTTAATTAATTAAATTTAACATTTTTTGTGAAAGTCTTGGGAGTTGGAAACAAAATTTTTATTTTTTAAATTATTAGTGGAGACACATTAAAATTGTTAATGGGGCACCATAATGACATTAAGTAAAACCTCAAAGTATCCCTATTTTTTCTAATATAAATCAATTTCTGAGTGACGGCAAATTAAAAGTATTAATGAGGTTATTTTAAAAATTGTCTCAAATATTCAAAGGCTTTTGAGATTTAAGTGGGGCTAGGTGTCCCCAATGGGCCAAAGGTAAATCCGTCCTTGGTCTTGGATCTTCTTAATAATGTTGATACAACAGGACAGAAACTTTTATCATGGTGTACAAACGATCGGTTATAAATTTTAATTGATTTTTTTGGTTAAATATTTTTTAATTATTTTATCGAATTAATTTAAATATTTAAATATTAATTGATTGAATCGATTTTTTTTAATACGATCGGTTAATCTATTAATTAATATTGTTTATATACTTAATTTTTTTAATTTATTATAGATTATAGATTATATATTTTATTATATATTATATTTATATTTAACATATTATTAATATTAAAATGTATTTCAAATTCAATTAAGATGCTTCCATGCAACTAGCTTCAGTTTTACTTTCTTCTAATCTATAACAGGGCTTTGAGCTTTCACTTCATTAACATTCTTTTCTTTTTTCTGATCTGAGATTAATTTATGATTTTAGAAAGAGGAAGAGATTGAATTATAGAGATGGTGAGGTTATTGTAAGAACTTCAATTTGAGTTTAGAGAGAGAAACAATCCTTTAGAGATATAGTGAGAGAGAATAAAATTAAGATCATTGTGCAGCCCACCCCCAACAGTACTCCATTGCATATCAAGGGATGAGAAGATCCCCCACCTCTGATTATTGGCGTTTTCCATTTTGGGGAGCATTATGGTCCACACGGTATCAAAACTCGTGTGGGCACTTTTAGTTTAGAATGGGATGTTGTAGGGAGTGGAGTAAGTTAATTAGTTGGCCCTTAACTGGAGGTAAAGAAAACATCTATGAGTCCATGACCATGAGCTCTCCCATATCTTATGGTTTCCTCCATCTCCATTCTCTTTTGAGGGAATTTTTGACAGCTATATAGTTATTATGAACCTGCTAGGTTGGATGAATTCCATGGAATATAAGACATGGCCTGGTAGGCAATAATTTATTACCAGCTCGAATCAGTACAAGGTTGGAAAAATGAGAAGGAAAATAAAATCTCAATTTGGCATTGGGTCCATTCTCATGCCATATATATATATATATATAACTAAAAGCAATACTACTTGAAGATTTAGAGGAAATATGCAAAATGTTAATTAAGTAATCAGCTTGAGTTATGCAAAATTCTTGAGCAAGCTCTTCAAAGGTTGCATTCCTTAGCAACGAACAAGTCCAAATGTATGATGATGTGGACTAAAAGTACCTCACTCCTTAACATGAAGACACGTGGAGAAATGATATCATCCATGTTGGCAAGCCATTCATTTGGCAGTCTAATTCATTGATTTTAACTGTTTAAGACAACGTCTTGTAAGGACAAGTGGCGGTTGGACTATCAAAATAACTATCCATAAAATGACTCGTATGATCCGCATGTATCAAAGAAATTTGTCTCAATCCCTTGGAGGATCTCATCTCTCTTCGCTACCTATGAAAGAAAGTATCAACTCTTGCTGTTACTTTACCATTTTGTTATCTTTTTAAAATTTTTTTCTTTTACATCACCCCAGTACACTTATTAACTTAACCATTACAGGATTTTTTTCGAAGAACACAAACTACAGATGACAAAGGTCCGTGTATCAAGGTGATGTAAACGCAAGAACGAGGTCCAAATGCTCCCCAAAATCCTACCAAAGCATAAAGCTTCACGTTCTTACAGCTTAAAACCATAAAACTCCACACTTTAGTCCATTACCTTTTTCTTGGCACCAACATAGGGAATGCATTGTTTCAGGCGCTTTTCATTGAAAACTATGTTGTTAATTTAGCAACGCTAATCGTGTAATACTGAAAGCATAACATTGATGGTTATCCTTTTTCTTTTTCTTTTTCTTTTTGAGAGGGAGAGGGCTGAAGGCAAAACACATGACAAGTGACATTGCACGCTTTAAGTGCCAAAAGACAGGGCCGACCATGTTCCTTTCGTGGCACCACATTCATGCAATTGATGCTTTTCTTTATATAATTCTCTCTTCAACTCACCACAATTTTCCAGAGTCTTCTTTGTACAAGCTGTAGGAAGTAGGGCAATTCTTCCATGTAATCCCCTGAAGCGATTAATTATTAATTAGAGAATATAGATCTCAACTTTTAGACCATAGCCCCATGTCACAGAAATGTTGTCAATCATGTTTCAAAAGCCTTATATTTACCCTTAAAAAAAAGCCTTATATTTACAGCTGGGTTTCTTTATTTAGTTTCTGTGTGTGGAGCCTTTGTAGTACTGTTATATTGCAAAGTGATGACCAGACTGCTGAAATAATGTTGTGTGAACCCAAATCAAAACAAGCTAGTAATAATCGGGTTTTATGTATAGTGGTTATTTTAAATGTTATACATAAAAGATTTGATCCCCCTCTTTCAATGTAAAATGTTAGAACAAAACATATTGAAAAGAAATTTTGTATTATTGTATATAATATGCATTACATGGATACCTAATACATATATAGTCTAACAGTACATATCCTTAATAGAAATATAAAGTTTAAAAATACAATAAATTAATAAACTAAACCAATTAAGAAAATAATACATATGAAACTAGGAAATTGATATATCTTAACATCACATCTCAAACTCAAAATGGTAATGCAGATGTCAACTTGAATTTGTAACCAAATATAAGATGCATCGAGAATGACAATATTCGATGAAGAACTCTACAAGTTGATACAAATGATGAAGAACTCTACAAAAGTAATTCCTCCTCACACGTAAACTCATCTCTTTGCATGTACTCTAATTGGAAACAAAAAAAGAATCGAAACATAGGTCAAAACAAAGTGAGAGGTACAAACCCGACTCTAAGGCTCCTTCATAAGATCGAGTGAGGATTACCGAGGGATATGAAAATAAAAGGATTACTATGGTTCAAGACCGAAACTTGAAAAGACGAAAACTTTCATCACAAGCAAGAAACTTCACTGTAGAGTATGAATCTAGCCAAACGAATGTCAAGGATAAACTAAACCGGTCAAGGTTCTAAAAATCATGAAAGAAATTGAAACCAAAAACCAGATGCGAAGCAAATTTGACAAATGGGAAAGAGGGTTATGGTCAGATTGGACGATCAACATTAAGCTGCTCGCGTGTCACAATTGTGAAAATACTTAGATGACTCTCAAAATAGCATCGAAAACTTTGATACCATGTTAGAATAAGAAATATTGAAAAAAATTCTATGTATTATTGTGTGTTATTTGTATCATGTATATGGATAACTTAATATTTAGAGTCTAATAATACAAACCCTAATAAAAATAGAAAATCTAAAGTTACAGTAAATCAAGAAACTAAACCAACTAAAAAGTAAAACTAAAAAATTGATATATCTTAACATTAAAAAAAGTTCAATATAGATTCATGTATAATGGTGCAAGCTAGTTTGGCATGTCAAAAGAATTGATAAAAATTAGTAGTGTACATATCAAAAAGACAAATATTATGTGGAAGACATAAAAAGAAAAGCAAGCATGAATGCAATGGTTACTACCTTTGCTTTGAAGGTGCAATCGTTTTCATTGATACATTATCATACCACAGAAGTAGGTAAAAGCCTTTCAAGCTTTTTGAAAGTTGAACTTCCACGTCTCATTTGAAACGGGGAAGCTTCAAAGTAACCTTTAACATTTGTGACTAGTGTATGTAAGACAAATTTGTTTCACGTTTTTGGTGTAAGTAGAGTCGGCAAAAAACATCCAAAAATGAGCTGAACTTAAAACCGAACCAAAATCAAACCTAAAAATTGGTTAACCAAATTTTTTTATTTTTATAAATTACGGTTATGGTTTTTAATTTCTGAAAATATCCGTCAATCAAACCAAATCGATAATCTATACATAAATAATAAATATATATACATGACAAAAGTTTACTAAAAGGTGAAAAGAAATAACATGACCCTTGAACATTGAATCATGATGTAAGGGAAAATTCTTCAACTCGTAACATAATGACACGTAGCATTATCCAAGAGTGAAAAGATAATTTCATAAGCAAAACTGAACAACCAATTGAATGGCTACATGTGGCAAAAGGTAGAACGGTAATTTCACACCAGAATCATAATCCTACTCGTATACTCCAGCTTATGGAAACCCTAGTCTTATCAAAATACTTTGGCCTATGGAAATTCTGAAACACTTTCCTAATTAAACTCTACTTCTAAACACTACATTAGGGGCTCTTATTATCAAAAGTACACATTCTATTCACTCTCAAATCCTCCAGCTCTCTCTCTCTTTCTTTTTATTTTATTATACATTCAGTTTACTGAATTAAGCATCGGAGAGTCTCCTGGAAGCACAACCCCTTCGGTCCTTCGACAACTCTTTAATTAGAGTTTTCTTTGTTTTCGTGTGCGTAAATGCTCTATCGCGTTCGTTTGCCTGTTTCAACATCAAGAAATCATAAACTCTAATGAAAGTTTATGAATTAATATATTTTGAACTAATAATTTTTATAATTTTATAACTGTATTAATGTTTGAATTTTTTAATGTTTGTAATGCTTTGAAGAACTTTAAACTGGATTTTTGAATATGAATTAAATCATAGATTATGTTTTTTTTTTAATTTAAATTGTATTAAGTTTTTATAAATAAAAATTATTGAATGAACAAAAAATCAATTTGACTCGATTAACCGATATATAGTTAACCGAGTGAATCAATTTTCTTTTGGTTATGATTCTTGTAAACAAAAAATAATAAAAAAGGGTTTTCACAATTCGGTTCAAAAAACGAATCTTTCCCATCCGCACAACAAACATTAGCAAGGGGTTTAAAAATTCTTGGTTGGAACTTAGTCATAAAGTTTTCCCGAATAGAGATAGTCATTAACATAAGATTTCTTTCTCTCTAGTTTTGATTTGACGGTGAAAAACATTTACAATTTAATTAAAAAAAAAATTATTGGGTAGGTCTAGACAAAAACCGGTCTTGTGATTACATAATATCTAAGAAGACCGAATAAATGAAGGCCACGTAAGTAAGATGGTGATCCAAATTCTCTATATTAAAAAGCAACACAAGTTAAGAATTTCTCCTTCCATGGCAATAAGTAGATGGAACAAGATTGATATATATAGTATTTGATGAGATTAATTGCCCTCGCATGCATGGCTCCTCCCACCAAGATCCAAATGACAGCCTGTAATTCTGTAATCTGCTGTTGATATTTTATAAAAGTAATTAATTTTCGTAGTTAAAACACTTTCCTAAGTATTCATCTACCTTTGTCCCTCACTATATATAACTCTCATCGGCCATAACTCTTTGCTTCAATTTCATTATATACGCAGCCTTTAAAATTTAGCAAAATCTTCTATTAGTAATTCTCTTTGATTCCTCACACAACCTTCACTCGAGAAAGATGAAGCTTGCATATGTAGCTCTCCTTCTTGTCTCTCTTTTCCTGATCAGCTCCTCTTTCTTTAAGGTCTCGATGGCTGATTCGAGTAAGAAAATTATAGTATTTAACTTGTTTAATTTATAGCTTTCTCTTATTATTATTATTATTTTAATTAATGAACTGATGATTTGGTTGGTTGCATTTACAAATTGAATTAATCAAGGCTTCTGTGACTCAAAGTGTGCGGTGAGGTGCTCAAAGGCAGGTTTGAAGGACAGGTGCTTGAAGTACTGTAGAATCTGCTGTGAGAAATGCCATTGTGTTCCATCTGGGACTTACGGGAACAAGCATGAGTGCCCTTGCTATAGGGACATGAAGAACTCTAAGGGCAATCCCAAGTGCCCTTAATTGATCCAATTTAACTTTCTCTACTTCTTTTACTTGTTGCAATCAAAGGCAATTTGTACGTGGTATATATGCTTATTTTAATAAATAAATAAATCTGGCCGGTATGTCTTGCTCTCACTATTGTATTTTATCAGTTCCATATATAATTATAAATTGTATTTTTTTTCTCTCAAATAATCTCTATATGTTTGCGGTATGAAAATACACCTTCATATCATAAGATCAAATAAAATACTGGAAAATATAGTACAGTCCATTTTTAAGTGTTACTTTTCCGGTCAGCCAAACGGACCACCCAAACCAAAATATAGCTGCCATCGATTTATGATCTAACAAATGGAATCCTCTTAAAGAGGATTAAAGTATTTTTTTTTTTTTAAGAATACTAATTTTGAGGAACTCGAATCATAAAAGACGTTTTTGCAAAGTAAACTTTTAGCTTAAAAAATGCTGCGCAATATGACGAGAGTTCAGTGGTTGAGCCTAGAGGTGCCAAATCTAATCTTACTCGACTTGATTTGATCCGAAAATGTATTGAAATATTATGATTTGAACTTGATTCGATCTTAATTTGAGTGACTCGAAACTTGAAATAACATAAATTCAAAATGATTCGAATCTGAACGACACAAAAACCCGAAAAGATCTGAACTAAAAATGATCTGACAAAAAATGATTTGAAAATATAATTTTTTATAAAAATAATTTGCTTTTTAAAATTGAAGTAATAGTTAATTGACTAGTTTTCTATTAATATGAGTAATCTTATTAGCTACAAATCTAAAATCGATAACACTAGTAAATTTTACACTGTTTTTCATGTTACGATAAAATTTTTATATTTAATTGTCATGAAAAAATATAATGGAATGAAATGATTATATGAAATTTAATCTTCAAAATATAGTATAAGATGTTACTAGTGACAATAATTTCATCATTTAAGATTAAATTTTGAGACTAAGAGACATAACATTGCATATTGTATTAACAAATTAAATATATTATTTAAAAAATTTAATATTATTTAATTTTAACGGATTTAAACATGTATATATTATATTCAAATAATATATTTTAATTGAATATAAATATTTATTTTATTGATCTAATCTAACATAACTCGAAACTTGATACAATCTTAAATTAAAAAAATTCAAATTTAATCCGATCAAAACCTCAATAATTCAAAACAGATCGGAACCCAAATGACCCGATTAGAGCCGCTTGCCACCTCAAGCTGAGCCCATTCATGGTTAAATTCGACATTAATCTTTATTGTGTTTTTAATAACGGTAATGAGATGTTGAGGTACGAGGTGAACTGGTTTGTTGACGTAAAACACAGGTGCAAGGTACGATGTAACAGGCACTTCGTTTGTCATGGGGTCCTCTTTCTTTATGACAGCCATATTATTCTTGCCACGTGACATGACTGCCACTATTTGTTATAAATGGCCTTGGCCAACTGTCTCCCATAAAGCCCAAAAGAGAAATAGTTGCATATATTTTTGGGGCCCTTTCATTGGCTTAAATCCTCGTACGGTTTCATCATGGTTAGGATAAACTATTGAGAATTTTTAAGTATTTCAGGGTAATTATCAGTTCTCTTGTAATTATGTGAAAATAAAATAATATATTTAATTTAAATTTTTTTTTTTTTAAAGTATAAGCCTCATGAGCCGCCAAAATTTTCTTGGAGAAAGCCACCACAAACTCCCCCGCTAAATTTCGCACCACCGCACCCCCAACCATCTTACTGAAAAATAGCACGATCAAAATTCACCTTCAGCCGCCCTTCCCCAGGTCTCTGCCACCCTACCTAAGCAACACCCCTAGCCTGAGTTTGTGACTGGTTTGCCTTGGAAAATTCCTCATAACAGGGCAACGCAAATTGTGCCAATTCTTTTGCCTCCCTCCCCTTAGCCTTGACTCTAAGCTTATTTCTATGATCCCATATTGCCTAAGCAGTGATGTAAAATAGCTCCAAGCTCCCTAATGCCCACCCTTCCATCACCTCACGAAGCCATTCCACAAATTCTTTACTTAATCTCTGCCTTTTTCAAAATCAGATTATTGGATCAGGTGTTAAAAACAATTGTTCCATGACGGAGATATATGAGGAGTCAAGTCATAATTGAAATGTGACGTTTGTATTGCTGTGTGGTTTAAAAGATTTAAGCTGCACTATGACTATCAACGATATCCTTTGACGCAGTGGTAGACTGTAAGCATTTAATCCTAACCATTGGTATCAGAGTCAAAGTCACGGGTTGATTCTCAACGATGAAATTATTGAGGGAGAGATTGTTGAATCAGGTGTTGACATCAATTGTGCTCATTCCATAACTCACTAAATTTTGCTTACCATTTAGAACTCGAATGGGAGAAAACATTCTAAATGACCATGGTGTAAGAATCCAAAGGTTTCCTAATAAAAACATTTTTCCTCAAACCCACATTCCATCTCAACCCATTTCACAGGCATAGGGAATCTAGATTTTATAAAATTCTCCACCCTTAACCAACAAAGACATTAAAAGTATGTAAATCACGACACTCCAATCCCCGTTCACGTTTGGATAAACAAAGTTTTTTCCACCGCATCCAATGAATTTTCCTTATGAATCTTCCTTTAGTTCAATTCTTTACGTAAAAATAAAGATAGAGATAACTTGAAGCAACTCATGACACGTAACGAACAAAAAGTAAGTGCTTACTTTGGTTAGGTATGATGATCCTTTGGAAATCTTACAAGTTACAAACAATAACACATTCAACTAAGCAACAAATAAAATCCAACTTGTCATAAAAAATTCAATCGCTCAAAGCAACAAATAAGATCCAGATTTCAATCATTCGAAACAAATTGTACATTTTGTCACGACACCCAAAGTTTGCCTGATTGGAGAACTTCATTCAATTTTATTTTTAATACAAAAGATAAATAAAAAAAATATTCTTTTTCATCAATTTACAAAAATTGTTTCACTTCATCCTCTTTTTAATTCTATTTTCCTCTTAACTGGGTGTGTCAATAGTCATAAAATACAACACTGTTTGACATAAGCCGAAATTAATTCTGTGCATGTATACTTATCTCTGTGGCTCTGTATGAAAATGGCATTGCAGAGATGGAGGCCCCATAAATAAAATTAATGAATACTTTGCTTAGCTGATTTTTGATATGGATCAACCCAACATCGGTCCTCCTTTACGGCATTTTCCCACCTTTTCTTAAAAATCTGCATTTCGATAAAGGATTGTCTCCTCACCTGCATGCATTTTATTTCTCAGTTTCTAGAGAATGGTTGCACGAGAAATTAAACAAGGGAAACAGATCTTGTGCGTTCGTGACAGACAGACACATAGAATGCGAAAAAAGAAGAAGTGATTAGTAACTGAGCTTACTTCAGGTCTATTGTCAACTTTATGGGACTCCAAAGGTGCCTGCAATTTCAAAGACAATGAAAGAATGCCTTTTGTACTCCATAAATAATCGTGCGAAGGGCTACTACAGGTTCAGAATACATACCGGTGCTTCAGAGTTTAAGAAATGTTCCTTTTGAGAAAAACTTATTTGGGCAGTATTTGTCTGCAAGAACAAATGGATGGTACAAAGCAAGAGATAAGCCAAAAACCTCATCAACACCACATGTAAGCATCCTGCTTCATTAAGTTTAGTAATATTTTTGAATACAAAAGTTAAAATTTTTTCCTTATTATTATGTTAAAAAGAACATGGAAGGAGGCTTTATTTTAGGCTGATATTTCCAAATCGAGATTCTTCAATCTGAAAAAATGCTATGCAAGCAGCATTTTAGAGACCTTTTAGAAAGTTTATTTCAATAGAAGGTTGTTAAGCAAGCAGCATTCTGAACGCCTTGTAGAGTGCAAGTAGCATTCAAGAGGCCTTGTAGAAGGATGAGTGGCCAACAATTCTTGAGATATAGAATTTTATAAAGTTAAAGCAACTTGAGCCAAAGATTACGCTCGTAATATAAACTCGGAAATACTTCAAAAATATAAACTCAAATACTTGCCTCATTTTCAGCCATCCCACCGAGTATAGGAAGACCCAGATGAACTATGTACTCAGCATCAACTACACCAACATTTATCATTCGATCACCCTGAAAGATTATCCAAAAAGTCACTAGAATGTCCAAGAGAATTAGAACAAAAGGAGTTATAACATTTGGAAAGTTACTTGCGCACAATAACCCAGCTGCATATCCAGACCCCATGCATGGATCAAGTCATTCTGTAGTTGGGAAAAGTATTCAGTGAGCAATTACCATAAAAGGCAGACAAAATACAGAGTGGGAATATCAGATTTGGACTCTACAATTTCCAGAACAAACAGGTTGTTACTGAACCATATTTAGATTTTAGAGCTAGATCATACCTGGCGCTCAAATTTCTATAACCGACATGAAGTACTATGGTTATAACTTTGACGGTTTGAATGCTCTAATTTAACATAATAAATTGGATCAAAAACACTTCTGGTCCTTGAAATTTACATGGTGTATCAAATTGGTCTGGATCCCAGACACAGTTAACAGAGATTCATCACGTGACCATTACCTGTGCATCAGAGACACAAGTTGACAGTTAGGAAAAGGAATCTGTTGCGCAAATGTTGGTAAGGTGATGAAATTGTAATGAATTTCTATTAATGGTGTGTCAGGGATCAGAACCACACTGTAGCACTCATAAAGTTCAGGGGTGAAATCGATCAAACTGAAACATCAACGACCAATTTGATACACCATGTAAACTTTTGGGACCAAAAGTGTCTTTAAGCTTGAGTAGTCAGTTCAACAGAGGTTATCGAGTACTATGTCCACGGACGGTTGTAACTGGTTCAATAAGAATCCTATACCTGAATCATATGCCAAGCACATTGCCATGCTTCCCTTGAGAAAACAGGTGCCATCATTTCCACCCAACTGCAAAACAAATTCCATTCACTACATAAGAAGCAATTACTCTCCCCTATGATGGTGCCTTTTCTCTTTTCTTTTCCCAATACAGAAAAAGGATTCTCCAGGTTAATATAATTGATCTTACTGAGAATTAAACTGAAAATAAAAGCAATTCAAGAAGTATAGATTTATTAGCTTTTTACCCTATGCATGGGGGAGCAGTGCTGTGGTCATCACATTGTCCGCTGCCTTTAAACTTATACATCCTTCTGTTCAAACATTAGTCAACCAAAAAGCATCAAACTCATGTTGTAATATAAAAATGTAAAATGAAAAAAAAGAAAAAGAAAGCATAAATACTCTGAGAACATATGAACAAATACAGGCAAGTAAACTCTCCAATAGTGAGAAGTCATAAGTCAGACTTGGTTCCATAAAAAAAAGGAGCTTTAAATCTAATATGTGACTGTTTGGCTCCTACAAATCAAAACCACATAGAAAACTAATTTGATATCCAAATATCCTATAGCACAATGGAATTAAGACTTTCGGTCCCTATGAGGAAATTGAGCCTATCAAATTACCATGCTTCTAACATACATGACAGATCAATCTAAATGGCATGCTTTATGGTGGAATTTGAATTTACTTGAAATAGTGATACATTGAACAAAGGTCTCCAAGGGGAAGTAACCCAACACGCAGATGTATCATGTGTACTAGAGAAGCAACAAAAAGGAAAAGAAACAAAACAAATGAACATTTAAAATTTATAACTTAAGCTAAACCAGAGTCAGATTCGAGTAGGCACATTTATGCAGACATAATATTTTTCAACTATCAAGTAGAAAATGTAGATGGCCGAGAAGAACCTTTATTTTATTTCGCATTCATCCAGACAGCACAATCTCCATTAGCATGAGTTTTAACTCTTGAGAGAATGCAACTCTTCAGTATTTACATCTCTCAAGAATCATAAATATTAGCAAATGAATTATTCAAAAAATAACATAACTAAGAGAGCAGATCCCATTTTATCTCAATTTTATGGTTTCAGTCTCTCCAGTCACACGGCAAACATATTCTATGGTCCAGTTGAAATCCTTGGATCAGGTACTTCTGACCGGTAAAATCTCCAAGGTTTGAGCAACAAAATGACCAGTTTGGCCATCAAGACTGTTGGTCTCTTAACATATCTTGCGCCGTGGTTAAAATAGCAAGGCTAAACAGATTTTCCATCCAGAAATCCATTGTTCTCTAAAGGACTGTAGACTTTGACTAACCTGTGCACTCTTGATTTCTTGCTGCGTGCAGTGATTTGATGATGCACCTCTGACTTTGCAAGATCAAGTGCTGGTTGTGATATCTCAAGCCCCTCATCTTTAACAATAGACAGATATCTACGGATGATTCAATATGTTCAAGATATGAATTCTAGCATTGCTCACCATGAGAAGAATAGAAAAGAAAAAAATTGTTCAACAGTACAACTTTAATATTTCAAAACTTTTTAAGTTTATATTTAGTCATTACCAATCAAAAAGAGGTGAAAGGGATTTTAAAATAGTTGCAGAGGGCTAATATACTAAGAAATATATATCCTATATCCAATTCCTGAAAACAAAACAATAAAATTATATTCTTGAAACTTTTATATAACATCAAATGTCGTTTTCTTTACATTCAACTAGACTAGCTCATAGTCAGAACCATTGATGATAGCCAAGAACCTAGGATTTCTATGTAATTGAATTCCAGATCATCTCTGGAAAACTGCAATTCCTGGATAGAAGAACATCACATGAAAGTTCTCAAAATGTTTGAAAATGCGAGTGGCAGCATATCCTAGAACCAGTGAGTCTCACAGTACTCAAAAATATCGAAGCAACTCCTATGTATTAATAACAGAAACTTTTTCTTGTACAAATTATAAGAGAAGGGATCATCTAAAAGGAGTAAGATATAAGGGCAAGTTGTCTCTAAGCAACATTAATCAAATTGCTTGTTGGCTTCAGAATATGTACAGTTCTTTAATTGCAGTTTTAGTATACCACATTTGAATAGCAAAGCACCAGGTTTATTGCTTCAGATCATAATGTTACGATCTTGGCAATTGACAGCATTTAGAGATTCTACAGATGTTACTGTCGTACTACTATTTTTTTTGCAAACAATTTTCCTAATTTTTCATATGGTTTTTAATATATATGAAAGGCAGACATCTTCTATTTTGCTTGAAACATAAAAAAAATCCAAGACTAGGAACCCTTTGTACTGTGTTAATCTTCTACAGCTGATACTCTGGTCACTGGTTCTTGCATTTATGAAGTTGACCCAAAAATGTTTTGGGAGGCTGCTACCTCAGTCAGCCCTCATTTGACATGGAGCTTAATTCTACCATTAAAGATGTTCAAGGTTTCTTGAATAAGAACCCTTTGTACTGTGTTATTCTAATTAGCATAAATGCCAATCGAGCTGCAGATTGGGTGGCAAAAATGGCCAGGAAAGGGGCATGCACCTACAACTGGACCCTCTGCCCCATCCCCTATTGCTTTCTATTTTGAACAATGATGTAATCCCTTCTTTTCAACATTAATGAATTACTTTCTCTTGTCAAAAAAAAAAAAGACGAGTGAAATTTGACAGTGATCATTTTCAGGAAACTCAAGCTCAATCCAGAGAAGTTGGAACACATCATGCTTACCGTTTTGGATTAAAATTCTCAACTCCAAGGTCCTCGTCCCAAAGAAATATATAGTTGTATTCAGCAACTATGTCTGGATGCAAGAAGCGCTTGGCAAACCACCTATAATATCATTCATTTGCATTTCATACAAAAGTTAAAATATGTTCCATGTTTCCATTTGCCGTATTTTTTGCATGTGTCTCAAATCAATTTTTTTTGGAATAACTCAACTTAAAATCAAAAGAAATTTTGGAATAACTCAACTTACCATTTTGTTTGATTTATCGCAGACACATGTATGGCCTGATAATTCCATGCTAAATCCTTCCATTCATCCACAAAACCGTCATAATGAAAAAGCATGACAACAAAATCGCTTGAAGGAAACTGTAATGAAGTAAAAGATATTAAGAACCAATATGAAAAGATAACTTTCAGAGCAAAAGGGCACTAAAGGAGTGATCATTACCTTTTTAACAATTTGGTCGACAATTTCTTTTTGCTTAATTCCAACTGCAATGGCTAACAAGCTCTTTGAAGGGTTTGGATCGCCCTGACATTGCAATAAGCGAAGATCATTTAGGCAGGCAAGCATGACTTTCAAGTTATGGAATTTGCAATCTTTCTAATTTCCAGGAAAAATTCCACATTGACTATCCATAAAGTACATTTTTCACAGTGTAACTCCACAAAGGCCGCATTTCCAAGTTGGATGTTTTCACAATGATTCCTTGAGGTAATGCCTCACTCCCTGGGCGACTGCATTGATTCTAAGTAACAAAAAAAGGTGAAAATTTTGAAATTTTTTTTACAAAATATCTTCATGTGCCAATATAAAAGAAATTTCCATTTACATATAAAACAAACCTTGCATGTAATGGATTTTGAATGCTGCATTGTATCAATAACTTCCCACCTTTTTAATCTCTGCAGACATGTTTTACAGTATAGATACATCCGAATCAGTAAAATCTAATTATTAAGTACATTGTTTCAATCTATCCATGCAAAATTGTAGTTCCATCCAAATACGGAATTCGAAAACAGAGTTAAGGTTGGACACTATCGAAACTCAAAAACCCAGATTTTGTTTGTCCACAAAAAAATGGATGTACATAATTAGAGCCTAAAACTTCATAAGCCATACATAACCACTAATATTTCAAGAACCTAGTTAATTCTACGGAAATCTTCAACTATGGTACCCCATTTTCGTTCAACAAATCATGCAAGATCCTTATGTTTCATAATGCATACTTCTACAGTTTTGCTCTATCTACTGTTCACCTACAAATATATCAAGGTCAGCACTTCTGTAGCATCAAGCACAGGAATTAGAGCTCTAAAAGTACTACACCACCACCATTTGTAGTGTTAGAAGTGTCCTATTTTCATTTTGAAGTCAAAACCACAATATTTAAATTTCCAAACATTTCTCGCTAATCGATTTGTTTGCAATTTCTAGTTTACATGTAATCATTTGTCACTGATGGTCGAGTGCTTCAACCAAATCAAATAATTTGAATTAGTTATCAAACAAAAGTGTACATTTACTTATCATTAACTGACAAATCATATTCAACCTCAACAGCTCAATGCAAGTAGATCATCTTACACAAGGGGCACTCAAATCAAATTCTACATAACAAAACATCCCAGTATACCATTCTGCTTACCCCAAAAAAGGAAAAAAAAATTGCAATTAAAGTAAAAAAAATGTACTGATATACATACTTCTTTGAATTCCTTTGCTAGATAAGCACTAGCAATGAAGTAAGCACCACAAATCAAAGAAGCTGCAATGAGGAGACTGCAGAGGCATGATTTACTCTTTGAATCTAATGGTACAGAAGCCTGAGAAGGTAATTAAACATAGTAGAATGGAAGTTATTACTTATGATCACAATCTACTTGCATGGTGATCAGATTAGAATGTCAAATGGCATAAAGAAAACAGAAGAGGAGAAAATAGAAAAGAAACAAAACCAGAGAAAAAGTCCAGTTAAAAAAGAGAGCATGCTTCCAAACATGATGGTGCAATTGGCAAATGATAAAGTTCGAGCGATGATCATTAAGCTGACATCCATCAATTTGTTTGTCAAATACCTAATCCATCTAATTACAAAATTTATCTTCAATCATAAAAGCATGACGACCAAGTCATTGGGTGTCCAAAGCTCACCTAAATAAAACAAAAGCAATTGAAAATGCAAAGCAGGTGCAAAGCCATGTTTGGGTGATGATCTTGATAAGACAGAAATTATCACCTTGTCAACTGAAAATTCAGCAAGATATTAAATGCAAATCATCCTATACAAATTGTCAAAACACAACTTATACAAACTGGACCATTTTTTCAAAACTATCATCGGTGTGAACATAGTCATCAATCCCACTTTAACAAGCGTAAAACCAACAGGTTCCAGAATATAATTTCATGGGAACTTGAAATCCTCAATTTTGGTCGTGGTAAAAGGCCCCGCAATACTAATTACTCGTTGCTTGGGGTCCATGAAAATGAACGTTTATGCTAAATGTAGCCCAATTCAATTACTTCAAGTGGTGGATAACAAGACGCGAGGAATCTGATGAAGAGGAGATGAACGGCATTCAGAATTTTAGTTTCTATTCTTTCCCTCAGATTTCTCAATAGCCAAACATAGCTTAAAGGAAATGCAATGAAGATTCTTCATAAGTTCAGCCTATGCTTTTAAATTAAATTTCTTATATCTCAAAATCAACCAAACCCACCGAGATGAATGCTTTCACGAGCCTAATCAGAAGAAAAAAAATTAGACCCCTGTTTGGTTGCTTCTTTGTGTAAGGCAATGAACTTAACTAAAAAAGAATTTCAAAATAAAAACCAACATTAAACATAAAACCCAAAATCTAATTTTGGTTCAATCCCTTCTGTTTTCTCAGCAACCAAACAGAACTTCAAGGAAAATAAAGAAATTTCAATCTTAAGAAAGAAAAAAAAAAGGCTGATAAAGTGCTCTCTTTTTTTTATACAAAAAGTACTAAAATGAAATAAAACAATCAACATCAATCATATTCCTTTATCAGCATGTTAAAAAAAACACTAATCAAGTTCATTTCAAAAAGAAGTAGAATCAACTCCCACAAGTGAAAAACTTTAGATACATACACAAGTGAACAGGAGAGAGTTTGAGAGAGACAGAGAGAGAGCTTACACAATTGAATGGCTTCATTTTGGAGGAGAAATCATCCAAAGCTTAACTACAGGAACTCAAAAAGAAAAGAAGAAAGAAAGCACCTTTTAACTTCCGACAATAAAAGTCTGCATATAAAGGAAAGAATAAGGCATCGGAGAAAAGTACCAAGCAAACAAAGAAAGAGAGAAAATAAAATGATCGAAAAAGGAAAGTTGGTGAGAGACGGGTTGAACAGTGAATAGACGATCAATTTAAGGAGGAATTCTGTCAGTAAAACGGCGCCGTACTGGGAACTGGATAAGCAAATGTAACAAACAAGCAGCACCGAAAGTTCAAAAGTCACCATTTACACCAACCATGTAAGAGAAATATTAAAAGAAATGAAAATCTGTTTATTTAATAAAAGAAAATAAAATCGAAGGTTTTTAAGGCGGTGAGACACAGAGACTAGAGAGAGATACTGAATAAGAATTAAAAGAAGCGCTTACTTTTTGAGTGTAAAACTAGAGAGGATACATCGGATTTGTTATATAGTGAGAATTGAGAGAGACAGAAAGAGAGATTCACTTTAGATTTGTTGTATAGTGAGAGTTAAAATTAAATTAATAGTGTTATTACGAGTTTGAGTGAGGATGAATTCAGATTATATCGATTTTAAATTGTGTTAATCACTTTAAATTCAAATTATTTTGAACTTTTGATAATTCGGTTTTAGTTTCGACCAAATTTTACCATCTTTATATAAAACTAATATATGTTCTTGCGATTCAACTCAAACACCTATCTCTCAAATGGTCTCACATCGATGATGGTCAAAAAAAATATTTTTAGCAAATTAATTTTGTTCCCATTGCCTTTCAGAAAATTGAAGAAAAGAAGTTATATATACTTTTCTTTATAAATAGAAAATTATAAATACATAAAAAAATTTACAAAAAATAAATTTTCTTTCATATAAAAAAAGAACTTTGATCCCATCCAGGGAAAAAACAAATAAAAGGGGACTTTCGCAACCCTTTGGTAGTATATTCTTTTGGGTATATTATTGTCCTTTTGCGTTTAATCTGCTAGCAAAATTTCCTTTTTCCTCCTATAAAAAATCATAACGATTTGTAAATCTATTTATTATTTTATTTCATTTTTTTTTAACAATTTAACGTTATACTAAAGAATAATTTTAAAAGTTCAACATATGATTAAAATTTTTAAAAGACATAGTTTCACAAAGATACAAAAATATCTACTCATATGAGATAATATTAATTACGACAATTAATCTTATAAAAAAATAATAAAGAGATTTACAATTTATTTTTATTTTTTAAAATAGTGTAGAGTACCTGGTTAAATCTTAGTTATTGGTTTTTCAAATGATGATACGTTTTTTCCTTATTAAAGAAAAGAGTGATGATCCCAAGAACTCAGTTTCGTAGAAGTTACCACGGAATTAAAAAAATCAACTAGTAATCAAAAAGAAATTAAATAGTTATTGTTTCAAAAAATTTAATAAAAAAAATTTAAATATTAAAATTACTATTCAACTTTTTCATGATTATTAATTGATTTTTTTTTTTGTTTCGTGATGATTCTTACGAAATCGAATTCATTATATTACCATTTTAAAAAAATGAGACGTCTTTTAAAAATTAGGTAAAAAAAAATAGAAATTGAACCTGCTAGTTTATAGATTTAAGAAAAAGCCATAAGCTCTTCAAAAAAAAAATCATAAATTGTCTTATAAGAACTAACTAGGATGATGATGAACCTGTTAGAAGTTCATCTTATATTATTTGATAAACTCTTCTTATAATCAAAGCATGTGTACATAGAAAATTAAAAATTCATACCTCCAGTAAATTGTGATGAATTATCCATGCTAGCTTTATGATTCCTGCAAAGGAGATGCAAATTTCTTCTATGGAGAAACTACTCTCTACCCCTTTTTTTTTATGTCTCAACAGCTTGCTAAGAGTAGCTGACCAAAGACATTAAAAGGAAACTCAATGGGCCAGTTTCCTTCAGCAAATGGGTGAGAGTAGGGGCCTCCATATGTTTATTAGTGTGGCCCATCCCATTATGGGCTTAATGACCAAATGTAATGCTAGTCCATATAATATAAATACATACAACAATCTCCCACTTGGACAGCATTACATTTAATCTCAACATAAACACAAAAAAAAAAACCTTGTTCAAAATGTGCCTTCAATTATAAGCTAATGAACGATACACCGACAGGGCATACGACACATGACCAATAATTGCAATCACGTAACTTAGGTCGATGAGATGCAAGTGCAGTATGGAAATAATCATAAGAGTGATGAACACTCATTTCCATAAGAAGCCCTAGAGACAAATCTGAAAGTCTTTAAAGCAATAAGTCTTGTCCAAAATGTAGTTGCAGTACCCAGTGTAGTGACTATATCGACAGGATATACGACACCAAACTTATACTCACAACCACTTGACTCAGACATAGACTAAAATAGATTGTCTCTTATAGATAATAAGCCTTGTCCATAATGTGCGTGATTCAGGCATGAGACTAATCAATATGTCTCAATACATAAAGTACGCCCTGTCCAAAATGCACGTGACACAGGCATGAGACCAAACATAATGTCTCATTTCATAAACAATCGCCTTGTCCAAAATGCGCGTGACCCAGGCACGAGACTAATCAAAATGTCTCATTACATAAACAATCGCCTTGTCCAAAATGCGCGTGACCCAGGCATGAGACTAATCAAAATGTCTCATTACATAAATAATCGCCTTGTCCAAAATACGCGTGACTCAGACATACATTGACATTGCTATATTTAAAATAATAACAATAATAATATGAGCATGAATAATGTAGTCAAATAATCAATGATTACAGAACTCCCACTAACTAAATACAACAGAAGATTCTAACAATCCCAAATGAGTCACATGCTCTAGAAACAATTTTGGAGCTAAACCTTTAGTTAGTGGATCAGCTAACATATGCTCTGTAGAAATATGCTCAACACAAATACAAGACTCAGCTATTTTCTCTCTTACAATCAAAAATTTAATGTCAATATGCTTGGAGCGAGAAGAGCTCCTAGTGTTTCGAGAGAAAGCAACTGCTGCAGAATTGTCACAAAATATCTTCAGCGGCCTTGAAATGGTGTTCACAACACTTAGCCCCAAGATAAAATTCCGCAACCATATAGCCTGACATGTAGCCTCATAACAAGCAACATATTCTGCCTCCATTGTAGAGGAAGCTGTAAGTGTCTGTTTGACACTCTTCCAAGAAACAGCTCCTCCTGCCATCATAAAAACATAACCAGAAGTGGATCTTCTGTCATCTGGACAACCAGCAAAATCAGCATCAGAATATCCAACTACTTCAAGAATATCATATCGCCGATATGTAAGTACTAGATCTTTAGTGCCTTGCAAATATCTGAGTACTTTCTTTGCAGCCTTCCAGTGAGCCAAACCAGGATCACTCAAGTATCTTCCAAGTACACCAACAACATAAGCAATATCAGGTCGTGTACATACTTGAGCATACATCAAACTACCCACAACTGATGAATAGAGAATTGTTTGCATTTGAGTCCTTTCATTATCATTCTGAGGGCATTGAGACTTAGAAAATTTATCACCTTTTACAATAGGTGCTTTCCCAGGAGAACAAGAATGCATATTAAACCTACTTAGAACACGATCAATGTAGGTTTTCTGAGACAATCCAAGAATGCCTCTAGTTCTGTCACGAAAAATCTGGATGCCCAAAACATAAGAGGCCTCACCAAGATCCTTCATATCAAAATGAGATGACAACATGCGTTTTGTCTCAAACAGAAGCTCAATGTCATTTGCAGCGAGTAATACATCATCAACATAAAGAACAAGAAAGATATACTTACTCCCACTAACCTTTAAATATATGCATTGATCAACAAGATTCTCCTTGAAACCGCAAGAGGTAACAATCTCATCAAACTTTAGATACCATTGTCTCGATGCCTGCTTAAGTCCATAAATGGACTTGTTAAGCTTACACACCATGTGTTCCTTTCCTTCCACTTGGAAACCATTTGGTTGCATCATGTACACATCCTCAAATAGATTTCCATTAAGGAAAGCTGTCTTGACATCCATTTGATGAAGCTCAAGATCAAAATGAGCCACCAATGCCATAATAACCCGAAAAGAATCCTTGGTAGAAACAGGCGAGAAAGTGTCCTTATAATCAATGCCTTCTCTTTGGTTAAAGCCCTTAGCAACAAGTCTAGCTTTATACCTTTCTACTTGACCTTCAGAATTATACTTGGTCTTAAAAACCCATTTGCAACCAATTGGCGTATAGCCACATGGTAGTTCAACTAAGTCCCATACACCGTTTTGACACATCGATGCCATCTCATCATGCATAGCATCTATCCAATATGAAGATTGAGGACTATCAATGGCTTCCTTAAAAGAGGCTGAATCAAGAGACATACCAGTATTAAACTCATGCTCCTGCAAATAGACAATATAATCATCGGAAATTGCTGGTCTACGAATTCTCTGTGATCTCCTCAAAACAATATTATCAGATCCCACATCAACATCGGCTATAGTGTCAACAACTTGGTCTTGGACAATAGCATTGTTTCCCTCTGTCAATGGTGGTGCAGCCACTGATGGAGGGGTAACCTGAATAGGTATAACAACACGCTCCTCCCTAAATACAACTTCACGTGGCACTGAACTCCCACTGTCACTAACATCCTCGAAGAAGATGGCTCGATCAGATTCAATGACTCTAGTAACATTAGAAGGGCAATAAAATCTAGAGCCTCTTGAACCCACACAATAGCCAACAAAATAACCAGTAATGGTCTTAGGATCAAGTTTCTTCTGCTGAGGATTATAAAGTCTTATTTCCGCTTTACAGCCCCAAACACGGAAATGATTCACACTAGGCCTCTTTCCTGACCATAACTCATAAGGAGTTTTAGGAACTGACTTACTTGGTACTTGATTCAAAACATATGCAGCAGTTTTTAAAGCTTCACCCCACAAAAATTCAGGCAAAGTGGAATGACAAATCATACACCACACCATATCCATAAGAGTACGATTTCTTCTTTCTGCAATACCATTCTGTTCAGGAGTTCCAGGCATTGTATACTGAGCCTCGATACCACATGCCTCGAGAAATCTAGCAAAAGGTCCAGGATTTCTACCAGTTTCATCATATCTCCCATAAAATTCACCTCCTCTATCCGATCTTACCGCTTTAATTTTCTTATTTTTCTGGAGTTCCACAGCAGCCTTGAAAGCCTTAAAAGCTTCCAATGAGTCTGATTTTTCTCGAATGAGCTCAACACAACCATAGCGAGAATAATCATCAATAAAGGTGATGAAGTATCTATAATTCCCCAAAGCGGCAGGTGAAAATGGACCACAAATATCAGTATGAATTAAATCTAGAACATCATGACTTCTACTGATCTTTTGTTTTCTAGTTTTCGCTGGAAGTTTCCCTTTGATACATGCAACACAAGTTTCGAAATCAGAAAAATCCAAGTCATCTAGTATGCCATCTTTAATCAACCTCTCTATTCTTTCTTTAGAAATATGACCCAACCTTTTGTGCCACAACATGGAAGAGTTTTTATTGGATCTAGCACGTTTAGAACCAACTACAGCATTCACAACAGAGAAACTAGAAGAAGCAGGATCTAAAATAGGAAGCAAGTCAATTTTATACAAACCATCATACAAAGTAGCAGTACCAACCATAACAGAGTTATAAAAGATCATAGTCTTTCCAATTCCAAAATGAAAAATATATCCACATTTGTCTAGAACAGAAACAGAGATAAGATTTCTTCTGATGGAAGGTATAAAAGCAGTATCAGACAAGTTCAAAACATGTTTAGAAGCCAAAATAAGTCTGACTGTACCAATGTGTTCAACTTTAACCTTCACACCATTGCCCATATTTACTACTAGCTCTGTATCAATTGGTCTTCTGCGGTTTCTTAAATCCTGCAAAGAATTTGTAGTATGAATAGTTGCACCAGTATCTAGCCACCAAGTATCAGAAGGCACATCAACTAGATTAGACTCAAAACACACTAGTAGGGAATGTGTACCTTTTTTGTCTAACCAGGCTTTAAATTTCCTACAATCAACCTTTTTGTGCCCAAATGAATGACAAAAATTGCACCTTCCTTTAAAAACTTCATTCTTTGGCCTAGTTGGAACACTCGCATTAGCTTGTTGAAAAGGCCTCCAAGATGGAACACTCGCATTAGCTTGTTGAAAAGGCCTCCAAGGTTTCTTCATCTTGTTAGAGTTGCTACTGTTACCCTTGAAGAACTTCATTTTCTTCCCTTTATCATCAGTTATCATGAAGGCAGTATGAGACTTGCCCTTTTTCATCATCTCTTCTTCTTGAGTTACAATGGCAGTCATTTCACTTAAGCTCCATTCATCTTTTTGAGCATTATAAGAGGTCTTGAGTGCATCATACTGAGATGGCAAAGATTCAAGCACTTGCCATACTAGAAAACTATCTGCTAACTCAACTTTCATCCCTTTGAGCTTGTTAAAGAAATGAGTAAGCTTCATGATGTGCTCTCGGACTCCACTAACCCCATCATAAGTTGTGGTAGTAAGAAGTTTCATCAGAGATCCCTTTTCTGCCTTATCAAACTTAATAAATTTCTTTCCAACTGCATCAAGATATTCTTTGGCGCTACCAGTATCAGCTATGCTCTGCTTGATAGACTTGTCAATCGTATACTTCATAATCATGAGACAAGTCCGATTAGAATGCACCCATTGCTCATAACTAGCCTTTTCAGCTGCAGAACTTTCATTAGTGGGCTCAACAGGCGCTTCGACCCTCAAAGCCAAGTCCAAATTCATGATAGCCAAATTAATGGTGAGAGACTCATACCAATCCTCATAATTGGTTCCAGTTAGACTCTTGATGGCAGACAAAGAGAGAGACAGAGCCGCATTGCCATAAGCTAAGGAGAATATAAGAAAATTTATTATGCATGTGGAACAAGAAACATGCACCCATAAATGTCTCCATTAGGCAATCTTATATTCATGCTAGAATCTTATTCAAAATAGACTTTTACGCACTATGCTAGAGCCTAAGATACATAAAAGGCTCTTACGCATGATAAAGCAAAATAATTAAATACAATGACTTAAAATGACCCGCTACCGAAAGAGTAGGACTAGGCCACCAAGTGTCAAGCACTTAACTATTATCTTTATCGTCCTAAGCATCCTACCAAATAATGGTTTGCCGACTGGACAAATTCATTATCCGTATGGATCTTAGTATAATATCATTTGAATCAATAATAACAACTCCGATAATTTATCATGACTAGTTCCACGAGAGGTGGGTACATAGCCACTCTAAACCATCTGTATTACAACAAAATGACATAATCCATATGAACAAAAATTCAGTTATTTATTTATTGATTTATTATTTATTATTTTATTTTATTTTATTTTTTTTAAAAAAAAAATTGAGCAATATCACAAAATTCATAAACTCAAAAAAAAAAAAAAAAAAAAATTTGCAATACAAGATTGTAGCAGAACACTCAATTATTAATCAAGACCATAAACCCAGTCAATGCTCCAAGTTTAAATTGAAGGCCAAGAACCCATTAAACAAAATAATACATAACATTATGGGCAGATAACATACTGGAGTTTATATTAAATATATACGCTTTATGTATCCCATTACCGCCCATTATAAACTCACGCATGGCACATTGGAGGAGTTTATATAAAATATTTATTCTTGATGTATCCCATTACTGCCCATTACAATCTCACGCATGGGCATGTGTTATGAAGACCAAAAAACATGTGGGGGACCATAAAGAATATATAATAAGAATAACATAGCTTTATGGGCAATACATAGAAAAGAAAACTTAGCATCGGTTGGCAAATGAAGCATGCAGACCCAAAAAAAACACATGGGGCCATAAAGAATATAATAAATAATAAAGACAACATAGCATTATGGGCAGATGTCATATTGGAGGTTATAAAAAAAAAAAAAACTATGTATGCTTTATGTAGTGCTTTTAAAATAATAAGGAACATCTTTATGGGCAATATATATAAAAAGAAAAAAAACTTTCACCGGTGGGCAAAGCATATCAATTAGAATTTATGGGCAAACATAAAAAAAAATTAGTACCGGTGCTTTAAAGAAAATATATATAACCAAGCACAATGAGTAATGGGTAGTGCTGTTAATAGTAACCAATCACTTGATGTAGTGCTGTTAACAGTGCTTCACCATATTTCTTTCTTTGTAAAAAGACAGGTACAGTATTTTGCACGAGAACGAGCTATAGCTGTGCTAATTTCTTGGATTACGAGGATGAGACTTATGCTGTTCTTACTGAACAGGTAGAGTATAGTAGTTATTAGTTTTCTTGTGATGTTCTATTTTAATTTTTTGAACTACCTCCTCCCTCTCATCAAAAACAAAAAAGCAACAGCAAAACAAAAAAAAAAAAAGGAAAGAACACGGCCATGAAAATAAGAAGATGGCTCTGATACCAATTGTTAGAAGTTCATCTTATATTATTTGATAAACTCTTCTTATAATCAAAGCATGTGTACATAGAAAATTAAAAATTCATACCTCCAGTAAATTGTGATGAATTATCCATGCTAGCTTTATGATTCCTGCAAAGGAGATGCAAATTTCTTCTATGGAGAAACTACTCTCTACCCCTTTTTTTTTATGTCTCAACAGCTTGCTAAGAGTAGCTGACCAAAGACATTAAAAGGAAACTCAATGGGCCAGTTTCCTTCAGCAAATGGGTGAGAGTAGGGGCCTCCATATGTTTATTAGTGTGGCCCATCCCATTATGGGCTTAATGACCAAATGTAATGCTAGTCCATATAATATAAATACATACAACAGAACCAACTAGGACACACAGGAATAAATAAACAAAAACTAAATGGTACGTTACAAAAAATTCAGAAAACAGCTACGTACATTTTGGAGTGACAATATTTTTTTTTATATATTCTTTTAGATCAAGAGATTTATTGTTAATTACTTTAATCTTTTTTAATAACATCAAAATTTGACCGGTAACATAAATTAACGGGCCTAAAAAAAATTATTTGTGCTCACGGACGAACTTTTATTGGTTCACACGTTAAGATAATAAAGTTGTTATACCCATTTTACAATGTAAGATTTTAAATTTGATATTTTTCATATTTTATTTATGGTAATTAAAAAATAATTTAATTAAATAATTTATTTTTTTAATCTATAAAACAAAAAAAATCATACACCTCAAAATTTTGAATTCAAAACGTACCTATAAAAACCAATTGAGGTTCGAACAATTCCTCCACTACCCGAAAAAAAAAATTGGTATACCCATTTATGTAGTTTTATATTTATCCGTTGAAAGAAAGAAAAAACGATGAAATAAACCGGACCAAATTGGATAATTGATATTTATGTTTACACAATGAATATTTTAATATTATTCCTTTCTTAAGTTGACCCAACACGGAAGGAGTCATGGACCAAATTGGATAATTGATTATAATGATATTATATATAAATAATTATCATTATTTTTATGGGATTATCTAACTTACAACCACGTTGTTGTAAGTTAGTATTCATGTACACCAAATAATTTGACAAAATTGCTTTAAGATATTATCTAAAAATTCACTAAAGTAAAGCATTTTGTAATTATGAATTTTTAAAAAATAAAAAATATCAAATTGTATGGTCGCTTGAACAAAGCCCATTCACGGGTGGGCAGCACTTTCGATCGTTTTCAACCGCGCTAGCCAAACAAATTTTACAAATCAACTAGATTGGTTTTCGACTCAATGGTGATGTTATTTTCAATAATAGTTTTTAGAATATATAAGATCTAAAATTGGGTCGTCTCTAACCACATAGATGGCATGTGAGGGTGATACTCGATTTCAAAATGTAGATGTTGTCAAGTTTATTTCAACGTTATCGAAGGTGCACTTTTCCGATCAACGATTGATACAGCCAATACAGTCACCCTCCAGTAGCCTAACGACACCTGGAACAACATTCCTCCAATAACCAAACGATGCGTGGCCACGCCCCTAAGTCACCCTCTAGTAGCTTGCTGACATGGGGTACAATTCCCCTTCAACGACTGAGCGACACGTGGACGAGCAGTTGACACAACTGTCGTCACTCGCGGACTCCTCATACAAAAATGTAAGTGTAATTGTAGGGATTGAGCCACCTCTAAACACGCGACAAGGCCTTTCATCAGAAAAGCGAGATCTCAGAGATCACACCATCCCGGGCACGTGGCCAACTTGTCTCCAGAACGCTATAAAGGGCCCAAGGTATATGAACTCACCATCATCTCCAATCTCAAGCTCATTACTGAAACACTTGTATCCCAACTCCATCTTCTCGATATCTTGTCTTAACGCACATCTAACAGTCCGATTTAAGGTTCCCCGTGATCTTCAAACGCATGATCTCTGGTTCAGACCGACGGGATCCCCCAAGAGAACAACGCCCTCGTCACTCAGGGACAGATTCCCCTGACTTCGGAGGGGTGGCTGCGAAGCATCTCATTTTTCCTGAGGTTCGGAAAGAAAGCCAATAGCTCTTGCCTCCGCCTTCTCACCACACTCCTACGCAAACTGGCCTTTTCGACGACGAACTCCTTGTCGATAGTTATTCTACCACTGAGCCTTGACCACCCGGCGCCAGTCGATCTAGAGGAAGCTCTTCCTCCAAAAGCAACCTCAACTTAGACAAGTGGATCGAAAAGATGGAGGAAAAATCAACGAAGCCTTTAAGTACTGAAGTCACATTGTTCTGGATGAACTCAACATCCAGGACCCTCCGTTTACACAGGAGATCCTCGGGGCCTTGCTCCCGTCGAGTTTTAGAATACCGCAAATCAAACCCTATGACGGTTCGGTGGATCCCCTGGACCACCTACAACATTATAAGACGACCATGACATTGCATCGGCATTCCAATCTAGTTATATGCCGAGCTTTTCCCCGAACGCTCAAGAAAACTGCCAGTACGTGGTATTCACGCTTGAAGCCAAGAAGCATTGGCACTTTCAGAGAACTCAGCTACGCTTTGTCTTCCCATTTTCTTAGTAGCAAGGGACCTAAAAAGACTTTGGAAAGCCTAT
The DNA here is from genome assembly GCA_023935145.1 of Bretschneidera sinensis. NCBI lineage: Eukaryota > Viridiplantae > Streptophyta > Magnoliopsida > Brassicales > Akaniaceae > Bretschneidera > Bretschneidera sinensis. Next base: position 116,986,178 of record CM043700.1, read on the forward strand.
TAAACATCATCGAGCATCGAAGGGAGAGGCTTCGAGCCTACATATCAAGGTTCAACACTGCCGTTTAGGAGATCCCTGATCTTGATCCCAACGTTCAGATGTTGGCATTCAAAAACAAACTAAGATCTAGGATCTTTAGCTCCAAGCTCACCAAGCGGTCGCTTGAGGACATGAACGAAGTCTTGGCCTAAGTTGAAAAGTACATGCTAGCAGAAGATGACCAAGCCTTCCAAAGATAGAGGGAAGGAAAAACGGAGAAAAAGAGGAAAAACATCGACCCTCACAGTGGGGTAGTTAAAAGACCGGCATAAGGCCCCCGCTCGCTTTGAGAGCTTTACCCCTCTCAATGCATCTAAGACCAACATCTTGATGCAACTCGAGGACAGGTCAATCCTCTAGTGGCCCTCGAGACTGTAACACCTCAACGGAGACCAAAAAAAGTGGTGTCGGTTCCATAGAAACCATGGGCATGGCATTGAGAAGTGTCATGCCCTAAAGCAATAGATTGAGTCCCTCATTAATCGAGGGAACCTGAAGGAGTTTACCGGATCGCGACAAGGGATAATGCTTGACCAACCCAGGAGAAGCCATGGACGTCTCTCCTGTCCAGATCGAGAATGTCAAAACCTCCGAAAAAGTCATAGGCCTAACCGAGAAGAGCATGGTTGAAAGGACCAAGAAGTCGCGGCGACCAAGGTTATTAAGACAATTTGTGGGGGCCTCGCCGCCGAGGGTAACTAAAGACAGAACGGTAAGGCATATGCCAGATCCTTGGCCTCCTTCAGTGGCCCCCATAAATGAAAGAAGATAAACCTAGTGATCTCCTCCATGAATGACGATTTAGATGGGCTACAAACCCCACACGATGTTGTTGTGGTGGTCTCCCTTCTTGTGGCTAATCATGAGGTCAAGTGCATCCTGGTAGACAATGAGAGTTCGAAATACTTCTTGTTCTATGACGCTTTCAAGCGGATGCAGCTGAAAGACGACTAGTTGGAACTAATCTTCACGCCGCTGTATGGTTTTGCAAGGACTCCGGTGTTCGCTAAGGGTAGTGTAATCCTCCCTATCACTGCAGGAACGACTCTGCAAACAACTACTATGCAAACCACATTCCTAGTGGTTAAGCAGCCATCATCTTATAACATGATCCTCGGTAGACCCACCCTTAACAAACTAAAAATGGTTGTCTCCACCTACCATTTAAAGATGAAGTTCCCCACCAACGGTGGGGTAGGTGAAGTCAAGGGAAACCAACAGATCTCCCGATTCTACTATCTGAGTGCAATAAGGGAAGGGAAAAGGATAAAAACCTTTCCCCTCGAAGTAGAAGACTTTAGAGACGAAGTAAAAACCCCTAGGGGCTGAGCTGTGGATGAGCTGATCGCTATCCTCTTTGGTAAGGATATCTCTCGGATAGTCCAAATCTACTATGACCTTCCCGAGGACCTCAAAGATTTCCCTCTTTCCTTTATTCGGAAGAATCAAGATTTGTTCGCTTGGTCAGCATTAGATATGCTTGGGATCAACCCTGAAGTCATCGTACACAGGCTAAACATAGACCTGAGGCACAAGTCGATCATTCAAAATAAAAAATCCTTCTCCCTAAAGTGGCAAGCCACCATCAAATCCGAGGTAAACAAGTTGCTCGAGGCCTACTTCATCCGGGAAGCGGATTACCCCGATTTGGTATCCAATGTAGTGATGGTTTGGAAGCCCAATGGCAAATGATGGATCTACATCGACTTCACTGATCTAAACAAAGTCTGCCCGAAGGATAGTTTTCCTCTGCCATGAATTGATCAGCTAGTCGATGACACTTCGAGGCACGAGCTTCTAAATTTTATGGTTGCATATTCCGGTTACAACCAGATCTTCATGCACAAGCCCGACCGAGAAAAAACGATCTTTGTCAAGGGCCAAGGGTTATATTGCTACAAGGTTATCCCCTTCAGACTCAAAAATGCCGAGGCAACTTACCAAAGGTTGGTGAAGAAAATCTTTTATAGGCAAATCGGAAGGAACATGAAAGTCTATGTAGATGACATGTTGGTCAAAAGTAATAAGGCCAAAGACCACAACTCTAACCTGGAGGAGGCATTTGAGGTGTTACGCCGATACCAGGTAAAGTTGAATCCCGCGAAGTGCGCATTTGGAGTCAAAGAGGGAAATTTCTTGGCTTTATGGTCACCCAGAGAGTGATAGAAGCCATCTTAGAGAAAATCAAAGCTATCCTCGGCATGATTCCCTTTAGAATGGTAAAAGAAGTACACTGGCTGACCGGGCGAATGGCGGCCCTTAACTGTTTTATGTCAAAATCTGCAGAAAAGTACCTTGCCTTCTTTAGAGCCATCAAGAAGGCAAAAAAATTCACCTTGATAGAAGACTATCAACAAGCCTTTGAGGAGCTGAAGAAATATCTAAGCTCACAACCACTTCTAATAAAACCCGTCACAGGCAAAGAACTCTTCTTGTACCTATCGACCGGGTAAGAAGTAGTGGCCTCTGTCTTGGTCTGAACGGAAGTGAGTGTTAAAAAACTTGTCTACTATGTCAGCAAAATCCTCTATGATGTGGAAGCAAGGTATCTTCCGATAGAAAAAATGGCGTATGCTCTTTTAGTCACAGCATGGAAGATTCGGTCGTACTTCTAAGTACACACTATCGTCTTTTTGACAGATCAACCACTGAGACAAGTGCTACATAAGCCAAATGTTTATGGGAGGATGGTCAAGTGGTTCATAGAACTCGAGGCGTTTGATATCCGATACCACCCCCGAAAGGCCATCAAAGCTCAGGCCCTCGCAGAGTTCATTGTTGAGATGATAATTCTGGGGAGTACGGATGAAACTTTGAAACTAGAAGAAGCCGAACAAATCCCACGGTGGACCCTCCATGTTGAAAGTTCCTTCAATAATACCGGAAGTAGGGCTAATCTCATCCTTTGCAGCCCGGATAGATTCACCATCGAGTATGCCCTAAGGTTCAGGTTCAGTGTTTCCAACAGTGAAGCAGAATATGAAGCATTGCTCGTCGGAATGAAGCTAACAAAAGCAATGGCTGTTGGGGCCCTGGATGCATACAATGACTCACAGTTGGTAATGAATCAAATGATTGGAGAGTTCGAAGCCCAAGAGGAGAAGATTGCTCACTACCTTGGAAAAGCTAAAGAGCTCACCGTCAGATTCAAAATGTACCGGATAACTCAGGTTCCTCGGGCAAAGAACTCGAGGGAGAATGCTCTTGCTCAGCTTGCCTCCTCTCGATCGCCCGAGCTAACCCAAGTTGTGTACCTCGAGACCCTTGCCGCTGCAAGAATTAATGAGGTCCCCTTGCTCTTAGTGGCTGAAGAAGAAACATGTTTAGATCCGATTCTCTGGTATCTGTGTGACGGTCAGCTCTTCAAGCAAAAAAATGAACCTAGGAAGCTTATCTCCCGCGCATCTCAATACATGGTCATAAATGGACAGATTTATAAGAGAGGATTTACGATGCATTACGACCCAACAGAAGCCAATTACGCTATTCGAGAGGTCCACGAAAGGGTATATAGAAATCGCCTCGGTAGCCGGGCTTTAGCCTTCAAAGTGCTCCGCCAGGGGTATTACTGGTCCAAAATGGAGGAAGATACCATGAAATTAGTCAAGAAATGCATAAGCTACCAGTAGTACTCCCTCATGCCCCATCGACCGATAAACCCTCTTACTTCGATCATGAGCCCCTTTCTTTTTGCCATGTGGGGAATTGATCTATTTGGTCTCTTCATCGGGGCATCTGGTCAAAGAAAACATCTCATTGTAGTGATAGACTACTTCACTAAGTGGGTGAAAGCGAAGCCACTAGCCAGCATAACGGATCACCAGGCCTAGAGTTTCGTTTGGAAGTCCATCGTATGCTAGTTTGGTATACCCTGAGTACTAGTCACTGACAGTAACAAATAGTTCGATAGCGCCCAATTCAAAACATTCTGCAAAAAGCTCCGTGTCGAGCATTGATTCTCATCCATTGGATATTCATAGGCCAATGAGCAAGCTGAAGTAACCAATAGGACACTTATGCAAGGCATCGAGAGAAGGTTTGATGAAGCAGACAAGTAGTGGAATGACCACCTTTCGAATGTACTCTAGGTTTATCGGACCACCACTCAAACACCAACAAGGGAAACCCCTTTCTTCATAGAGTCAAAGCAGTCATCCTCTTAAAAGTCGGGGTACCATTGTTACGAGTACAGAGCTTCGAGCAAGCTAACAACGAAGAAGCCCTATAGATGAATGCTGATATTATCGACAAGGCTCGAGATAAGGCCTAGATCCGATTAGCTGCCTACCAACAAAGAGCATTTAGGTACTACAACTCTCAGGTTTGAAGTGGAAGCTTCAAGTTACACGACCTCATTCTACAAAAAAAACGAAGTATCTCGTCCCTAAGAAACGGGAAAGCTCATCCTGAATTGGGAAGGCCTGTATCGCGTCAGAAGATTATGCAGGACTGAGACTTTCGAGCTCAAAGAGTTAGGCAGCAAGCCCATCCCCATACTTGGAACGTGGAGAACCTCCACAAATTTTACTAGTAATGTGCCCCCAAGTATATCTCACAGAGCACCTCGGTTGTTAATAAAGATTGTAATACTAAAATTTGGAACTAAAAAGAACAAGAAGTTAAAAAATCAGGGATTTCATTAAGATTATATGATTACATAGGGGTGCTATCGGCCCTAGTTTACAGAAAGAAAATAGAAAACTACAAGAAAAGAAAAGAAAACTACAAATAAAGATAAAGTCCTCAAGGGGCGGCCTCCCCTTCGGACACAGCCTTAGCCCTTGGCTTGGCCGCCTACTCCTATCCACCTTTAGCACTAGCCACAGCTCCCTCCTCATTCTTGGAGTCGCCTAGGGCAAGACCTAAGAAATTAACCTCGGAATAGAGGGCCTCGACCTTCTTCTTGGCCTCCGAGAAATCTTCAAAGAACTGTTGATCAGCCTCCTCCTCGACGACCTATTCCTCGACGGCCTCTCAGTAAGAGGTAGACCCTGAAAACGGTCAGAGCCTCCTCCACGACCTTCTTGATGGCCTCTGTCACCTTCTCCTTCAGCCGCTATTCCAAGGTGACCACGATGTCCCTCTTTGTGTGCAAGGTGTCTCTAGCTAGGCGCAAGGCATCTCTATCCTACACAACCTTGACCTTGGCCCGGTTGGCCCCTTCCAGGTTCTCCTGCAGCTGCTGGACGAGCTCGCAACTCTCATCCAGTCTTTGTTGGCACCGACCCAGCTTCTCAGCCATATCTAAACACTGGCGTGACAACACTTTGAGAAGTATGCCAGACTGAAATAAAATGGAAGGGTCATTAGTTAAGCAAGAGATAGAAAAATTTAAGGAAACAGAAAAGTGACAGTTTTTACTTGGGAGGTCAGGGCCTCAGTCACCGAGCATAGTCCCTCAATCAGCTCTCACGAGAGCTTGATCATGTCTTGAAGTGGGATCCTTAAGATAAAAAGCTCCCGAGCCACCTGAGGATGGGCGAAGACCGATTCATCAACCTTCAAGACCTAGTTGGGTGTGAAGACCACAGTCTTAAAAGAAGTGCCTCGCGATGAGGACGGAGCCTGGGTCAACTCAGAACGATTTTCCACGTCAATTGGGATGGGAGAAGGGGCCCGCGACCTCTTCTTCGTCCTCTAGGCCGATGTAGGCAGCTTCCCCACCTAGGTAGCCCTCTTCTTCTCTTAAGCTATCCTTCTAGCCCTTTCCCTAGCCCTGGAAATGGCCTTTATCTCTGCTTAAAATAGAAAAACACAAGTATAAGGGCTAGGTAAAGACACGAAAAAAGTGAAATGTAAAGAAAAGATAAAGCTAAAGGGAAAAAGGGAAGATATAGAATACGCAAACATCGAGATTACCGCGCTCTAGGTAGCCGGGGCAGAGTTATACCTCGCCAACTCTTTATTGTTATATAAGACCTCTACGTTTAAGGGTACGACCACTATAACCCTTAGCATCTCCGCTTCACAGTGCAAGAGATGCAGCTTCTTACACTTGCCTCCGCGATCCAAATTCCAACAGATGGGAACTTAGAAGCTCTACTCGCTCTGGACGAAGAAAAATGACTTCTTCCATTTCTTGATCGAGGAAGGCTTCCTCTTTAGTAGCCTCATCTTCACCCTCGAGCTGAGTATAACCTGTCTATACTGGTCGTGCTTGTTTATTTGGAAATAAGCCTTGAAGACGTCAATGTTCATCAAACCCCTCACCTCCGTGTAGACACAAATGAAGGCCATGATCAGGCGCACTGAATTGGGCACCAGCTGGCATAGTGTTATGTCAACTAACCTTAGTACTGTGTAGAAGGAGTGAAAAAGAAACTTGAGCCTGACCCTGACCTTCATATAACGACCCATCCCGGGTTGGCCACCCCCAAAATGGTGTCATCATATTTTGAAAATCCAGAATGACACATATATGTAACAATAAAAAAATAATACTAACAAAAATTCTTTTACATCAATCCTTAACCCTCAACAGGGGAGATACATCAATCTGATGTTTAAACATTAAATACAACGTAAAATGCATCCATATTTACAAATAAATTTTTATTTTAGTTTTTCAGTAGTCTGGGGATGTTGAAACGTACGTGGCTTATAGAAAAATGATTTCGTCTGTCTTTCAACCCACCATACTATTTGTCCTGCCTGCTACCTGAAATCATAGCTCAATGAATTAAATTTACTAGAAATACTCAATCTATATAAATAGTCTTTCAATATTAAATCAATTATATTTTACATAACCTGATAATAACATTCTACTATCACTACACATATCATAAGTCTCATTCTCTATCAATCTGTTCTTCTTATTTATTAGTTCACTTCCAGACCATCAATTATCTCTTAACTACTTCGCAATGAGGTTCACATCATAAAGTCTACCATTTAGATGATTCTTATCACCATGACTGTCTCTCTGTAAGACTTATCCGTCTATAAATAAATTCAAAATAACACACCACACATCAACATTTCAATAATGCAAGCAATAATTAAAATAGATGCAATACATGAATTATTATTATGGGAACGTCTTCCCACATGTCGACATGTTTTTATCTTAGACCGGCTACCTTCCGGTTCTTTCATTCTCATTTAGACCGGCTGCCTTCCTGATTCTTTTCTTTACAGCTTGTCACGACTGTGACGGTATTCATTTCCTGCATATATCGGCTGTCACAATGTCCCTTTTATTTTTAGCACAAACTGGCTGTCACGGTTTATCAATTAGACCGACTACCTTTTTAGTTCTTTTCTTTTCATTTAATGCATATGCATATGAACAATGATACGAAATATGCATCTGAACAATAACATAAAAGAACAAACTTGAATTCAAATATTTAAATTGGCTATCCTGATTTTTATCAAATTATATAAAAATTTCTACTAAATTCTTCTCATCCTAAATCACATCAAATGATCCATCAAAGCTTGTCCAAATTCACTAAATTTCATTTCCTCATAATTCGTATCAAAACATCAATCAAAGCTCATCAAGAATTTCGCTTATCACTTTTATTATTAAATCAACTTATTATTCCAAAAATATTATTTCTCACCTAATAATTTTTCACATGTCCAAAATTCATCTCATAACTATCAATCAAATTTTTATCTACTACCAAAACATAAGCTAATAATTTATTTAATATTATCACTAGATATTTTATTTTTTATTTAGATTACTAAAGTAAATCTAAGTCACCACATAACTCTTAAAACTACCCATGGATCACCTCCTTGCCTTTCCCGTTCCTCTCAGAAATTTTTTTCGGTTGCTGATCATCAACTCTTTCTATTTTTCTGATAGCTTCTCATGATTCTCTATGAAATTCCGTAGTAAACCTTTTTAAAATTTTGCTCTTTCAACCTTCTTTCTGTCTCCAAGTTTTTAGAGAAAACATGTAATGAAAGGAAACTAAACGAATTTGGTAAGAAAAAATCAATTTATAAACAATTTAAGCGGCAGTTGCCACTTTGCCACTATTCCTAAATCACTAGCTGCTTAAAATGCAGCCTACACCATTTTCATGTTGCAACACCTGGACTTCCAGGTGTTGCACGAAATTAATTAATTTTTTTTGGAAAACCTTTTTTTTTCTTTTTCTTTTTATTGTTCACATTTTTTTTTCTTTTTTCTTTCATTTTTCTTTTTCTTTGTAACTGCGCCTCCACGCGTCCAGTTTTTTTTTCAAAAGAATTATTTCATTCAATACTAAATCCTTCATGTATATATATTATTTTAATTTCATGTCGTATTTATTAAATTACTTCTTTACTTTTACTTTACGATTACGAGTATTAAAAATCTACACACCTTATAAAAATTTCGTCCCCGAAATTTCTTTACCTAACTCCAGAAACAAATTGTGAATAATATTTCTTAATAATTGTCTCACACTTTTGCATAATCTCTTCAACATTCTTATCCCGCGACAGAACTTAAACTAATGAAATTATTTTATTATACGAGATTTGTTCTTTTTGTCTAAAATTTTCATTGGTACTTGTATATAAGCTCAACTTTCTCAACAACCTCATAGGGTCCTACATACCTCGGATTCAGCTTTTCTTTCCTTTTTTATCCTCAACACACCTTTTCATGGAGATAGTTTTAATTACACCCAGTTACCTACTTGAAATTCAAGAGGTCTTCTCTTAGTATCAGCATAGCTATTCGGTCTACTTTGTTCTGCTTTACGGTTCTCTCTAACCAATTTGATCATCTCAGTTGTTAACTTAATAATTGATAGACCAGATATATTTCTCTCTCTCATTTATTCCCAACATATAGGAGTTTTACACCTCCTACCATACAATGTTTCAATCGATGTCATCCCAATACTAGTTTGATACTGATTATTATAAGCAATTTCAATCGATGGCATGTAAGTATCCCAACTTACTAAGAACTCATCACATTTTCCCTTATATACTATAGTACTCTAATAATCCTTTCTATCTGAGCATGATTTTTTTATTATTAAAATGCAACTGTGTACCCATGGCTTTCTGAAAGCCTTTCCAAAACCAAGATGTAAATCTAGCATCTCTATTTGACACTATGCATAACGGTCCTCCATAAAACCTCACAATCTCAGCTACATCCTTCTTCAATCATGACCACCAGAAATTCTGTCTCAATTCTCTATACATTTTATTGTTACTTGATTGCATCAAATCTACATCATCATATGCCTATTTCATTATCTCTTTTCTCAACTCCGTATTATTGGGAACACAAATCCATGTTTCAGTACCAAAAGACCCTCATTTCAAATTTTTGAACTCATATTGCTTTCTAGTAAGCACTCAATGCTTAATCTTTTCTATCTCTTTATCTCTACCTTGCATCTCTAAAACATTTTAATATGGATGACTGTACAACCATATTTGTTAACCATGATCCTCTACCACTAAGATTCAACTTCATTCTTATCTTTCTTAAATCTATCATCAATTTTACATCAGGACTCCCAATAGCAGACAATCTTCTTGTAGATTTTCTACTCAATGCATCAACTATCACCTTCGCATTTTCTAGATGATAGTGAATCGTACAATCATAGTTACTAGTCAACTTCATCCACCATCTTTGCCTCAAATTCAAATCTCTTTGGGCAGGTGAGTATGTCAAACTCTTATAACCCATAAATATCTTACAAGTGGCTCCATACAGATGATGTGCCAAATCTTTAAAGTAAACACTATAGTAGCCAACTCTAAGTCATGAGTAGGATAATTTCTATCATGAATCTTTAATTGCCTTGAAGTATGGGCCACAACTTTACTATTTACACATATCCCAATCATTGATGTGATGCGTCACTATACACCACAAATTCTTCATCACTAGAAGGAAACACTAATACTGGAGCTGTAGACAATTTCTTCTTTAGTAATTGGAAAATTTTCTCACACTTCCCCCACCATACAAATCTTACCTCTTTCCTAAGCAGTCTATTCAATAGTATTACAATAATAGAAAAATTCTGAAAGAATCTTTTATAATAACCAGCTAACCCTAAGAAGATTCTAATATCAGTTACATCCGTTGGTTTTTCCTAACTTAACATCGACTCTACCTTTTGCGGATCAATTGTTATGCCATTTTCAGATATTATATGTTGTTGTGAGTTTTAAATTACTCGTAAGCGCATGAGTCGTTTGCAATATAGTGTTGTGCAAGTGCGAGGTCGAATCCATAGGGAATTGCGTTGTGAAAATATTTTTATCTAAACTAAGCCTATTTTAACCTAGTTCCAAATTTTGGATTGTATCTTACAAAGAGATATAAACTAAACTAAATTGATTTGAAAACAACTGATAAAAACACTAAGGTTTTTTGAATCCACCCCACCAAAGTAAAGCATATATCTTCATGTTCTATATAAAAGTAATCTATCAAATCATTCAATGAATCCACCATTATACAAATCACGGCGAATACCCAAACTAAACCAAAACCATCTAATGTATCCGTTTAATAATGGATATCCAATCTAATTTGAATGATCCGCTGTATCCAGCAGATGAAACACAAAGAATATCCAATTTAACAATTTAAAAACAATCAATCATAAGAGTTCACTCAAACAACTGAAATAGAACATTAATACTAAAAATATCAAAATTGTACGAACATATATGAAAATATAATGCTAAATAATAGTGAGGCTTCATCTATAACCTTATATGAAGGTTTTAGCCTTGCATAATTATGAAACTAAATTTCACAAAAGTGCTAAACATAAAACTTTAAAACTCAAAGAAATAAATTAAAACTGAATATACATGAAGAAATTCCAGTCGCAACTGTTGTGCAGCGCTTCCCCTCGTGGTAGCAAAGCCTTGGAGATCCCCAAGAATGCTAGCAGACATCCTCCGGATTGCACCCCCATTGCTTCAGTGAGGTAAGACTTTTATAGGGAAACTCACGAGTGTAACATGTTTCAAATTCGATGTGGGATATTGCACGAGTGCGCTCGATTGCAGCCTGGTGCGATTAAGCGCGGCATGGTGCGCTGCAAAGATTTCTGACTGATGTGGGATGTCGTGCATGCGCTCGTTCGTAAGCTGGTGCGCTCGATCGCACTAGACATCCTCAGCTTTTGCTCTTCAAGCTCAATAGCTCCCAAAATGCTTCATTTTCTCCACAAACCTATAAAAATACAGGTAACACAGAAAATACATAAAATAAAGTGAAATAACATAAACTAAGAGCTTAACAAATATAAATTAAGGGGCTTAAATATGCAATATTTGGCACTCATCAAATACTCCCAAACTTATATTTTGCTAGTCCCTTAGCAAAACAAAATAAAAAAAACAAAATAAAAACAAATAACATAAAGATAAGTTCATCACTCATGGTATCCTAAAATTTAAGTATCTCACAAAATCATGATATTCATTAATAAGAAAGCTTAAAAAAAAAAAACCCATCTTTGCAATGAATAGAAATGTTAAAATCTAATTACTTACAAAAGGCAAGTTAAGGCATCATAAGTCTGACTCCGTGTAAAGTGTATTAGCATATAAAAATGAAGCTTCCAAATAACTCCAATGTGTAATGTCTCTATATCTCAAGATTCACCGAATTTCTCATCAGAATGAACAAAAATAGCATTGTTTATTTTCTTCTCTTATTTATTTATTTTTTATTATAAGGCTCTGCTATGTTTAGTTCCCTTAAGCTTTCTAATTGACCCATGTAGTGAGTATTGAGTCAATGACTCCCAAACCAGATGGTTTTAGGGCATTAGGTGTAAAGACACCCCTAAGGACTTACTAACTCGCGTAAAAAAGGCTACGAAACTAAACTAGCTTTACTGCTACCAAACAAACTTCCCACCTTTTGACGTGAACACGTACTGCTTACTGAGTCAAGAGGTCCAGTTACTCAACAAAAATTTTCTCAATGATCATTATGAATAAAATTCCCACCTTTTGACATGAACACTCACTGCTTACTGAAGTAAGATGTCTAGTTACTCAGTGGAAAGTTTATTGATGATCATTATAAATGTATAATATATATATATATATATATATATATGTTTTTATTTTATTTTATTTTTATACTTTTCTATGCCAAAGTGTTTATCCAATAAGTCATCCAGTTAGCTAAGTCATGGACACATACACATTAAAATCACATGTCGTACCTCACACAATTATGTACTCGTGTCAGATTAGATCAAATATGTGAATTCTCAAATATCTAAAGTAAGTAACTAAATTAAACTTTGTCATCAGATTATGTGTTCAAAATTTTAAGCTCACCAATGACATTACACCACAGAAATTGTTAAGATCAACCATAATTTCAAAATAACATGAGATGCATTTATCTTTTCTTTAAAGCGAAGAAAAAACAGCAACAAATCAGGACAAAGTGTGTGTAATATGTCTCCCATACCCCCAAACTTAAATTACACATTGTCCTCAATGTGTGAATATTATGGAAAGAGTTGACCTGGGAGATGGAGAACTAGCTGAACTGGCATGACTCATAGCATACCCCCAAACTTGAACTGAAGTACGCATTGTCCTTGAAAAATAAAAGTTAGAAAACAAAAGAAACACTAGAAATAAACAGTAACAATAAATATGTAAAATAATAAATAAACAGAAAAGATATCCAGTGGGGTGCCTCCTATGAGCTTTAAGTTTAAAGTCTTCAGTTAGACTCTCCATAGTAGATGACACTCAATTTGAGTAACTAGGATCCTCCAACAATATCGTCTCAAAGTCGGAACTCCTCAACTCCAAGAATGGTTTTAGCCTCTGTCCATTCACCTTGAAAGTGTTACTATTCTTTGGATCCTCAATCTCGATGGTCCCATGAGGAAAAACTGACCGAATAATAAATGGGCCTGTCCATCGAGATTTGAACTTGCCTGGAAAAAGATGCAGGCGTGAATTGTAAAGAAGAACTTTTTGACCAAGCTCAAAAGCTCATCTCAAAATGTTCTGGTCATGAGTCTTCTTCATTTGTGCCTTGTACAACCGCACACAATCATATGCATCATTCCGCAGCTCCTCTAATTCATTAAGTTGGAGCTTCCTTTGTGAGTCAGCCTTTGAAAGATTGAAGTTCAGCTGCTTGATAGCCTAATACGCTCGATGCTCTAATTCTACCGGAAGGTGACATATTTTTCCGTATACAATATGATAGGGAGACATACTAATTGGTGTCTTGAAGGCTATCCGATATGCCCACAGTGCATCAGTCAATCGCAGAGACTAATCATTTCTACTAAGGTTCACAGTTTTCTCCAAAATGTGCTTGATCTCGTGATTAGAAATTTCCACTTGTCCACTCGTCTACGGGTGATATGGGGTGACAACCTTATATGTGATGAAATACTTCTTCATCAACTGCTCAAAAATCCATTTGCAAAAGTGCTTACCTCCATCACTTATGATTGCTCGAGGCGTACCAAAACGAGCAAAGATAGTGTCCTTAAAAAACTGGACCATAACTCTGTGGTCATTGGTCTTGCATGCAACAACCTCCACCCATTTGGACAAATAATCCACAGCAACCAAAATGTACAAGTAGCTAAAGGAGTTTGGGAAAGGTCCCATAAAATCAATGCCCAACATGTCAAAAATCTCAACAATCAGAATGGGGTTGAGGGGCATCATATTCGTCCTAGAAAGACTCCCAAATTTTTGGCAACACTCACAAGATACACATTAGGTGTGAGAGTCTCAGAACAGGGTAGGCCAATAGAATCCACACTGTAAAATCTTTGCAGCGGTCTTCTTAGCACTGAAATGGCCTTCACAAGCATGATCATGACAAAAGGCGATAACATTAGATTGGTCATGCTCAGGAATACACCTTTTGATGATCTGATCGAGACAATACTTGAATAGGTAAGGATCATCCCAGAAAAAATGTTTTACCATGGCAAAAAACTTTGATTTATCTTGTCGCCCCCAATGTAAAGGCACTTGCCCGATGATAAGATAGTTCACTATATCGGCAAACCATGGTGCGGGATTATGAGCAATGTGCATCAATTACTCATCAGGAAAGGACTCAAAAATGGGAATGGTGGCCTCAGTGAAATCCACTATCAACCAAGACAAATGGTCTATCACCATATTTTCATAACCTTTCTTATCCCTAATCTCTATGTCGAACTCTTGAAGTAACAAGATCCATCGGATAAGACGAGATTTAACATCTTTTTTGGAGAAAAGATACTTCAATACTGCATGATCCGAGTAGATAATGACTTTCGATCCTAACAAGTAGGATCTGAACTTATCCAATGTGAAAACGACTGCTAGCAACTCATTCTCAGTGGTAGAGTAATTGAGTTGTGCATCGTTTAGAGTTTTGCTTGCATAATAGATGACATGGGGGAGTTTATCAACATGCTGCCCCAAAACAGCTCCAACAGCATAATCTGATGTGTCACACATAATCACAAAAGGCACACCCTAGTTGGGTGACTGAATAATGGGTGTGGACGTCAGAATCTTCTTCAGATCCCCAAATGCTTTCTTAAAGTCCTCATCAAATATAAATAGGGCATCTTTCAATAACAACTTGCACAAGGCGGGCGATCTTGCTGAAATCCTAGATAAATCACCTATAGAAGCCTGTATGGCCCAGTAAAAGATTGAACCTCCTTCACCGTACGTGGGGGTGGAAGATTGGAAATCTGGTCCACCTTCGCTTTGTCGACCTCAATCCCCCGATGGGATACATATGCCTCAGTACAATACCTTGCTTGACCATAGAATGAAACTTCTCCCAATTAAGCACCAGGTTCTTCTCTTTGCACCGCATTAAAACCAAAGGGAGACGGTGCAGGCACTCCTCAAATGATGAACCAAAGATAAAGAAGTCATCCATGAAAATCTCTAAGAACTACTCTACTATGTCAGAGAATATGTTAACCATGCACCACTAAAAATTAATGGGTGCATTGCATAACCCAAAGGGTATGCGACGGTAGGTGAATGTCCTAAAAGGACAGGTAAACGTCGTATTCTCCTGATCTTTAGGGTCCACAGGGACCTAATTATATCCAAAATAACCATTTAAGAAGCAATAGTAATTGTTCCCAGCCAAACGCTCCACCATCTGATCAATAAATGGGAATGGAAAATGATAATTTCTTGTGGCAGCATTCAGCTTATGGTAGTCTATACATACTCTCCATCCTGATTGAACACGAGTTGGCACCAATTCGTCGTCCTTATTCATTACTACTGTCAATCCAGCTCACTTGGGCACGACATGAATCAGGCTCACTCACTTGCTATCAGAGATTGGATAAATGATCTATGCATTCAATAGCTTAATCACTTCAGTCATCACAACCTCTTACATAGCTGGGTTGAGCCTTCTTTGTGGCTCCCTTGATGGCTTGGCATTCTCCTCCAAATGTATCATGTGCATCACCACCGAGGGGCTGATTCCCTTGATATCCTCAATAGTCCAGCCGATAGCTTCCTTGTGCTCTCTTAAAACATCCAATAATTTATCCTCTTGAGCCTTAACCAAATCTAAAGCTACAAACACGGGCAATGAATCTGCTAGACCTAGAAACTTATACTTAAAATTGTCCGGTAAAGGCTTAAGTTCCTTCTTGGGAGGCTCAGGTGCTGTGGTCTCTTCTGTTGCATTGCTTTCTCGAGGAACAGACTCCAAAATGGCATTTGCTTGCTCAAGTAACTTATCCAAATTCAAATCATTTCCAAACTAAGCAAAGCATGCCTCCAGGGGGTCCTCAATGCTTGATTCATCCACAGTCTCCTCAAGAATCTCCTCTATCAAGTATACGTTTCTCACTTCATCATATTCCAGTGGTTACTTACTGATATCAAAGATATTCAGCTCCACTGTCATATTTCCGAAGGAAATCTTCATCACCCCGGTCCTATAATTTATCAGGGAATTAGCCGTGGCTAAGAATGGTCACTCTAGAATAACCGGTATCTAAATCCCTACATTCTGAACTGGCTCTGTGTCAAGTACAATAAAATGCACGGGAAAATAAAATTTATCCACCTTTATCAATGCTTCCTCAACTACTCCCCGTGGTATTTTCACTGACCTGTCAGCCAATTGAAGTGTCATGGATGTGGGATTCAGTTCTCCTAACCCTAACTGTAAATAGACTGAGTAGGGCAGAAGATTCACACTTGCTCCTAGATCTAAAAGATCCCTCTTTATCTGGCTGACTCGTATCGTGCAAGAGATAGTAGGACATCCCGGGTTCTTATACTTGATGGGCAGCTTGCACTGAAGGATTGAGTTAACCTGCTCAGTCAAAAACGCCTTCTTCGAGACATTCATCCTCCTCTTGATAGTGATTAAGTCCTTTAAAAACTTGGCATATGATGGCACTTGATGGATGGCGTCCAAAAATGGGATATTGATTTGGACCTACTTGAACACCTCCAGAATGTCCTTATATTTCCCTCATTTCTTAGGCGCTTGTAATCTCTTTGGGTAAGGTGCTTTAGGTACAAACGACCTAGGAGGATCTTTAATAGTAGGTGTGGCTGTAGATGGCTCAGCATCTCTTTTCTCCTTGTTGCCACTTTCTTGCCTTTGCTGTATAGTAGGGTTCTCTTTCACTCGATTGTCCACTTATCTCCTAGACCTTAATGTGACAATCGATTACTCTTGTTCCTCCCTGTGCATAGGAATTAATGAATTTCCAACCATGAACTGTCCCTTCGGGTTTGGCACAGGCTGGGAAACTTTCTATTCTCTCTTTCACCTAAGTGACTTGCTATTTGACCCATTTGACTCTCTAGCTTGGCAATCACTTGGGTGTTTACTATTTTTGTGCTCCTCACTTCGCTAATGGATTGGCCGATCATCTTCATGAACTCATTGAGGGTGTCCTCTAGAGACTGTAAAACCGACACTAGCGCTTGAGTGGGAGCTTGGTAAGCAGGTGATGGTGCTGGATGGGCTGAGTGACCATGACTTGGAATTGGTGGAGGAAATTCGGGAGGGTATTGTGAGCATGATGAGGGGCTCATCCCTGATTCATCGATTGGTTCTGCTTCCATGAAAAATTAAGGTGGTTCTGCCACCCTGGATTGTAAGTCTCTGAGTAAGATCCATTTGACTGCCTCTGATAGTCATTGAAAACGTTCACTTATTCCATGGGATACTCGGCAAAAGCCGACGTAGATGGAAAATTCTGTGTTAAATGCATATGACTAGCACAGATGGAACAGCTATCAACATTAAATGTGTTGGAAGCATTGATGGAATGGCCCACAGCGAGAACGTCAATCTTCTTGGTGAGAGCATCTATCTTTATCCTCAAATCAGTGTCCTCCTTAATCTTATAGATGCCTCATTTCTTAGGAGCACGAATGGACTTATCCTGACAGCTTGAAAAATCCCACTACTGTGAGTTGTCGGACAACTTGTCCAATGCCTTGTATGCTTTCTCCCTTGTCAGACTTAAAAATGCCCCCTATTCATAGACTTGATCATGCTACGGATGGGTTGAGTCAACCCTTGGTAGAAAAACTGAACGAGTCTCCACTTCTCATATCCATGTGGATGGCATCTAATTAGTAACTCTTTGAAGCGCTTCCAACTCTCAGAAAACTTCTTATCCTCATCCTGAGTGAAATAACTAATCTCTTTTCAACACTCATTCACTTTAGACATTGGGAAAAACTTGTTACAAAATTTACTCAGCAGATTTTCCCAAGATGTAATAGAACCGGGCGTGTTGGAATCTAACTATGCCCTAGCTCTATCGTGAAGAGAAAAAAAGAAAAGTCGAAGATGGACTGACTCTTCAGAGAAGTTCTGGAACTTGAATGTGGCACAAATATCTTTGACCTTCTTCACATAGCTGTAATGATTTTCAAGATCTAAGCCATGAAATGAGAGTAGGAGTTGGATGACATGTGGCTTTAAATCAAAATAGGTGGCATTGGTTGGTGGCAACATTATGCAAGAATATGAGTTAGTGGCAACAGGTGCGAACAAATCCCTAAGGGATATAGTGGAGTCCACGTTCCAAGCTCTAGGTTGCTCTACATGCTCCGGTTGAAAATTTTTTCCCATCTCAATTGTCTCTCTTTCAACAAGTGCTCTCTTCTGTCTCCTAAGAGTTCTTTCTAAGGCTGGATCTAAAGGTGTCAATTCTAAATTCAGGGATCTCCGACCAAGCATACACCAAACAGAAAACAATAAAATAAACTAACTAACAGAAACAACATAATACTCACAAAATGGGCCAACAAAAATTGGTATATTTTTATTTTATTTTATTATTTTTATGGGAAATAATTACAAATAGAAAAAAATAAACTAGAATAAAATTGCAAAAATAAAAATGAAACAAAAAATGCTAACTAACTAGTAGAAAAATAAAATTAATTCAAACAAAAATTTAATTTTCACAAACAAAACAACTCCCCGGCAACGGCACCAAAAACTTATTGTGAGTTTTAAATTACTCGCAAGCGCACGAGTCGTTTGCAATATAGTGTTGTGCAAGTGCGAGGTCGAATCCATAGGGAATTGTGTTGTGAAAATATTTTTATCTAAATTAAGCCTATTTTAACCTAGTTCCAAATTTTGGATTGTATCTTGCAAAGAAATATAAACTAAACTAAATTGATTTGAAAACAACTGATAAAAACACTAAAGTTTTCTAAATCCACCCCACTAAAGTAAAGCATATATCTTCATGTTCTATATAAAAGTAATCTATCAAATCATTCCATGAATCCACCATTATACAAATCACGGTGAATACCCAAACTAAACCAAAACCATCCAATGTATCCGTTTAATTTACAAATAACAATGGATATGCAATCTAATTTGAATGATCCGCCATATCCAGCAGATAAAACACAAGGAATATCCAATTTAACAATTTAAAAACAATCAATCATAAGAGTTTACTCAAACAATTGAAATAGAACATTAATGCTAAAAATATCAGAATTATACGAATATATATGAAAATATAATGTTAAACAATGGCGAGGCTTCATCTTCAACCTTAGATGAAAGTTTTAGACTCGCATAATTATGAAACTAAATTTCACAAAAGTGCTAAACATAAAACTTTAAAACTCAAAGAAATAAATTAAAACTGACTATACATGGAGAAATTCCACTCACAACTGTTGTGTGGCGCTTCCCTTCGTGGTAGCAAAGCCTTGGAGATCCCCAAGAATACTAGCAGACATCCTCCGAATTGCACCTCCATTGCTTCAGTGAGGTGGGGCTTTTATAGGGAAACTCATGAGTGCAATGTGTTTTAAATTTGATGTGGGATACTGTCCGAGTGCGCTCGATCGTAGCCTAGTTCGATCGAGCGCAGCATGGTGTGCTGCAAAGATTTTTGACCGATGTGGGATGTCGCGCATGCACTTGTTCATAGGCTGGTGCACTCGATCGCACTAGGTATCCTCAGCTTTTGCTCTTCAAGCTCGACAGCTCCCAAAATGCTTCATTTTCTCCACAAACCTATAAAAATACAGGAAACACAGAAAATACATAAAATAAAGTGAAATAACATAAACTAAGAGCTTAATAAGTATAAATTAAAGGGCTTAAATATGAAATATTTGGCACTCATCATATGTTCCAAGAAAGTTATTTCATTCAGCTAACATTCACACTTAGAGAACTTTGTATATAATTTCTCTCTCATCAGAATCTCCAACAAACTGTCTAATGTTTCACATGCTGTTCTTCCTTCTTAGATTATATCAGAAAGTCAAATACAGCCATAAATTTGGTAAGATATAGTTTAAACACTCTATTAATCAAGTCCATGAATGTTTCTGGAACATTAGTTAATCCAAATGACATCACAAAAAGCTTATGACTATAACGTGACCCAAAAGCAGTCTTAGACATGTCTCCCTTCTTTATCCTCAAATGGTGATAACCTGATCTTAGGTTTATCTTAGAAAAACACTCTCACTCCTTGCAACTGCTCAAACAATCCATTTATCCTAGGTAAAAGATATTTGTTCTTATTCAACTATTTGTAGTCTATACACAATCTCATCGTTCCATCTTCCTCCATCATGAACAACACAAGGGCTCCCCAAATATATTAGGGCCAATAAATTGTTTATCTAAAAATTCTTGAACTTTCAATTTTCTTAACTCAATGGGTGCCACTCTGTAGGGTGCTATTAAATATATGTGATGATCTTAGTATCACATCAATAGATAATTTAATCTCCCTACTTGGAGGCAACCTAGATAACTCATCAAGAATTACATTAGAAAAATCTTTCACCACTAAAATTTATTCTAACTTCAATCCAAGTGTATGTCAAATACTCCTCACAACCCTTCTTCAACCATCTCCTAGTGGTTAGAGCAAAATGAGATAGTTCGAGAGTATTTTATGCTCCCCTGAAAGTTAAACTTCTCATGTCCATATCTTGAACACTACATTCTTTCTGGAACAATCAATCCAAGTGTAATACGTTGACAACCAATTCATTCTCAAAATTAAATGAAATTATATCATATTCAAAGATGATAAATCAGCTTCAGATTCTCTATCACTAATATGAATCACACAACCCTTGTAAGCATTTATGATTATCACTCTATCTCTAGTGGGAACTTCAACAAAAATATTTTCCATCAAAGGACTAATACATGTATCAATAAGCTTTATAAGTACATTGGATGCAAAAGAATGGGTTGCACCAGGATCAAGCAACATTGATATGCCCACCTTTTCTACATACAAAACACTTCAAATTAGGGTAATTCTAAGATAAAAATCTTATCTAAATATATCTATAACAAACTTTTTTCTCTTAATCATACGCCAGATTACCACTTCCCCTTGGTGGTATACTTACTTCCTCTACCATGACTCTCAGTTCCCATAACCTATCTCTCAACCTATGGGTCCCACCAATAGTATTCTAAGCTACAGAAGTAACAGATTCTACTTGCTTCTGACTCTGTAATTCAGTTCCCTGTGACAAGGAATGCCTCCTCTGGGTGGTCTCCCACCCTGCACACTTATACTAGTACCACCTCTAGGTTTCTCAAATCTAAACTTCTTCCACCAAATTATCTTTCCTCTAAATTTTATCACATCTTTCTTAATTTGAAGTGTTATATCCACCAATCTGACATAATTCATATACCTTATGTAAGATAGTTTTGATCAAATCTTAAAATATAGTTTATTTATGAACCTCTTACACTTCTTCTCCTCTAGGTCTACCATTTTCGGTACAAACCTCGACAAAGCCACAAATCTCTTATCATACTAATTCATAGTCAATACATTTGCCTCCAATAAATAAAATCTCTATCTTGTTGAGCTCTAAAGGTATAAGGAAAGTATTTATCAAGAAAAACTTCCTTAAACCTATTCCAAGTTAAGGGTCTATCAACATCTGCACTTACCCTGTGAAGAATATCCTCCTACCTTTCCAAAACTTCTCCTTCTAATTCAAACGAAGCAAATACAACCATCTGCCTGCCAGTTACTGGTAGAATACCAAATAATCTCTCTACATGTTCCTCCCAGAACTCAGGTGTAAAAATATTCATAGATTCTTTAAACAACATGACATTCAACTTAACAATCTCCCTACATCCCATGCATAAACTCACTTTTCCCCCTTTTTAAATGTCTATCATTACTGGGTTAACAACCTCAGGCACTGCTCTACCCTATTCATCAAGTCTATGCTATAGGCTACCAACTTTATCATCTGTTACATTTATTTTCTTAAGATAATGTATAAGAGCTTATTTTACCTCATCTCTTTCAACTTCAGATTCTCTCACACCTTTATTAATATCAATTATACCGTCAACACGTTCCCTTCTAGGAACCATAGATTCAGACTCAACCTCAACTTGTCAAAAATATAGGGGGCCTACCACGCCCTCTCAAATCAACAACTCTAATTCTAGTTCTAGCGCGTCCACATGCCATCCTCAGACTATTAAAATATAATATATTTCATCAAGCCTATGCAATAGGCTACCAACCTTATCATCTGTTACATTCATTTTCTTAAGATAATGTGTAAGAGTTTATCTTAGCTCATCTCTTTCAACTTCAGATTCTCTCGCACCTTTATTAATATCAATTATACTGTCAACACATTCCCTTCTAGGAACCATAAATTTAGACTCAACCTCAACTTGTCAAAAATATTGGGGGGCCTACCACGCCTTCTCAAATCAACAACTCTAACTCTAGTTCTAGCGCACCCACGTGTCATCCTCAGACTATTAAAATATAATTTATTTTAATCTTCCACTTTCTTACTTTTTATGTACTCTACAGAATCATAAAACCTAATGCTCAGACACCAAAATTGTAATGACCCACCCCAGGTTGGCCACTCCCGAAACAGTGTCATCATATTTTGAAAATCCAGCACGACACATATATGCGACAATAAAAAAATAATACTAACAGAAATTCTTTTACATCAATCATCAACCCTAAACAAGGGAGATACATCAATATGATATTTAAACATTAGATACAACGTAAAATTCATGCATATTTACAAATAAATTTTTATTTTATTTTCTCATTAGTCTGAGGATGTTGACACGTATGTGGCTTACAGAAAAATAATTTCGTTTGACTCTCAACTCACTAGACTATTTGTCCTGCCTGCTACCTGAAATCATTGTACAATGAGGGATGAGCTTCACAAGCTCAGTGAATTAATTTTACTAGAAGTACTCAATCTATATAAATATTCTTTCAATATTAAATCAATTATATTTTACATAACTTGATAATAGCATTCTACTATCACTACACATATCATAAGTCTCATTCTCTATCAATTTCTTCTTTTTATTTATTGGTTCACCTCCAGACCATCAATTATCTCTTAATTACCTCGCAATGAGGTTCACATCATAAAGTCTACCATTTAGATGGTTCTTATCACCATGACTGTCTCTCTGTGAGACTTATCCGTCTATAAATAAATTCACAATAACACACCACACATCAGCATTTCAATAATGCAAGTAATAATTAAAACAAATGCAATGCATGAATTATTATTATGGGAACGTCTTCCCACATGTCAACATGTTTTTATCTTAGACTGACTGCCTTTTCGATTCTTTCATTCTTATTTAGACTGACTGCCTTCCTGGTTCTTTTCTTTACAGCTTGTCCCGACTGTCACGATATTCATTTCTAGCATATACCGGCTGTCACGGTGTCCCTTTTGTTTCCAACACAAACTGGCTGTCACGGTTTATCAATTAGACCGACTGCCTTATTGGTTCTTTTCTTTTCATTTATGCATATTCATGTGAACAATGATATGAAATATGCATCTGAACAATAACATAAAAGAACAAACTTGAATTCAAATATTTAAATTGGCTATCCTGATTTTTCTCAAATTATATAAAAATTTTCACTAAATTCCTCTCATTATAAATCACATCAAATCATCCATAAAAGCTTATCCATATTCACTGAATTTGAACTCCTCATAATTCGTATCAAAACATCAACCAAAGCTCATCAAGAATTTCACTTATCATTTTATTATTAAATCAACTTATTATTCCAAAAATATTAATTCTCACCTAATAATTTTCTACATGTCCAAAATTCATCTTATACCTATCAATCAAATTTTTATCTACCACCAAAGGATAAGCTAATAATTTATTTAATATTATCATTACATATTTTATTTTTTATTTAGTTTACTTAAAGTAAATCTAACTCACAACATAGCTCTTAAAGCTACCCGTGGATCACCTCCTTGCCTTTCCCGTTCCTCTAAGAAATTTCCCTCGGTTGCTGACCGTCAACACCTTCTGTTTTTCTGATAGCTTCTCGTGATTCTCTATGAAATTCCACAGTAAACCCCTTTAAAATTTTGCCCTTTCAACCTTTTTTTTTTTTTGTCTCCAAGTGTTTAGAGAAAACGCATAATGGAAGGAAACTAAACGAATTTAGTAAGAAAAAATCAATTTATAAACAATTTAAGCGGCAGTTGCCGCTTTGCCACTATTCGTAAATCACCAACTGCTTAACATGCAACCTACACAATTTCATGTTGCAACACTTGGACTTCTAGGTGTTGCACGAAATTAATTTTTTTTTGGCAAACCTTTTTTTTTCTTTTTATTGTTCATGGTTTTTTTCCTTTTTCTTTTTCTTTGTAACTGCGCCTCCACATGTCCAGATTTTTTTTCAAAAGAATTATTTTATTCAATACTAAATCCTTCACGTATATATATTATTTTAATTTCATGTCATATTTATTAAATTACTTCTTTACTTTTACTTCACGATTACGTGTATTACACCTCATGTGTTGCTCATAAACACACAGCTCAAAGAGTGCATGGCTCGAGAGGCTATCGCTGGCCCTCTCTCCAACCTTAGTTGGGCTAAGGGTGTACTCCTCAGGAATATGGTACACCCTTTAGATGATTTCAAGTTCCCCCTCTTCCACCTGGCTGGGCACAGAGTTAGCTGCGAACCACCATTGAACTCTCTCCTCAATTATCATGACACCCCTCACATCAGTCAAGGTTCTATCCACCTCGTCATCGCCTTCAGAGGAGAAATCCTCATTTTCTCACTCTTCCTCCCCAAGTGTGAAGGGAACCATTACTAGTGGCGCCTCCTGAGTGATAACCTTATAGAAGGACTTGTTCTCACTGGAAGACAAGCCCATGGCCTCCTCTAACTCTCTAGATAAATCCTCACTATCCTCACTACCACTACTTGGCCTATCAAGAAATTTATCTACTAAAGACATGGTAAAGAAGGTAGAAAGACTCACCAAAATTGAATATCCGCACTTACTCCGAAGTTGTGATCCTTTCCTCAACCTACACCTCAATCTCCATTTAGCAAAAGCATTGCCAAAGGTTTTCACCCATCTCTGAGCACTCTCAATCTCCTAGGGAACTTCGAGAACTCTCAAGCTTACACTCTCAAACTCTTGACCGACTCGGTGGGCTTTCAAATTTTTCTATGATTATAAATGAAGTGGGGTGAAGAGAAATAAGAAGGAGCCACCCTTATATAGGAATACAGGCATGACAAACGAGGAGAATTAACTCCGTTACAATTGGGAAGATGTGACGTTTGGTGTGACCGAGGCACTGTTATGTTCCTCAAAGGTTTTGACAATCGTAATGACGTGATGTTTTACGTATTTAAGGCGCCATTACGCTCCCTAAGGTCCCCTCAGCCACAGAAAATGGAGCTTGAAGAGCCCAAGATGCCGTTACAATCCCCAAGGCACCATTCCGCTCCAAGAGGCAGCAAAAGACGAACGATCAATAACGAACGCCACCATTTCACTTACAAAAACTGCACGCATTAAATGGTCCAACGTTCCACATTTAAAAATGGTCCAACAGCTCTCCATTAAATGACCTCACAGAAGATTTAGGAAATGGCCTAAAGGCTTGTTCTTTTATGGGCCCCAAAGGATCAAGAAAATTGTCAAAATCCCAAAAACTGAAATACGGTCCAAAAGACCATTTCACTAGCCCAAAAACCCACTAAAAGCTCCAGGGGGAGAAGCTCAAAAGTCCATTAAGAACTCTAGAGGAAGAAAGCCCAAAGGCCTTATAGGGATTCCAAAGGGAGAAGCCCAAAAGTCCACTAAAGACTCCAGAAGAAAAGATCAAAGAATCCACTAAGGACTTCAAAGGTAGACAACCCAGACCAAAGCAAGGGTTCTCCAAGCTGAGCATATTGACTGCTGCACAAATGTTCAGTTTAACATCACCATGACCGAGCATATTGACTGCTGCTTAAATGCTTGGTCTAATGTCTCTAAGGCCGAACATATTGACTACTGCTCAAATGCTTAGTCCAACCTCTCCAAAGCTGAGCATATTGACTGTTGCTCAAACGTTCGGTCCAACCTCTCCAAGGCCAAGCATATTGACTGTTGTTCAAATTCTTGGTCCAACCTCTCCAAGGCCAAGCATATTGACTGCTACTCAAATGGTCGGTTTAAGCTCTCCAAAGCCGAGCATATTGACTGTTGCTCAAATGCTCGATCAAATGTCTCCAAGGCTGAGTATATTGACTATTGCTCAAATACTCGATCCAATGTCTCCAAGGCCGAGCATATTGAGTACTACTCAAATGCTCAGTCCAATGTCTCCAAGGCCGAACATATTAACTGCTACTCAAATGCTCGGTCTAACCTCTCCAAAATCGAGTGTATTAACTGCTACTCAAATGCTCGATCCAATGTTTCAAAGATCAAGCATATTGACTGCTGCTTAATTGCTCGGTCGGTCCAATGTCTTTAAGGCTGAACATATTGACTGCTACTAAAATGCTCGGTCCAACGTCTCCAAGACCAAGTATATTGACTGCTTCTCAAATGCTCAGTCCTACCTCACCAATGCCAAGCATATTGATTGCTGCTCAAATGCTCGGTCCAACATCTCCAAGGTCGAGCATATTGACTGCTATTCAAATGTTCATTCCAACTTCTCCAAGGCCGAGCATATTGACTACTTCTTAAATAATCGGTCCAACCTTTCCAAGGCCAAGCATATTGACTGTTGCTCAAATGCTCAGTCCAACCTCTCCAAGGCTGAGGATATTGACTGCTGCTCAAATGCTTAGTCCAACATCTCCAAGGTTGAGGATATTGACTGCTGCTCAAATGTTCAATCCAACCTTTCTAAGGCTGAGCATGTTGACTACTGCCCAAATGCTCGGTCTAACATCTCCAAGGCCGAGCATATTGACTGCTGTTCAAATGCTCGGTCTAACCTCTCCAAGGTGGAGCATATTGACTGTTGGTCAAATGCTTGGTCAAACCACTCTAAGGCCGAGCATATTGACTACTGCTCAAATGCTCAGTCTAACCTCTCCAAGGCTGAGCATATTGACTACTGGTCAAATGCTCGGTCTAACGTCTCCAAAGCCAAGCATATTAACTGCTGCTCAAATGCTTGGTCCACCTTCTCCAAGGTCGAGCATATTGACTGCTGCTCAAATACTCGGTCCAACCTCTCCAAGGCGGAGCATATTGACTACTTCTGAAATGGTCGATCCAACTTTTTCAAAGCCGAGCATATTGACTACTGATCAAATGCTCGGTCAAACGTCTCCAAGGTCGAGGATATTGACTGCTGGTCAAATGCCCGGTCCAACATCTCCAAAGTCTAGCATATTGAGTACTGGTCAATTGCTCGGTCCAACCTCTCCAAGGCTGAGAAAATTGGTTGTTGCTCAAATGCCCGGCCCAACGTCTCTAAAGTTGAGCTGACTGCTCCTTAAACGCTTGGTCCAATGTCTCTCACGCCGACCATATTGATTGTTGCTCAAATGTTTGATCCATCGTCTCCAAGGCCGAGCATATTGATTGTTGCTCAAATGCTCGGTTCAATATCTCCAAGGCCGAGTATATTGATTACTACTCGAATGTTCTGTCCAACCTTTCTAAAGCGGTGCGTATTGATTGCTGCTCAAATACTCGTGCCAACCTCTCCAAGGCAGAGCATATTGACTACTTCTGAAATGGTCGGTCCAACTTCTCCAAGGCCGAGCATATTGACTACTGTTCAAATGCTCGGTCCAATGTCTCCAAGGTCGAGGATATCAACTGCTCGTCAAATGCCCGGTCCAACGTCTCCAAGGTCGAGCATATTGACTGCTGCTCAGTCCAACCTCTCCAAGGCCGAGTATATTGACTGCTGCTCAAATGCCCGACCCAACGCCTCCAAGGCTGAGCAAGTTGACT
This sequence comes from Bretschneidera sinensis, assembly GCA_023935145.1. Taxonomy (NCBI): domain Eukaryota; kingdom Viridiplantae; phylum Streptophyta; class Magnoliopsida; order Brassicales; family Akaniaceae; genus Bretschneidera; species Bretschneidera sinensis. The sequence goes on from CM043700.1 coordinate 117,013,982, forward strand.
GCTGCTCAAACGCTCGGCCAAACATCTCCAAAGTTAAGCTGACTGCTCTTTAAACACTCGGTCCATTGTCTCTCAGGCCGAGTATATTGACTGCTACTCAAATGCTTGGTCCATCGTCTCTAAGGTCGAGCATTTTGATTATTGCTCAAATGTTCGGTTTAACATCTCCAAGGCCGAATATATTGATTGCTGCTCAAATGTTCGGTCTAACCTTTCCAAAGCCAAGCGTATTGACTGCTGCTCAAATGCTCGGTCCAACCTCTTCAAAGCCGAGCATATTGACTGCTGCTCAAATGCTCGATCCAACATCTCTAAGGCCGAGCATATTGATTACTGATCAAATACTCGATCTAATGTCTCCAAAGCCGAGCATATTGACTGTTGCTCAAATGCTCAGTTCTTCCTCTCCAAGGTTGAGCATAGTGACTACTGCTTAAATACTCGGTCCAACCTCTCCAAGGCGGAGCATATTGACTGCTTCTGAAATGGTCGGTCCAACTTCTCTAAGGCCGAGTATATTGACTACTGGTCAAATGCTCGGTCCAACGTCTCCAAGGTCGAGGATATTGATTGCTGGTCAAATGCTCGGTCTAACATCTCCAAGGTTGAGCATATTGACTGTTGGTCAAATGCTTGGTCCAACCTCTCCCAGGTCAAACATATTGATTGCTGCTCAAATGCTCGGCCCAATGCCTCCAAGGCTGAGCAAGTTGACTGCTACTCAAACACTCGGCCCAACGTCTCCAAAGTTGAGCTGATTACTCTTCAAACACTCGGTCCAATGTCTCTCAGGCCAAAGCTCTACTATACTTCCTCGAAGCACATAAATGTACTTAAATAAGTGGGGGCCTCTGATGCAGCCAATATAGTCACCCTCCAGTAGACTGACGACATGTGGAACAACACTCCCCCAATAACCAAACAACGCGTGGTCATGCCCTTAAGTCACCCCCCAGTATCTTGTTGACACGCGGTACAATGCCCCTCCAACGACCGGACGATACGTGGATGAGCAGTTTACACAACCGTGGTCACTCGTGGACTCCCCATGTAGAAATGTAAGCGTAATTATAGGGATTGAGCCATCTCTAAACATGCGACAAGGCCCTTTGCCAGAAAAGTGAGATCTCGGGGATCGCACCATCTTGGGCACGTGGCCAGCTTACCTCTAGAACACTATAAAAGGCCCAAGGTATATGAACTCACTATCATCTGTAATCTCAAGCTCATTACTAAAAAACTTGTATCCCAACTCCATCTTCTCAATATCTTGTCCTAACAAAGGCATCAGAAAGTATTCTGAGGCACCACCTCGCTCTCTTCCGGTGACTCTTTAGTTTACCCCTCATTATTCGTTAGGACGTCGGACGCGGAATCTGCAGCTCAGCAGCAGGTTTTTGGCATCAACAAATATCAAATTATATGGTCACTTGAACAAAGCTTACTTACAGGTGGGCAGCACTTTCGATCGTTTTCAACGGTGCCAGCCGAACAAACTTTGCAAATCAACTAGATCGATTTTCTACTCAATGGTGATGTTATTTTCGATAATAGTTTTTAGAATATATATAAGATCCAAAATTGTGTCATCTCTAACCACACAGATGGCATGTGAGGGTGATACTCGATTTCATAATGTAGATCTTGTCAAGTTTATTTCAATGTTATCGAAGGTGCACTTTTCCGATCAATGATTGATTCGATACCGTAAAAGGCCTCCGGATGTTTAAAATTAAATCAATGAGTTTATAGAATTACTTTTTTATTTTTGTTTAAGAGAATTGAATTCTTTAGATCATTTTAATAATAAATAATTGGTGTAGAATGTAAGTTAACAATCCTTATTTTTGTAGAAATAAATGTGACATTATTATTATAAGGTGTAACAGATATATTAAATTATTATAAAAAGTATTATACTAAATGGTGGAGGCATGTTTCAAGTTAAATGTTGATTACATTTGCTCTCACTAAAAAAAAAAAATTGGGATCGACCTATAGAACTATTAACTTTAACTTATAGTGTTGTATAGATGGACGGGCTAAAAATTAATTAGATCATCATTGTTGATAATAATTTTTTTTGACAAAATCAAAGCTATAATAAATGGGTTTAATTTGAATTTTAAAAATTGTCTTTCTTGTTTTGACAGGAAACAATTTACATTTAACTAAATGCCCCCTTTTATCCATTGATTTTCTATCTTAATAAATTTTAATATGACTATACTTATGCTTTTTTAATTTTAATTTTATACATATTATTAATTGTTAGAAAAATCAGTCTTAAGAGCTAATTTTGGATCATTTTAACATCTTAATCTAAGCTAATTAATGCTTATTAAAAACCTTTAATTAGGTGCATTCAATAAAATTCAAGTTGAGGATTTATGGGTATTATATTTTGGTTCAAAAGGAATCTTAATATATGATCTTAAAATGAGAGTAAAAGGTTGTTTGAAAACCCAAATTGGCTTTGTCCCACCTTGATAAGAAAAGCAAAAAGCATTTATTTGAGATTCTTATCCACTTCTGTTAAAAGAAGGGATAGAGTGAAGGCTCATGGTATCGAGCCCGGGCTCAGTCGCGTCACAAATTCGCATTGGTGCTTTAGAAAAACTTGTTTAGGCAAATGGGGAAGAATAAAGCCTTAAAGACAATATTTACAATATGCCTCTAAGTCTTGATTCTTATATTCTGTTTTCCTCCACATACTAGATCTCAATCTGCAGAATGCTCTTGAATATAAATACTAATGGGGACGAATAAGTATTTAGAAATAAATCTGTTTTAGAACAAGTGCATGAATTTCAAGTTATTATCAATAAACTCTGATATTTAAAAATTATTTTGCCTGAATCATTTCAAGTGGGGGCTATTATAGCTAAACTTCTACCTTTTTGGAAGGATTATGAAAAAAGATTGTTGCACAAGTTTGAGGACTACACTTTAAAACAAATACAAAAACATCTTCGTATTCAAGAAGAGCCACTTTTACGTGACAAAAGTAATCATGCTCAAAGTGGTCCTAAAGTGCATCATGTGGAGGCAGACAAAACTAAAAAGCATGTTTTACAAGTGAAAGATATAGGAAATTTTAAAACTGCAGGAAAGAAGAAAAGGAAATGCCATATGTGTGGTAAACCCAGACATTATGCTTGTGAATGCAAATTTCGTAAATGTATAGATGTCAATAAGGCTAACATGGTTGAGGAGAACCTTGTAGCAATGATCACCGATCTGAGCCTTATGACTATAATCTTCGAGGTTAATATGTCAAATGAGGTGTCTGGATGATGGTTAGATTCTGGTGCTATTGTCTATGTGTGTAATGACAAAAGAATGTTGAAGACATTTAAGGAAATGACTAATGGATAAGAAGTGTAAATGGGAAATGCTGCACAAATCAAAGTTTGTGGCAAAGGAATGGTCGAACTTGACTTCACAACCGGAAAGCTTTTGGGTCTTCTTAATATCTCTATGTACCAGAGATTAGAAATAATCTAATTTCTGTTGATCTTTTAGATTAAAAAAAAGATCTCGAGTTTCTGTTGAATCCAGCAAGGTCACACGTTTATCAAAAAAAGATATTCTTGAAATGGCATGTATAAGGTAAGTATTAATAATAATAAGACTACAATTTCTACTTATATTGTTGAGTCTTTTTCTTTATGGCATAGTCGTTTAGCACATATTAATTCTGGTTATTTAAAGAGCATGCATAAGTTAGAATTAATAAGTGTTGGAAATGATGACTTAGGAATATGTGAAATATGTGTTCAATAAAAAATGATAAAGAAAGCTTTTTTCCTAAGGTACAAAGATATTCACAAATTTTAAGTCTAATACATTCAAATTGTTACAAAAGGTGGAAAAATATATTTTATCACTTTTGTAGATAATGCAAGTAGATATTTGTATGTTTATTTATCAACATCAAAAGATGAAGCTTTTGACATATTTAAGAAATATAAATCACAAGTAGAAAATCAACTTGATAAAAATATTAAAATTCTACATTCTGATAGAAGTGATGAATATTTTTTTTAAATGATTTTGATCAATTTTGTGAAGAGCATGGTATAACACATCAACGGATTGATTTGGTTAAAGAAAAAAACATTCTTTAGTAGAAATTATTAATTGCATTCTTGTTAATGCTAAATTACCATTAAACTTATGTAGTGAAGTACTTTTTACTTCATGTCATATTCATAATAGAATTCCAGGAAAGAAAATAAAATTGATTCCTTATGAAATCTGGAAAGGTAGAAAGCCTAACTTAAATTATTTTAAAATGTGGGGTGTTTAGCATATTGTAGAATTCCATACCCTAAAAGAACAAAATTAGGACCTAGAGCTATTAAATTTGTATTTGTATGCTAAAAATAGTAAGGCCTATAGACTTATTGATTTGCATTCTAACATTATTATTGAGTTACATGACATACAATTCTTTGAAAATAAGTTTACTACTGATTTTGATATTATAGAAGAAGAGACTAAAAAAGATGAGACCAATGAAGGATTAAGACCAGAAATTAATAATAGAGAAACTAATATTCGTAAAAGGACTATTGAACCTAGACGGAGTATTAGGGCAAGAAAATAAAAGACTTTGGATCCTGATTTCATTTCTTCTCAATCATTACCATTTCTGGTTGAAGGTGATCAAAAGAATAATGTATTAAATAAAATGCCTATTGTGTTTAACCTAGAAGAGGATCTTACAGCTTTCAAGGATGCTATGAGTTCAAGATATGTTTTTTTTTTTGGAAAGAAACTATTAATGATGAGATGAATTCTATAATGGATAACAACACTTGGGGCATTGATAGATTTACCCAAAGGTTCCAAACCTATTAGGTGTAAGTGGGTCTTTAGGAGAAAATACAATACTGATGGCACTATTCAAACTTTCAAAGTGAGACTAATAGCTAAAAGTTTTAGACAAAAAAAAAACTAATTGATTATTTTGACACTTACGCACCAGTTGCATATATTACTTCTATTCTAGTTCTTATAGCTTTAGCATCCATATATTCATGAAATGGATGTAAAAACTACTTTTTTAAATGGGGATTTAAATGAGGAAGTATACATAGAACAACCCGAAGGGTATGTTCTTCTAGGAAATGAAAATAAAGTGTGCAAATTAGTTAAATATCTTTATGGTCTAAAACAAGCCTCAAAACAATGGCATGAGAAATTTAATTATGTTATTTTATCCTTCTGTTTTAAACATAATAGTGTGGATAGATGCATTTACTCCAAATTTACCAAAAACTATGGTGTAATAGTTTGTTTATATGTTGATGATATGTTGATTATTGGTACTAACATGAAAGGAGTAAATGAAACTAAGAAGTATTTGTCTTCTGTCTTTAAGATGAAAGACTTTGGTGAAGTAGATACAATCTTTGGAATTAAAATTAAAAATCATAGTGGGGGTTATGCTTTAAGTCAATCTCACTATATTGAGAAAGTGTTAACTAAGTTTAGACATCTTGGTTTTAAAGAGAATAATACTCCTTTTGATCTGAGTATCAAATTACAAAATAATTCTAGTAGGGAAGTGGCACAACTTGAATACACTAGTGCTATTGGTAGTCTAATGTATGAAATGCACTGCACTAGACCAAATATTTTCTATTTTGTGTGTAAACTTAGTAGATATACTAATAATCCTAGTATAGAACACTGGGAAGCCATTGGTAGGATAATGGGATATCTTAAGAAGCTCAGTGGATTGTGACTGTTTTACAATAGTTACCCAAGTGTATTAGAAGGATACACTGATGCGAGTTGGATTACAAGTGTGAGAGATAACAAATCTACAAGTGGGTGGATATTCAACTTTGGTGGGGGTGCAATTTCCTGGGCAAGAAAGAAACAAACTTGCATATATCGTTCAACTATGGAATCCGAATTTGTTGCCCAAGCTGCAATAGGGAAAGAAGCCGAATAGAGTAGGAATTTATTGTTAGACATCAAATTGTGGCCTAGTCCAATGCCTCATGTTTCACTTTATTGTGATAGTGAAGCCACTTTATCAAGGGCTTATAGTAGTACCTACAATGGTAAATCTAGACACATCAGTCTTAGACATAAGTATGTGAGACAATTGATTCAAGATAGTATCATTACAATTGTGTATGTAAAGTCAAGTAAGAACTTGACTGATCCACTTACTAAGGCACTCGTAAAAGACCTAGTAAGTAGTAAATCTAGAAAGATGGGGCTTAAACCATTTAAAAGTCAATAGTGATGGCAACCTAACATAATGCTAGTAGACCACTAGTTCTAGGTTTTAATTAATAATAACAAGTTACTGTGATTGATGTTGATATTGTCATAAAGTTTGCCTATGATTGAGAAAGACAATATCGTCTGTTATGTTTTAGATGATGAGTTAAAATTTTAATGAAGTTATAAAATACGTTCTAGTAACAAAAATGTAAGAGGAACTTCACCTATATGAACGAAGGAGTGGTGTCGCTTCTTATAGAGGGTTATAGCTTGCTATCTTGAGGTTCATGAAACCAAGATATAGCACATAGCCATAATATTATTAAGTAAAAATTAATTGTCACCAAAAAAAAGAATTATATGTGTGCGGTGGCTCTAGTCGTATCACATAGGAATGTTGGTTTAATCTAAAGGATACCATTCATTTCGATATGACTTTGAGTTGCTTACACAAAGAGAAAGTTTTAAATCTAAAGATACATTCTTTATGCATACAAGACTTAAAGATATTTTGGTAGTATTTGTTCAAAATTGGTTTTTCAAATAAGTGGGGGATTGTTAAAAAAATCAGCTGTAAGAGCTGATTTTGGACCATCTTATTGTCTTAATCTAAGCTAATTAATGGTAATTAAAAACATTTAATTATGTGCATTCAATAAAACTCAAGTTGAAAATTTAATTCGTATTATTTTTGGTTTAAAGGAATCTTAATATATGAGCTTAAAATTAGAGTAAAAGGTTGTTTGAAAACCCAAATTGGTTTTGTTCCTCATTGATAAGAAAATAAAAAATAAAATGCTTTATAAGCATTTATTTGGGATTCTTATATACTTCTGTTAAAAGAAGAGATAGAGTGAAGGCTCACGGTGCGTTGTGGTGTAACCCACTGCACCTGTGCCCTGGCCCGAGCTCGAGCCAAGGCCAGGGCCCGGTCGCGTCGTAAAGTCACTTTAGAAAAACATGTCTTTCATAATTATTTGAAGAGGTGCTTTGCACCTATAAATACCCTACTTTCCTCATTCAAAATCCAATTCAATTTTTTGTTCTTTCTTCTCTCATTCTCTCTCAAAATTCTACTAGAATATTTCTTTATTTAAAAGTAGAATTCAATCAGAAAGTTCTTCAGATTTTGTTGTCTGCAAACATAATAAAAGAGACTTTGTTGTATCTTGGAGGACTATTCGTCTGCAACCTATAACAAACTTGTTTATACAAATGGGAACGAATAAAGCCTTAAAGACAGTGTTTAGAACACGTCTCTAAGTCTTGATTCTCATATTCTGTTTTCATTTATAAATTTTATAACATTAATATTTTTTATTCTTTATTTTGATGAATAATCCTTATAAACTATTTTACGGGTTATTAGTCTTCTCTTAAGTTTAACTTAGGTGGTAAGTGTGAGCTAAATTTTACTATGCATATATTGTCATGGTTTGTTTTTAAATTTAATTATAATGATTACTTATTGTAGTATTTTAAAATAAAATAAAAATATTATGCGTGCATGTCGTGATTAATATATTAATATATAGTGAATTGTTAACTTATCCCGTTATATGTGTATGTTAGTATTGTATCCCAACTTTTTTATATTAAAGTACTCTCAAGAATTTAAGTTTCTCTAACACAAATAAAAGTGCAATTAAATATGATTCACTAATTCGTTGATTTATATATAATTATAGATACATATCATAAAAGAAACCATAATCATTCAAATATTATATGATAAAGATGTTGTATTAACCAACATCAAATTATAATTATAATCCAAAATTCTAATACTAGCACAAAATAACACCAAGTTCATGTTATTTTATGAACAACTAATTTTAAGCAACATTAACTAAAAATGTTTTGCAATTGCATTACCAAACATTCTGAACTTAATTTAATGTATCATTTCCCCCCAAAAAAAAAATCATATAAAATAAATTTAAATTGGTGAATAAAGAGAGAAGAAAAAAAATCATATAATGTTTTGTTTCGACCAAAATAATATGATTTGGTCAAAACGACCGAAACAAACCACAAAGACCAAAACATGCTAAAACAGGAAACGAAACAAAACATAGAGATAATATGTTTTGGTTTATTTTTGAAATCAAAACGTTTTGACTGTTATGATCGAAACAACCCGAAATTTATAACCTTGCTTACAATAGATAGTCACCTCCCATCTTCATATTCTGCACGACTATGATAATGTTTTATGATTTAATTGCATATCAAAAGCATATAGAAACTTTTTTAGGGCAAAAGATTTGAACTTACGACCTCTTTTTTAAGTAGATATGTGTTTATCAAATAGGTTATGTTTAATTCACACTATTTATTTTTTTTCATATATTTTTTTGGGGGGTGGTGTTGGGTCGAGGGAAATAGTGAAGGTCTAGTAAAATAAACTATGTGCAGATGGAATTTTTGATGTCTACTAGAACCTTGCATGAGATAATAAGGGGAATGGATTAAATATGAACATTTAAGTACTCTTCGAGTTAGTTTGGTTTATAAATAAGATTATAATGAGATATGATTGAAATTATAATTTGACAAAACTATAAAGTATTAAAATAATACTATCTTAATTTTATGTTTGATCTATAAAATTGATTAATTAATATTAAAATAGAATAATATGTCAGAAAACCATACTATCTTTTTACTATTCATCACCCCAATCGAACCTAATTTCTTCTAACCCTAAAAAATTCACAACCAACAAAACAAACCCGATCTAAATCATTTGCTTATACTTCTAGAACACTCATATCTCATTTCTAATTTCTTACTCATTTTCAACAAGACAAAATAGAAATCATTCACTCATGTATTTTTTGAATATTCAATTTCTAACTGTTTCAGTCTCTTTACTTGGCCTGTAGCAGTCTTAAAGAGCATGCTCGAGAACCAGCTGCGGAGGCGAGAACCAGGAACGGGGACACAAAAGCAGATCTGCGACATAGAGGCAGGCGACGATGAGCCCAGATGACGGAGACAGAGAGGCAGGCGACTGTGAACCCTGACAACAGCGAACCAGATGAGGAGGAGGGGAAGAGAAGGAGAAGAATAAAAAAGGAAGAGAAAGACGTAGGACATGACTATGGGGTCTCGACCAACAGAGGCAAAAGGGGAAGAGAAAAGAAATATGGCTATCCCACCTCCCCTACAACAAAATAAGTGGGATTAATGATCCCATGGGGGCAAACCAAACCCAACATAAGGATTAAAGTGAGATTGGTTAGTCCAATCTCATTTAATTTCACTTATAAATCCCAAAGCAAACAGACCCTTTAAGCATTTAACGATGAAAAATGATTTTAAAAAAACAATGAAAAATGAGAGCAACTATAATTTCCTTTTACTAATAGATCTTCTGGCTTTTGGTCTACAATTCATGTTAGTTTCCACAAAAATGAGATCCAAACTACAAGCATGTTGTGATCAATTTCTGTATTTCCTTTACATTTTTTTTTTGTTTTTTTCCCTGTTCTTTTCCTCTTTTCTTCATTGTACAAATATGAGGAATTACAGATTTCATCTCACAATTATCTAGCTTCAACGTGCAAATGTGATTCATCATCTTTTTGGGGCTTCATCGCACATCACTTTTCTTGACAGGCAAAAAATAATAACAGAAGTACGCACTAGGATCATGAGCGACAGAAGAAAATTTTGAGATCATAGAGGCTGAAGCTCTTGCTCTGCAACAATGGCACCAACAGGCTCGTAGGTACCAAATGCTTGTTGTCTATGTCTCCTAACAAACCACATCCCAGTAATTGATAAACAAAGTAGCAGAGTAATAACAGCTCCAACAGCCACTGCCAAAAAGTGTTGCTGCCACCAGGTCCTGAAACGCTCCAGAAGAACCTGAATGTGAGAACAGAAACAAGATGCAACAAATAATACAGCAACACTTTGAACAAGAACAAGTTCATGAACAGCAAAAAGGAAAATGCAATCAGCACACTTTGAACCAGAACAAGTTCAAGAACAGAAAAAAGGGGAATGCAATCTACTGCGGCAGAAAGAACGCCAATGCAATACGAAAGTTGAAAATAAAAGATTATAAGATGCACTCATCTCCTCATAGCTCTTTCTCAAAGTGTCAAGTTATTTGTATTAGAGTTTACTACTGAGACATGATTTCACTATGGTGTTGGAGATATGGTCCCCCACCCTAACACTTAGGGCCGCGAAACAGTGCCAGGCCGCTATCTGAGCAGCCTGTGCCATACCAGCTATTAGACTAGGACCACCCCACAAGAACTGCATTGCCAATCAACTCCACCATTTCAAGTGGCCAATCACATTTCAAACCTCTCTCCCACAGGAAATCTTAGACGCTATATCATGCATGATGCACCACTGACTGACCATTAACATTTAACTAGAAAGCTTCCTTATTCCTACTCTTAGTCCTATAGCAATTTAAACTCAAGAAGTCCCCACAAATCATAAATGCACCCACATAGCAGACCCTGTTTACTCTTCCCCCCCTCAAGAAAAGAGAAAATAGGGGAGGGGAGGAATTAGCCCATTCTATTTATTCAAATAGGTTAGTGGGCCAACGTGTCAATTCTCCAATCAAGTAATCAGTTGGGTGGATGGGTTCTGAGAAATTCTTGCATAGATTTGGTCTACTATGAGGCCATAGACGAGACCAATAAAAAAGCGACACATACACAAACTAACTCTAACAATGCTTATCAAGTTTGGTTAACCAATCAAGTACATATGTGGTGCTTTTTTCATTGGCCTAGTCTACAGTCAAGTACCTAAGAACTGGTTTTCAGGATTAATTTCTGAAAATGCACCCATGACACCCCCTCCAAAAAAAGAAAAGGAAAAATAAAAATAAAAATGTTCAGCCCATAATTTAACATACATTTTCAAAGCCAGGCAAAGCTGTCTATGGGAAGACTTAGAGTTCGTTTGGGATTGTTGAAGAACCAACTTATCGCTTTAATCAGCAAGAGATTAAATCAGGTGTTTAAAATGAGTTTATGACATAAGCAATTCAACACTTGAATAATGGACAAAACTTATATGAAGTACTTTACATGGAGTTCATGAAGTTCCATTTTAAATTTTAATTTTTACAACAAAAAAATTAATGATCGTAACCTATCATTTAAAATACATGCATGAGAATTTTAAAGTTACAAAAGATCAACATGATCTCATAAATTTTAACCTAAGATCTAAACTCTAGTTTTTCATACAAAAATTGATAACTTTTAAGACAATGATAAAATATGAGTTAAATCGTATGCTAAAGTGAAATTTTTTTTGTTGAAATTTTGTTTAGTTGATCTATTACGTTAGTTTGATTGAATAGTAAAGTCCAATCTCAGATTTTATTTTTTGAAGGGAACTTCACAAATTTAGTATAAGAAACTTTGTCTAAATTTTACCCTAGAGTAATAAGTGTTGAAATATGGGTGCTAGCTAGCTTAATTGGTAAAGTTACTTCTCGTCACATAAAACCTAAAATCGAATCCCACTCACATTAAAGATTAGGGGATAAAAGAAAGGAGAGTGCTACCTCCCATTGTGTAGCTAGGAGCCCTATAGGCAATATTATGAACCCAAAAAAGAAAAAAGAAAAAGTAAGTGTTGAAGTTATAAACAAGTTGTGGATGTGTTTGGTAAAAGAATATTGGAATCAACTTATAGTTGTTAAAATGACCAAAATGGGCATGGGATGATATGACAGAGTTTGGTAGTATATTGATTTTTCAACCTAATTTTGTTTAAATATTTATTTTAACTTATTAAAATGGAAATTAATAAGTTTATTATATTAAAATTTAATATTTTGATAACTATTTAGTAAATAGTAAAATAAAAATCTCTATATTATATTGTTGAAGGTTAAGTAAATGGAAATTTATAGTATTTTAGTAAATTTTAATATGATTCATCTATAATAATTAGAGTAAAATACACTTTTCGTCTTTGAAGAATAAGGTGCATTTATTTATGTAATTGGTTACGTTACCGCTTGACTTCAATCGGGTCCTTATGGTGATTCTGTCCAAAGCTCCGTTAGTTTAATTCCTACATGGCATCCAATTGTCATCCCATGTCTCCTATATCCTAACCAAAACCCAATTAAACCCATTACATTGTTCAAATAGCCCCATTACATAACTCAAACAAAGAATAACAGCAGCACCAAAGGCAACCAAGCACCTATGATGAACTAACACCACCTTTCCCTAACTTTTCCTCATGCAACCTCCATTTTTCTCCTCCCAATTTTTCTAAACAAAGCAGTGATTTTTCGTTGGCTCGTGGACCAAGAGGAGGAACATATTAACTGAAATAGCCATAAACATTGGCTGCCTTCTACCAGGGTTGGCCTCCTTTCAACAAGTCCTAAGAGTACTTGATTCGCCACAATTGCAAATTAGTATAACTACATGAGATGGATCTATCTCATAGCTGCAGTTCTCCCATGTTCTTGAGAAACAACACAGAGAAAAGTATATTTTACTCAACAAACCAAAACAAAATCTGGTATTAAGAGAGAAGAATCCCTTGGGTGTGAGATTTCCCGCCCAGATTTCGATTTTCCATGATTTGACATGGCTTAAACTAACGGAGCTTTGGATGGAATCACCATAAGGACCCAATTTAAATCAAATAATACTATTAATGATCTGATTGATACAATTGAAAAACTAAAGATGTAAATAGATGCTCCATAAACTTTAAGGACGAAAATATATTTCACTCTAATCATTATACGTTAACATAGTGAATATACTAAAATGGAAATTATTAACTAATTTTTTAATTTAGTAGTTTAATTTTTTTAATAACTAGTTTTTTTAACTTACTAAAATGAAAATTAATTTGTTTTAGACTTTTAGGTTGTATAATAACTCTAGACTTTATCTTCCATCATTTGTAAGTAAAATAATAATTGTTTGGATGAATTGAATTGAATTTAAGATTTAAAATAACAATTTAACTAACTAAAACTCAAAATAAATTTTGTTCAAAAACAAAAGAACAACTTACAAAATCAGATCTGGCCAGATCTAGGCCGGACTTGGGCCGCCGGCTGTTGCTCGCAGCCCTGGCCGCTAATATCGAGAGAGAGGAGAGAGGAGAGAGAAGAAAGAGACAATGGTTTTGGTGTAATTTTTTGAATAGGTGAAGGTTGTTTTCATCCTTTCCATGGTCAACACCCACAGCTTAAATCCACCAAAAAACATAAGCTGGGCCCAGATGCTGAGAAAGCAAATCAAACCAGGTTAAAGCTGGTTTAACTGGGACTTATGTGGAACCAAAAAAGCTCTAATATATAGCATAGAATTATTTTCTGAATAAGAACTTAGAGCAATTCTATGATCACATCTGTTAGCTATACCACAAATGTTACTACTTTTTTCCTCCGAAATTAGCAGGCTAGAATTGCAGTTTAGGGAGAGAACCGGAGAGATAAAGAACATACAGCTTCTTTTGAGGCTCAGCATTCCATTCAAGCAACTGATAATCCCCAAACCTCTCAGGAAAACGCAAACGATGTTCCCTTAAACGCAGAATTATATTCTGCAGACAATCAAGTAAAATAAGCCTTTAAGTTAATATGTGGCCAACACATAGAAAAAGGATTTAGTTGCATACACACACACACACACACACACACACACATAATTGGTGTCAGAACAGTAGTATTACCAGTGCCGTGGTATTAGAAATATAATCAGCAGATTGAGCTGGAAAGATGCCCCATCTTACGAGGTAATAATTTCCTTGGGACGTAAAGTTCATAAAACGAACCTGATAACCAAACAATTGGCATAACTGATGGACCAAATTAAGTTAATTGAAACCTATATCATTAAATCAAAAACCTCTTAACACAGTCTTGAAACAACTTACTATGCCATGGCAAAGCAACTTAACCTTACCTGCGAATCGTCAATTTCCAACTCATGGGCAATGAACACAGCAAGTTCTGTGAAGTTCGGCTTCACATTGGAAATTTTCATGCTAATTGACATGTCAAATGTTATAAATCCAATTCGAAATGAACCTATGTATCACATGCAGGAATGCGATCTTGTCAGAGAGAAACTACAGACCAAGCTACAACGTAGAATATCTGTCAAGTGCACATAAACACTACAAACAAATAATATGATGATGATGGTGGTGGTGGTGGTGGTGATGAGCATAATTATAATAATATGCAATGAATATATGAAAATTTAAAATGATTTAAGCATCAAATGCAAAAAAAAAAAAAAAAAAAGCACTAGAAATACATGACTATTCTCCTGAATAGCAGATAATAGCAGATAATGAACAAGACAAACAAGAGAATATTCCAAAAGATGTTGCAGAAAGGTTCAGGGACATAATAAGAGTTGGCTAATTAAGTGTTCTGAATCAAAAGAAACTTTTAAGCCTCTAAACATAACATTGAATTTCAACATAAAGCCATGATCATCAAGAAGTACAAAATTAGCGAAAAAACGAAGAAGAAAGGATTACTGAATAAGTAAAACTTATATTTTATATTGTTGAACAAGTTTATCAAAATATTAAACAAAAACTTAAAACAGTATATTTAAGCATATGCCTGACCAGGCTAACAAAAAGAAGCTACTTCATTTTCTCAAGATTTTAGTTTCCAAATCCAAACATGTTTATTGAAAAAACAACCACTTTAAGCAACAAAAGAAAAACACAGAAAAAACTAACAAGGATTCCAACGCTACAGAGAAACAAATAAGTCTTCCAAATGGAAGAGAAAAGGTTTGACTTTGCATATTTAATTTGGGTAGGCTTCAAGCTACTTAATTTCCTTTTCATTAGCAACATTAGATTTAATAAGCGCCGGCTAGATCTATCTTTTAAGGAAAGCAAGCTCAGAAAACACAAAAAACAGTTCACAACCAACTAATGATATGCCCAACTAAACCACATAAGAATTAGTCCAGGCTACATATTTGAATTTAAAAAGTAGCAGAAAGGTAAAAAATAAGCTCAAGTTACTCTACCTATTAGAACATTTGGAGGCAATCTGCCTGGGGCCAGGTTAGGAGGCATTTGCACATTTTTATCAAAATTTAGGGATGCTGATGGTGCTGGGGCAGAAGCACTTGACAACTGCAGCCTCCTCCATAGCTCAGAACAATTAGTTTTCCAAAATCCAATCTTATCATTCTCCCGATCATAAGTCACTAGGGTATTGCGTACAACTATTCCTGCCACAAATAAAGAAATATCATTAGATATACATAGTGCATTTATACATGCACCAGATGGAAGGTAAAAGGGTTCTGATTTGTAGTTTGCATGAGACAGGCTTGCAAGATTGCGGAATTTATTCACAAGTTATGCGCTACTAATATTCCATCCACACACACAACATGCAGAGAGAGAGAGAGAGGTGCGGTCCCCAAGCAATGTACTTTACCTCCTAAAAGTGTAGTTGAATCCCCATTCGGAAAAATTCCCAGGCAATAAGCACCCCTAACCTTCGTATGCTATAAAGCATGCCAAGAAGAGAATGAGAGAAACCGAAAAGAATTAGCAATGATAAAGGAAGATGCAAGAACATGCTAAAGCCACTTTAAGAGGTTCAAGAATGATATATTACGTGGAACAAGTAGTTCTCTGGAGATAGAGACAACTTTTGTCCATTGCCGAATACCATATCAACCTCCGGAAAAATTTTGGATAGTTGAGAGACATCCCTATACCGCATTCAAGTAGAAACACTTAGATTTAATGCTAAGGCAAATCATCAAAAGAGATAATAAAAATCAAGAATCAAGGTTTTTTTTATCTATTATTATACTATTTTTAAGGTAGACAATACCTTCCAGCACCAGAGAAACAAATATCATTGTAATTTGGGTCAGGACCATGGATCCGTTTGAGAAAATGAATCTCCTTTATGACCTGCATTATGATATAAAAGTTTAAAGCTAATTAACAATTCATAACTTCACCAAAGATACTCCAATACATGATTTAGTCATCAGCGCAGTTTGTTTTACAGCAGCGGTGGTAAACCAACCTTAAAAGGTCTAATCCAATGAAAGTGGCTAATCCTCGCTTCAGCTTAATGAACTGCTTGTGTTGTGCTTTCGGTTTTCATGATATATCAACAATTCACCAATAATACTAAATCCTAAGTTCCTAACTTACAAAGTAATCCCAAAAATCATATTCATTATCCCTGATTCGCTATCCAAAAACAACATGTCCATCCTTTCTTTTTCTTTTCTTCATTGTGTGTGTGCGCAAACGTGGGGGGGAGGGGGGAGGGGGTTTGAGTACAACCTGCAGAGAAAATTTCACTGCTAAGAATGTGTGGAGTATGGATATTCTAATATTTTACTAGGTACTGGTGTCACAAGATGACAAGAACCGATGTCATAAAATGACAAGTTCTAGTGGAGTATAACTGAGTGTAGATAGTATCAGAATTAGAGAAGGAAATATCTCAAAGCACTTGAAAGTGAGAAAGCTATCCTCTTTTATAGGTAGTATAATATTTTAGTGATCTAGATGTGTGAAGCATTTATCTAAACTTGTTTCCCAAATAACTGCTCTGCTCTGCAATATCCAGACCATGAAGTTCCTTAAATATTTCTTCCTCGACTAATTTGATTTATTCACATCAATGTTTCCTGTTACATAATAACTAAATGAGTTGTCCTTACACTACAACAGTTCATTAGTTTTTACTGGAAAGCATATATTTTGAACTAAAAAATACAATAAAAGAACAAATTAATGTAGAGCCGATAACTTCTTCTTTCCACAAATAAAAACTAAAACGTGCTAGGCAAAAGAGGGGGAAAAATAAGTCTAGCAATCCATAAAAAAATGTAAAATTCATTTCAAAGCTAACTAAAATAAGATAGGATGAAACTCAAAGCTAGGAGATCTTACAGCATCTTTAAACGCGACAAAAGCTTCTTTTGGGAGGTAAGCATAAGTTGTTCCACTGTCCAGCACTGTTCCATGCTTTCCGTTAAAAATATTAGGGCTTAACTTCAATCGTTTACCAGCAACATGCATTTCCTTTAGTTCAATGTTGTAGTATGGACTGTAGCCACCCAAAAACTACAGTGAATGTGTGAGAAGCACCAGATGCATTCTCAAGAAAAATGGATTGACAATTATGAACTTGTGAAAGTATTGTACCTGCGGAAAGGATCCGAATGAGAGAAAACCATATCAACGGGAGGAGATATCCTCCCAAGAACCATTGCACCCCCACCCACATTCATACCACCATAACATAACGAAAATGAGTCATTAATAACACCCTTGTCAACTAGTTGATCCAC
This sequence comes from Bretschneidera sinensis, assembly GCA_023935145.1. Classification (NCBI taxonomy): domain Eukaryota; kingdom Viridiplantae; phylum Streptophyta; class Magnoliopsida; order Brassicales; family Akaniaceae; genus Bretschneidera; species Bretschneidera sinensis. The sequence continues at coordinate 117,031,567 of CM043700.1, forward strand.
AATACTGAGCCTACCACGACCCAAACCCATTATGCCATCTGCGCGTTGTCTGTAAATATCACCTGTTTCCACATTTTCACAACCAAAAACAGCACGCTGGGTTGGAAGTTCACTTTCATTTCCAAAAGAGAGGAAGTCATTGCTTAGCACCCCACTGCTGGAACTCATCTCAGCATATCGTCTTTCATAAATGCATTGTTTTCGCTCATCGTCACAGTTACAATCAGGACTGCATTTCATTGGCTGGTAGGTGCTAGATAACTCTGGTTGGAACCTTGGATCCTGAACAACAGCAAAATATCATAAAACAATGAGCTGAACAATACAAATGCCTATATAACCACGGCTAAAAAAATATAATAAAAAATACCTGCAAATTACTAATTCTCTACGTAGTTGATGATATATTAGCAAAAAACGAAGAAAAAAAAATAGAGATTTGGATCATAATCAGCATATTATTTATGGGTTCCTAAGTTGATGAAAAACTGGGTTCCAGAATCCAGTTTCTTATCTTTCAAGAAAATTCTCAGCAAACTTATGGAGTTTATGCATTGCCTTCTTAACATACAACTTATCATGTAGCAATAATTACTTGGTATGGTACATTACAAGGTCAGAATTAATTATAGATTAAAGTCAGGTGGTGTAGATCTCATTTCCCAGTAATAAGAGATAAAATTATACCATAAACAGTTCAATAGAAAGAAGAACACGAACTGAAATATTAAGATATTAACTGAACAATTAGGTAAAAGATTACAAATTTTATAGGTTACAAAGCCAACAAAAACCTGATGTTTGCCGCATTTTTCACAAGAAGAACAAGGAACATAAGTCACTGTACTCCCCGTATCTACAATCAGAGCAAATTCCTGAGGAGGCGTTCCAATCCATAGCCGCGTTGTATAATAACTGAACACCCCCCAACCCAAAAAATGTCAATATTCATAAATATATAAAAAAAAAAAAACCAAAATAAAATAAAATATGATAAATAGTGACAAAAATAAAAGGTTAAATTCAATTGAATAACAGAGAGGGAAAAAAAAGAGAAAAGAAACCCGTTGGAGAGGAGATCATCGTAGAGTCTCATGCGAGCGTTAGGGGTGGGAAGAGGGAGCTGAGATTGCTGGAGATGGCGCCGATTGCCTGCACGAGGCTGCAGGGAATAATTGTGGGACGAGAAGTGGAGAGGGATCACCATTGGCCGCAGCCGGTGATTTTGTGTGCCCGCGATGAAATCGACTGGCGAGGAATCGAGGCAACAAGAGAGATCGAAACATCCGATAATAGAATAAACGATAAGAAGGGAGGAGGGCAGGTGAGCCCAGGCACGAGCCATGGTGTGCGCCCCTGGTTCCAAGAAGACGGGAATATTAAGGTCAACCAGTGATCAGTTGCAAAGCATTCGACACCCCTCTCCTCCCTCCCCTTTATATATCATTGTGTGTGTACTGCAAGTCATGTCATTTTCTTCTTGCAATTTGCGAGTGGTTACTAACCAATAATAGGATGCCACGTCGTGATTGAACCCGGAAGTCAGTCAACGGGCGCCTAAGCTCGGAGTCATATATCTTGTGCTTGTGAATTGGCCGTTACCCGTTTATCCTATTTTATTTATTTATTTTTCTGTTAAACAAGGACCAATACTGGTTAATGATGTTGAACAAAATTGAAACTAGGGTTAAGGTATATGCTTTTCCCATTAGGTGAGTGATGTTGATGACATAACGTAATGGTCCATGAGGATCCTTGTCCTAAGATCCTGTGGAGGATATAAATCGTAGGATGTACAGCGTAGTGATATGACTCGAACTCAAAACCTTACGGAAAAACCGCCATCTCGAAGGCCGAACTTATCACTGCGTCATATAGAAAACGTGTCTTTTAATGTATTATCAATTTAAAAAAAACTCATTTCAAAATATGAAGATGACCCCTCTCCATGCCCTTTTCAACACAGCGCATCAAAGCTTGAACTCGTGTTACTAACTTGAAACTGACACGGCAAGGATTAAATGTAGGATTAATGAGGGTTACCCGTTTAATTGTTGACTCATACTCGTTAAAATGTAAATATGAATTTAGATTTGAAAACGCGTTAAAAATTGATCCTTATTCAGTTCGGTTTATAAAAATCTGAATCAAATCGAGTCTACTTACAGATTAACGGATCTACCCGTTAAATACACACAAAACAACATTTTAAACGAAAAATCTTAAAATATTACTAGAGAGTATCTTGGCTTCTGCTATTTTTAGCCAATTGAATATAGCTATAATATTTCTTTATTTGTTAGATATGTTTTTCTATCCTTCAGGTTTTTAATGTATAAAAGCTTGGAGTATCTTGGCTTCCGCTATTTCTCGTTAATTAAATATATGCTATAATATTTCTTTATTTGTTGGATATGTTTTTCTTTGGATATGTTTTTCTATCATTCACGTTCTTAATGTATAAAAACTTAATAAAAATAGATCGATTAATTTTAATAGTGAGTAACGAGTTCACTCATTTTTTAATGAGTCGGGCACGCACATGAAATAATAGACTCATTAAAAAACAAATATTTGTTTACCCGTGCTAGTTGAGTCGTCCACCCGTTGCACCCTGTCCTTACCTGCCCAAGCCACTAGTTTCCCACCTCTACCAAAGATCTTACCTTTTTCAAAAACCAAAATGTTTAACTTTGAGATTAAAAAGGCCAATCGGTTGCAAAATTAGATCCAAGATCTCTTGTTGACTAAGGTTTATCACCATGTAAATATGATTACAACGAAAAAAAAATTTGGCACTGTGTCAAAACAGAAATCCCGATCCTTTCTATTTAAGAATTGAAATGGAAGTTAGGTTCAAGGTAAGATTTAATATCATTATAACAAATTTGAATTTGAATATTCTTCATTTGATGATGTGGCATTCAATCTTATCATAAACTTATTCAATTTTAACTCTCATTTAATTCTCAAATGGAGAGGATCATGATCTTCAAAACAGATTTTTTGGACCAAGCCACACAAAATAACACAAGTCCCAAATCAATTAAATAAAGCATGCATAGTCTAAAAATTACTAGTTTAACTTCTTACAAATACTTATGAAGCTTCCTCTAGTCCATAATTGAATTAATGGCAAGATGGCGGACAAGAATCTCACTTCTTTCTTGGCTACAATGTGCAAGGTCCTGTGAGCTTATAGAAAATAAAATTAACCATACATAAAAATGGGTGAAAAAAACTAACAATGGTAAAGAGGACTTGTAATTACCAAGTTGATATCACTACAAGTACGGTATAACACTATAACACGCAACAGCGGGAAAAACTGAAAGTGTACAACTCTAAAACACATTTTCTCCCCTCGAGAAAATTACACATGAAATTCATGTTAAATCCTATGCACTAGCAGGTTCTCTGGCGGCTTTTCATCTTCCATCAGTGCAGTGCCTTACATTTAGTGACAACCAAAAAAGACCACAAACTACAGACAAACAAACAAACAAACATCTATCTTCATGATGAAACAGGTGAGTCCAAAACTTAGACCTGACAACTATAGTTGCAAAAGAGTAACAATAAGAACACCTCTTGACATCCTATATTCTATATGGGTAGTAGATTAATTCCTCCCGTTGAACCAAGCTAGCACCTTTTTTCCGTACTTATTGCTACGCATCATTGGGGAGTTTATTTGAACTTGATTTAGCAGTGCTCTATGGACAAAGCCCTGCTCTTGCAACAAATGAAAAATGTCAGAAGCAAATAAAAAAGATTGGACACAAGCCACAGTTATGCATTCAACAGCAGTGTCATGGTTTGCATGGTCTAGGGAGACTGGCCATGGTGTTATAGATGCCAAAACTTAGACGCAGTTCGGATTTGGGAACAACAAAAAAAGCCCAACCCAGGTTCAAATTACCTTTGAAGTTGAATTTAAAGTAATAGGAGAAGATAGAAAAATAATATTATAATATACTCGCGTAATCACATTGATTTATCATGTTTGGTCCCAGACAGCTTAATGAATTAGAGTCAGCATTCCAAGCTAAGCATTGAATCTAGTTATACCAAACAAACAGGTAGATGGATACAGTGGGAGCTAGAATAACCGCACCTTTGAAACCGACAAAGCCAACTGCATAACATAATTTCCATAAGGATCCATAAGAAGCATGGAAACATCAGGACTTCTAAGCAACTCCATTATAATTCGTGCAGACTGGGGTTCTTCTGATTCAATCAAGCACTTCTCCACAACATGACTACCGTACTTGTTGCGGGAGAGAGATGTGTAACTCCCTTCAAGCTGTCTCAGAAGATTTGCTGTTATATGTGGGATTCTCAATCCCAGGATATATTGCACCACATAGTTGCTAGAGGAAAAGGAAAATAACAAAATAGCATAACAAATTCAGATCACAACCAGGAAAGAAATGAAGCATGGATAAAGCTTAGAAATCACATAAATAGAAGAATATCAACCACATATCACAACTGGAAAACACACCCATAACAATCTTCTGACAATAGTAGTGCGTTTGCAGTTATCTCTGCAACTAGACATTCCCTTAGTTCTCCACGAGAGAATTCAACACAATGCTGCAGCACACAACACCCGCATTGATCTGTGGCAATTCCATAACAGTTATTTGCCACATCATTCAGAAGATACTGCAAAAGTTAACCCAGTGTAAGAAAAATCATTCCAGAACAGTATTTTGTTTAAGGCATGCTCTACACCAAGAGAAAGTGGGTCCTAGAACTCGTTTCAAAGTATAATATAATGAGAGTGTTAGTGACACAGGGAGATTCAAAAGTTCCATGACTCCACAAAAAGAATTAATTTTCAGGATATAAAATAGCTATATTCCTCTAATTCAACTTAAACCAAGTTATTCAAGCATCATTAAGGATCTATATAATGCAATTAGAAGATGCAAAGCACCCAACCATTAGCACCGACACACTCCATGATCTATTTTCTTTCTCCACAAACAGTCGTCTAGACACTCTAGACGACCAAAGCTAGCTGATTGATGAATGACGTGCTTTTGTAATTACATAAACTAAATGATACATGCTAACAAGTGAAACAATTTTCTCAAGTAAATTGCACCCAACAATAGAACTGGCTAGATAGAGAACCTTGTCATAGAAGTGTAGAGTACTAAGATGATGGGACACAGGTGCTGAAACAGGAAACCAAATGAATATTCAGAAGCAAACTATTTATGCTGAAGATAATGATATTTGATAGAGGTTGGACCAATTTCTTTACTGCTTAGACAAATATAAATCAAATGTTTACTAGAGATTCTACACATTTAAATATAAAGTTTTGAAAATCAAAAGGATAAAACTGCAGCTTATAGGATTTGGCAACAACTCTAAACCCGAGAAGCATAGAAATTGGAAAGTTGCAAAACAAAATTTCACTCAAGTTTCTTAATAAAACATTTGAATATTTCATTTCAATGAAATAAGTTTGATCTAAAAGCAACTAAGGTTCTAGCTTTTACAAAATTAAATATAGTAAGACCTGTTAAATGTTGGAGGGAGAGTAGAAAACAATTTGTACATAGTAAGAAAACTAGAAAAAGGGAGGAGAGGGAGAGAGAGAGAACTTGAAAAAAAATTGTGGATGACTGATGTTATGGCATAATATAAGACCCCATACCATTCCTGTTTAGCTTTGCAAAAATTATGCAATTGCCGTAAGACCCAGTTCATGAACTACAGAAGCATAACAAGAATACTACATTAACAAAAGGATAGTACTGCAAACATATGACACGGGCATAAATTATACCAGTTTTCTACCTTCCATTCAAAGAAAGTATTTTTCATCATCTCATTAATTTCAAAATATCCATTTGCACTATTATATTATGCAGGGTTACAGGTAATGTTAGTTCAATCAATTTTGAATAAATATATATGATATCGTGTCTTATTCAAAACAGGCATCACCTAGAGAAATAGCAGAACTAGTGCGCCACTTCCTACCAGATAAGTCATAACGGCTTTTAAACTAGAAATAGATCACAAAAAAAGCCACCAACTTGGCCAAAAATTATGCAATTTGAATTCAAGTGCCAAAGAAGCAGAAAACCTCTTCATTAGGGATAGTGGTATATATTAAAAGAACTTGAAAATTTATAATTTGACTGAATATTGGTTCCTTGCTTGCTACAAGGCCAATTGCATTCTTATTAGTACTACAAACTTATATTTTATTGACTTTATCATCCTTTAAGTTATTAAAAACTCTATATATTAAAAGAACTCGAAACAGTATAATTTGACTGAACCATATTGGTTCCTTGCTTGCTACAAGGCCAATTGCATTCTTATCAGTACTACATACTTATATTTTATTGACTCCATCATCCTATAAGTTAATAAAAACTTTAACAATTGAACTCAAGTACTCCAATAAGCATGCATCTCAAAACCAACATGAAATGAATAAGGCCATACAAAAGCAAGCACATGATAGAGAAATAAAGTTCCTACCGATTGAAGCAAATAATGAAAATGAACAAGCAGATTCACCATGAAGCTTAATTGCGAAAGGAAGATTGTAATAGTATCGTAACAGAATACAATTAAGATCATAATTATCTAGTGAATCGAATTGAAAGGTTACGTTACTGTCTTCAACAGGGAAATGTTCCAAGCAATACTGAACCACATGATGACCATTCATGTTCTTAGTCAATGCAACTGCACCAGGCCTTAGAGCTGACACGACCATGGAGATTTGCTGTGGGGTATTAAGATGCTTTAATAGTTTCTGTACAGCACGAGTTCTGTCACACATACACACAAACAAAAGGAAAAAAAACAATTATTATGTCACCCAAAACCCAGCTAGACCCTGTTTTTTAATTATATTTGGTCTTGCATTTGAGTAAACAATTCATTAAATAAAAAAGAGCCAACATACCCATGTGAATCGAGACAGATACGGATAAGTTGAAAATCAATCCTTGTCACCATTAGTAGTATCTGCGTCCTCTGTTCGTCACTGCATTTCTCCACTAGCTTTTGAATAACATAATTGCCAAAAGGGTCGATCATCAAGTTACATACATGATCAATCACCTCAGAAAAAATCATCTCAATTTCCTCCATTGAATTCTCATCAATAATCTTCTGCAAGAAACTACAACCGTATTGATCCTTCGCAAATGATACGATCGTACCCCTAAAATCTTCCAAACGCAAGCAATTAAAATCATCCTGCAACCACTGAGGCCTCTTATTATTCTGGCTTTTGGGCGCCCCTCCTCGAAAATCCCCTGTGCAACCACCAAAGAACCCATTTGAGGAAATACTTGACAAGTCCTTACCAAAATCTTCTCTTCTTGAATCACGTAAGAACCAGCCATCAATGTTGGACCCCACCATCATCCTCCCAGACCCAATAGGCTCAACTTTAGCACTCATATCACTGTTTCTTTGCAGATTAATACTCTGTAACAACTGATCGGTGTATACGTGCTCCATATCTTGCAAAGAAGACGGCAAGAAACGTTGCCCACCAATCATATAATCGTTAATGTGATTACTACCATGAATAGACCCATTAACAACACCACCATCATCAAAACCCTGGCGATTATAGGGCGATAGACTAAGGCGAGCAATGCCAGATTCTAGGGTTTGAATATTGAAAGGGGTAATTTGAAAAGGGTTTTGTACGGAAGTTTCAGGCAAGTTGTTTTGGAGATGAGGGAATTGTTGTTCTTGTTGTTGATGATACAGGTGACTGAGATGGGTTTGTGGTGACCGAGAAACAAGATACTGAAATGTCGCCGTGTCGGCCAAAGGTCGGTTACCCTGCATCTTCTCTATTAATCGGATTCTTATAATGGCAAAGAATACGGTAGAGAGAGAGAGAGAGAGAAGTTTGATGGGTTTTAAGCTTAAAGGGTTTATTTGTATATATAAAGTCCTATTTATTTAAAATGGGGTTATGGAGATAAAATCGGGATATTAATTGAAGAAGATACATAGGAGAGATTTCAATTGATGCAGATTTGGGTAATTTGGTTCTTTGTGCGACTAAGTAAAAATGGGAAAGGACTTGACTGGGGAGTCATTGATGTAGTGTGAAACTGTAGAGATACGCTACAAGGACCAGAACTCTCAAAAAGATCGCTTCTTTGCATGCAATTTATAGAAATTTTTACGGAGAGGGAAGAGGAAGAGAGAGACAGATATAGACAAATGTGTAACGCGGCGTATGTCTGTCACCTAGAAAAGTGGTTTTTATTGTTGGACCAATAGGAGAAACTGATTGTGCTTTTCCTTTTCTTTTCTGCGTACTTCTTTATCGTATTCTTTCGGGTTTAATTGAATTTTATAGGGCTCTAAAGGTCCATCGTCAAAAATCAGTTATTGTGAAATTGCATAGAAGGTGAAGTGAAAATGACGCTTAACGGTTTAAAAAATAAACAATTTGAGTCGATGCAAATTTGATTGACCTCGTCCTTTCGGTTTAGGATCACTTTTGAGTCCTCCATTTAAAGGATTCTTAGTTCAATCTTCTTTTTGGTCCATTAAAATAAAAACGAAATAACGAAATATGATTGCAAATTGTTTTCAATAAGTTTTTTTTATATCAACGAATAAGAAATTTCTTTTATATTGTTGCACTTAAATGTGAGTCATAATTCTCCTCCATGCGTTTTTGTTTAACAAATTTCAAATTTTATTGTATTTACGAGCGTTTAGTACATAAATCTTTAAATTATGAATTTGACATTAAATAAATCTTTAAATTTTCAATTAATTTACAAAAGTACTATATTTATCAATATAATTTTTATTTACTTTAATTTTCAGTGCACTTCAACCTATGCAAAGAAAATTCATCAAATAATGGTGTGCAAGCATTCAACTTATTGACAACGTAAATTTACCTAAAAAACCTTCCATTTAAAACTGAATTAAATTGAAACCAAACATTATCATTAATCATTTATAAATTAATTAAAACTGAATCCATTTAGATTTTTTTTTATGAAAATAACATGTGACATTTCATGCATTTAACACCTTAGCTCATTTCATCTTTCCTTTTTAAAATTTTTTCTTTTTCTTTTTCTATTATTTGTACTATTCAACTCTTGTTCGACTGCTGGTTATTAATAAGAGTGAGAGCATGTGTCAGGTTGAGTCAGAGTGGCTTAAAAAATTCACTCAACCCAATTATACTGGGTTGCAAAAATCTTAATCCAACATAACCCATGAACCCATCCAATCAGTTCAACTCAATTCATTCAAATCGGTTTGGGTTAGTTTGGATCACCTGTTTAGTATTTTTTTTTCACTTAAAAATTAATACAAACATATTATGTGAGAAAAAATATTTTACTACAATTATTCATTATTCATTCGATCTAAAATCAAATTCACACAAAAATTTATTAAATCTTACAAACTATCATTTACAAATTAAGTACCTTAAACCACTTCACAAAAAGTTCAAACAACCTTAATTTAATACAAATCATACAAAAGTAAATAAAAACTAGATTTTAAAGGTGTTTGATCAATCAAATTCTTTAAAACTTCAACACTCGTATAGACTTGATTCTAGAATCTCTATAACCAAGTTTCATTGTACCAAAAATATAAAGTTAATGAACATGAGATAAGTAGATCAATTCAACAAGCTTTTAGAAAGTATATTAAAATTCCAAAAAAAAAAATACATTCACGAAAATAAACCGTCTTCTTTTACTAAAAAGTAGTAAAAAAGCACGCTCCTCACACACACACACATATATTGCAATTCAAACTAACTTATCAAAAAAATTTAATTCGTGACCCAACCCAACCCATCGTGTTAAACTATTTCTTAGCCTAAACCCAACTCAACTTTTGAAAGCCTCAACCTAACCCAACCCATTATACTAGTTTGGATCGAGTTTACGGATCCACCGGTTTTCATACTCACCCCTAGTCATTAGGAGTGAGTGTGGTTAAGTAACCTCAAAATTTGGTCTAACCATAACCATAATCATAATAGTAATTTATCCAAAATCATAACCATAAACATAACCATTTCTTTTGGTAACCACACTTTTGATTAGGTTCGGTCATAAAAAATTTACAATTAACCACGATTAACCAAAATAAAATCAAAATTTTATCAATTAAAAAAAGTTATACTAATCAAAACATAATATAATTTAAACAATCGATATTAAAATTCTTAACAATTGATTCACAATCAAAATAAGTTACAAAATACGATATTTCAAATGAAAACTAAAATAACAAAAACATTAAATTGTCAAGCTTTTCTCCTCCAAGTTCTCTTCCTCAATCATGAATGTTCAATACTGATTGGTTTATTGTCAAAGTTGATATCTGTGATTATGCTCAAGAGTCAAGAATGATTATGATTAATTGATTAAGTTATAGGGAGTTGGAGTTTTTACTTGTAAGCTATTTTATCGTTATACCCTTGATTTTGAAACATAAATCTAATTTATTGTTGTAATTTATAAAGATAAAATTGTAATTAAACATGTAATATATATTTAAATATATACTTATCAAATATATATATATATATATAATTTTAATATGGTTAGGTTAAGTGGTTAACAAATATATTTAAAAATCAATAAGCATAACCGTAATAAATAAAAAATAAAAAATCTGAACCATAAACTTAACCATTTCTTTTGATAAATACATTTTTTTATTTGGTTATAGACTGGTTCAGGTTTGGTTAGGGTTTATGTGGACTCATGGAGCTTCATTTGCTTGAAATCTAATCAAGTAAAGAACGGGCTCTTAAGTCTTAATAATTATTATTTTTTTGGAGAAAGTCTTTGTAATGGCTATATGCATAGATACATAATGAAAAATGAGATTTTTATATGATTATAATCTAACAACAAAAAATGTCCCTCAGCAATGTGCAGGGTAATTTCCAGTTTACATAATAAATGTGTATCACATAGGTTAGCAACACTAACCTACATAAATTTGTGACAGACAACGATATCATCTTATAATTGATGCTATCAAAGATAAGTAATGATAAACGCACATCACTTAGATACAGTGGGTATGACCACCAAGAGAGTACAATAAAGATGAAAGTATGCTACGTAGGCATGAAATCGTTCTTCTTTATTTTCATCTCCAAGAGTTATCAGTATAGTTTTTATGCGTTACTAATAAAATTTAAAGAGATTACCAATATAAATATATAATTCTTGGGAAAAAAAATGTACAAACCCACTATATCAGCAAAATGTACATTTATCATTGCTCATTAAAGATTATCCTTGATCAGTGTAGGATATAAGTTTGATGATTGTCACACTTTTAATTAGAGATATACTTTCACCAGTATTTTTTTGGGAAAACTCACCAAAACAAATTTGGAAAATAAAAGTAAACTATAAACGTGGAACAAAAATTAGTACATAGTGTTAAGATAAGGAGTATTTCACACGGTGGAAGATCACACGAATGCATGCTTGAAATATATGGATGGACACCAATATGAATTAAAAGCTCAAGCTCAAAAGCTTTGGGCCCAAACTATATATATAAGCTACTATTAATTTTTATTTCTTTCATATCTGAGATAACTCACATGTCGATATGCTAACAAATATCTCCCTCTCGTGTGAGTTTTATACTAAACTTCCCTTTGAATGGAACCACGAGTCACACAATCAACAAGAGGAACTAAACCAAACTCAACCACGAGGAAACCATACAAAGCCACGAGAGTCCTCACGGGGCAAACAACTGTGGGTCCAAACCAAGGCTTTGATACCACTTGTTAAGATTAGACTCTGATACCACTTGTTAAGATCAGACTATGATACCAATTTTTAAAGTCGGAAGTACTTCACCCGACGAGAGATCACACGAACGTGGACTTGATATACATGGATGGGCACCAATATGACTCAAAAGCTTAAACACAAGAGTTTTGAGCCCAAACCATGTATATAAACTACTTTTAATTTTTATTTCTTTTAGATGTGAGATACCTCACATGTGCATATCATAACACATAAAAGTATTACTATAACACACAACGAAAAGAAATTAATTTCAGATCATTTTAGACGATCATCAATTATTCAGTTTCACCATTTACCATTAAAAACCGGTTTAACTAGTTTAATCTTCTCATTTTACTCTTTTTTTCTAAAGATCTTCACCTTTTATTCGTTATACACAATTACACACTAGTTTTGCAAAAGCTTTTGCCCATAGAAAAATAGTTGTTGGGAATAGATTTGATAGTTTTTCTTAATGTCAATGTTTGGTAAACTTTTTCCAAAACAATTTTTTCAAATTAGCTTTTGGGCAGCTAAAATCTCCATTTTTGAAAAAGCAAGGGGTGGTGCTTTACTAGATAGCACCCCAAATTTTAATGAAAAATATATAAACCAAAAAATGCCCTTAACACTTTTAATCAATTTTCACCTAACTCTCTATATAATCATTTTACACAAACCCTATCTCCTCATCATTTCTTTCTGTTTGCCTCTTTTCTTTCTCTCTCTTTCTCTCTATACTCAATTTGAAATAATTTTCTTTGACAAAATTGTGAATGCAAAAGCATCAAAAGAAGAGTTTGGTATCAGATCAAATGTTTATAACTTCATCATTTCCACAAGAAATATTCATATAAAATTGAATCATGGAACCAATGTTATGCGCTATGCTTTATCTATATTTTCAAGAAACTCATAAGTAAATTTCTCACTGAGTTTCCATTTTCTTCTAGGTACTTATTGTTTTATGTTATATAAATATTTTTTGGTCTAAAATGCAAGATATTTATCATACACTTCACTCACTACAAAATAAGTTTTTGTAAAAGTATCACGTGTTAAAGTTAGCTAGCATTAAGGTCAGCAAATCTAGGTAAATCGTTATCTGATTTGTCTTTTCTTGACTTCTTTGATTGCATGTATGTTTTTGCATGTTAAATGTTTAATTTCTCGTTAGTACATGAAAATTTTAAGCTTAGTGTTTCAATATTTGCATGCTCAATGGAACTGAGCTAATTTTGTCAAAAAAATGTGGATCTCACATATATAATAGCGCATCCTTCTTTGTATTTGGTTAATTTTGTATCAATTTTTTTATATAAAAAATTTATTGATTTTTACTTTTTTATTTACTAATGTCACAAATACATCCTTATTTAGAAAAATAATTCATTAAAATGTAAATTTTATGCATCATATTTATTTTGGTAATTCATAATTTCGTAGCACTTTATTATTACTAGCATCTCAGGCATGATACGTGTGTGTTGATCTGCTCTTTTATGTGATAAAATAATATACTAACAATTATCTTGTTGCTTATAAACATGACAAGCACAACAGTCACATATTCTTCATTAGAAAACTGAACATGCTAAGAAACCTCAAGAGGAGAACAACCCGGTTAGAATCACCAAAAAGAAAATAACAATTGAAAATGCGGAGAAGATAAAGAGGAACAGAGAAAATCAATATGGGATGAAGATAATAGAGATAAAGAGAGTGGAGAAGTTAAGTCTGAGTGAGATAGTGGAAGAGAAAAAACATGGGTTGAAGATAAGAGAGATAGAGTGGAGAAGTTAAGTCTGAATGGGATGGTGAGAGAGAAAAACATGAGAAAAATATCTGTGGAGTTGGAGTCAATTGAATTACATATATAACCTTATTTAAATATTTGATTTATATATTTAAGTAATGATTTATGGGCATTTTGAGGGTGGGTACCAAATGGGGGTTATGTCTTTATTAATAGTATAGATTATCAAACACTCTTATTGATTAAAGCATTTTCCACATAGCTTTTACAAGATAGTTTATCAAATATTGCATTATCTTTTAACAAAAACACTTTTTATAACTCTTTTGGAACTAACACAGCTATAGTTACAACAATCCAAATGCACTCTAGAGACTAGCTCTACAAGATGTGTCTACCTACATGTTGCATTACTTTCGTTTTCTTATTTTTCTATAATCATGGTTAAAACTTAAAAGAATAAGACAAAATATTAGTTTGAATAAAAAAGAGTGGCAATACTATGGACCCGGTTCTGTGGGAGTTCCCATGGAACGGAGAAAGTTCACTAGTAATTATGGAGAAATTGATTAGTAACTTTGGTATTTAATTTTTTTAAAACAATTACTATTCAATTTTCTTGTGATTATTAAAATACTTTCTCGATTCTTTAATAACTCTCACAAAATCGAGCCCGTGAGATCACCACTTAGTAAAAAATACCCGAGAGTATAAAATATAGGAAAATTGAGATAAAAAGATAAGATGATTATAGCTGGCAACTTGTAAGGTTTCTATTTTTTCCATACGAAGAAGGTAAAAAACTATTGTTAACTTTTATTTTTATTGGAAATTTATCAATATATCCCTAAAAGTTATAAAAATACGAATGTGCACACTTTTTTTTTAAAACATTTTGTTGAAACAAGAGAACAACAAAACAAAAAAAGACCTAAGGCATCAATATCCCTCTCGAGAATGCCACACTTTGAATAATGGGATTGTAATTTAACGTTAATGTGTATGGACAATTTGTATAAAACTTGTACCCCTTAGAATAATGTGGGTACCCTATGAAAAAGCAACAAGTAGATATGAGGTTCATCTTACTTCAACTATGAGTGCAAAGTCATACTTTTACAGGACTTCCCCAAACACGGAGATAATTAATGCTAGGTTTTCTTCTTGCCCATAACTCAAAAGGTAATTTAAATACAATTTTACTAGAGACTCTATTGAGGACATACCAAGCTTTCTTAGTGGCATCACCCCAATGATAGCCTTACGTTAGACATCACATTTTGTACGATTTAATAAGTGACAATCACCATTTATGGTCTCGATGAAAACAACAAAGATTATGATTTTTGCGGGTGTTTGAGGTGTGATCTTCGTCAAGTTTAAATTCTTACCATGTTCCAGCGATAGTTTAAAGGAAAATGAATATAACAAAGAAAAGAATTTAAAGCTTAAAAAATTCGGATTTGGACAAAATGACTTATATTTAACTGTTTTGAGTACCGAACTTTCGGTCTGCATAATTTTTACTCTATAAAATATGGACAAGTTCCATTTACATGGCTTGAAAGATCTTTTAATTAGCTTTCTTTTGGTATATCTTGGGCCTCAATCTGATAATCGGTTTGACAGATGCATTTTCTACCAAAACAGCCACACCTGCCTTGTTTAGGTCATATCTTAAAAACTCCGTCGGGTTTTTCTTTCATTGCTTTTCAAAAAGTCCATGATCAACCCGTTGGACTCAATTTGAGAGAATTAGGCCCATTTGAAATGAAGGTCTAAAAATGGTTTGTTTTCTTATATTTTTTCAGCTTTCCTATTTTGAAGTTTTCTTAAAAATAAAACTTGCCAATTCTCTCAAGGACAGCCAGAGTTAGTTCTAACCCTAATGAGACTTTCCAAAGCCTATAAATACCTTCTCATAACACTTTAGAAAGGATCTTTGGCAGTTGAACTTCTTCTAATTTTCGGACTTTGAGAGAACTAAAGAGGAAAAGAGTGAAAGATGCAATTCTAGTGAGAGAAATACAAGAATGCTTAGCATAAACCTTAGTTCGATGGAGGAATGAAGCAACCCCATGAGATTTCAACTCTGTATTCACAAATCACAATGATAGAAGCTACCAGTGGTGAATGGCCTCCGCGTATCCATTTGGTAAAACTGGTAAAACAAGGAGATGCTAGTAGTTTCATGGTAATGCACACACATTCCTTCAATTTTGTGAGAGATTTCATTCCACGTGCAAGATTAACGAATCATAACAGTTCTGTTTCCGGCTACTGCTTTCTTCCTTTAACATATTGATGGCAGCACTAGGTGGTAATCATGAAGCTGTGTATATGCATCACTTTAATTTGTTTACAAAAAAGATGGTTTTGGGGGGGGGGGGGGGGGGGGGGGGGGCAGGGGTTGTGGTGGCTTCTATTTATTCTTTTTTAAGAACATCCACCATTCCCGATTTCCTCTCCCCCCTCCACAAAAGGGGAAAGGGGCCTGGAGACACCTTGTCACCTTGCTAAAGAAGAATCCCCGGTGGAAGAATTTGATCGCCTCCTGCTTTAAGTACTAAAGAATTAAATATGCCTGGGGAAATACAAAGGTTCTGAATTGCACACAAGTAAACTTGATACCATTAAGTACACAATAAAGTTGGATAATTAAAAAAGAGAAAAAAGTAACACTGAACTGTAGCCAAGAATACCTCAAAAACTCTATTAAAATTAAAAAAAAAAAAAAACTGTGGCTGCCAACAGGCTTGCAAAATTCACTTTATGTTGTATACTGATTAGTACCTTCTAAGAAACAAGAATGACAGATTGACTATGGTACATGTCTACTTGAGAAGTTGTTACATCAAAGAATAACTACGAGTCCATTTAAATAAGCTGAAAAATAAAAAAGGCACAACAAAATCTATTAGTGTGGAAATAATTTACCCTAAAGGCCGTGAAAATGCTTCGTCCATCCCACAAAACACCGAAAGAACATCTTCACGCGATTAATGAATGAAACGTAACACTGTGTAGCTCCACTACGTGTACCTAAGCCAACTGCTCTTGATTGTTTGGATGTGTATACTCACTTTTATATATGCACCATGGTTAGATAAAATCATTGTAAAAGAATGCTTATGCTTCACTTTCGTAAATGCTTATCAGCAATCCTTGTGCTATAGGGCAGACTTATGTGGAAAGCAGTATGATTTTGATATTTCGAAGTTTATTGAGACTGAGACATAGATTTTTGACTTAATTTCCGGTGCCAAATCTCTTGGACAGTTCTATGCTTAACCAGCTAGAAGGAAGTGCACCACTACGGGTAACAAGATATATTATAAACGCTACATATGCAGCTGTTCCAGTGCAGACCAGAAATCCAAACAGCAATCCCTTAACTTCAGAAGCAAAGAAATCCAACAAAAGATACCCATTAATTACTATTACCAGGGAAGCCACAGTCCACGCCAGCCTCTGCAAAATAAATCAACAGCTCAAGTTAGCTCAGTAGGTCCTATCATTTGAAAGTCAATATAATTGCTACATGAAGCACTTTAAACAGTGTAAACATGCGTGCTACACTTTTAGCCAATTTTTTTTTTTTTTTAAAATTGCTCGTTACACATACTGCCAGACAAGAAATTGTGGGAACAAGAATGATATCAGGAGGCATCATGTGCTCAAGCATAGAATGTTGAACTAAACAAAGCATAGAAACAGACTAAAGGTTATGATGCAATGACACTTCCAAGAGCATAAAAAATTATGGCAACTGCCAGCTCCTTCAACAGATAGCTTGTTTATTTTACTGAAAGCATTTTCCCCTTAATATTGTATTTACACATTCCAAATTTCAACATAGCCAATTGCTGCCGTAATGAATTTGACGAAAATATAAAAACGAGGAAGGTTTTGTAGAGATGACTTACAGCATAACGGCACTACTAGAACAAAATTCTTTATCCATCTCAAGAATAAGATTGCATGAACTCTAGTATCTAAGAGCTGGCACTAACTAACTTTGTAAGAAAGACATGTTTTTGTCACCAGAAAAACTTTTAGTCAGCCTTTTTTATTTTTATCACTATATCAACTGGACCACAAGTATACAACTGCAATACTCTATTGTTGCACAAGGGCAAGTTCTTCTCATTTTACCCAATAATATTGTTGAGAATCCATATATTTATTGCACTTCTAATTGGAGCCATATTAAAATATATTTTGCAGCAGAATAATACAAGAATCATGATATAGTCTGACTCGACTACATAATAGCAATGCTCTATGGACCCAAATAATTCCAATATCTACATCCTGTGGAAAGTGACCTTAAGCCAATGATAACTGAAATTTTCTAAAGAACACCATGGAACAATGCTAACCACATTTACAAAATGAAAACGAATGAGACCACCTAATTCCAGCTAAACAAATTGCACAGACACAGTAATAAAAAATTCGGTTACACTGACAGACAATCTTAAACAAACAAAAGCCCATACAAATCTGGCGATTATACTCTTTATTGCTACAGCTTTATTTCTACCAGTTCTCGGGCTGAAATAGTAGTTAGTGAAGAAGCAATATGATCACATGAGTTAGCAAATAAGTAAATGCATAGAAAATGAAGGTGCCAGATCATGTTAAAAGGCCCATCTTAGCATAAACCTTCATAAAACCTTATTGAGTAAACAATTTTGATAATTTAGTTTCCATGAAGATAGAAGACAGTTGGCAATTTCGATAGGAGAGAGATTTAGTAAAGTAGTCGTGTTAATATCAACTTTGACAATGATTGATGGAAATATGTAGCTATAAGATTGTACAGATATCTAAAGATAGCTGTTCACATATAGCTGGAAACTGCATACCTAGAATGGGGTGATAATGAAGATAAAACCTTACCTCAACAATAGGTCCAATCCTGAAGACACCCATGACCTGCTCCTTGGACACCAAGGTAAGAAGGGGGATAAGCGCAAAAGGAATTTGGATTGACTGAAGCACATTAAGCCACTCATTCAAAACGTCCAATGAAGCTTCAGAGGTGTTGAACACAAGAGCTACAATTATAGTTGGAACAATTGCACAGCTCCGTGTGATCAATGCCCTCATCCATTTCTTCAAACGAAGGTTGAGAAAGCCGCCCATGATAAACTGCCCAGCATATGTGCCAGTTATTGTACTACTTTGTCCAGCCGCCAGTAACCCAATTCCCCAGATATAAAGAATTGGTAAGAGTCCTCCTCCATACTTCTCCTCAAGATACTGCCCTGCATTAACTAGTCCTATACTATTGGCTTGCTTAGTACCATAAAATCCCTTAGCAAAAACAGTCGTCACAAACAAGTTAATCATGAAGGAAACTAAAAGGGCAACCGATGACTCAATAGTGTAGTAATTTAGTGCCTCTTGAACTCGGCCTGTCTTCTTTGGATCAATTGTCCTAGACTGTACCAAAGCAGAATGCAAGAATACATTGTGAGGCATTATAACACAGCCCACAACTCCCACAGCTTGCCTGATTGTTTTTGAGCTAAGTCTTGGAAGCAAAATACCTACAATGAGGATATAACAAAAAGGGAAACAGAAAAAATGTTAGCAATACATACAATAAGAACAGTAAATAATGGGAGTTCAATAGAAGCTAATTTTAACATTTGAAAAGAGAATATTCACTTCATAAAATCCAAATAAATTTTCTTACCAATTAAAAGTTCTTTTCCACTGGGCTTTGTGTCACCAAACATCCAAGCGAATGATAGAGCCATAGTTGCAATCAAAACCGCAAAAACAGCTTCTAATTTCCTCACACCATAATTCTCTAGAAACAAAAACATGAAACTGTTCACAAAAAAACATAACAGTTAACATTCTTCAGAGAAAAAGAAAACTATAATTAACATAAACATTACTGAAATGAGAGATAATTTTGAAGTCCACAAATTTAGAATTAAGGCGAAATCCCCAACTTCCAGCCAAACTCATCGCAAAAATTCTTGGCTAGACCCACCCAAAATTCCATTGGTAATTTTGGAGAACTTCAACAGGGATCAAAATATAATGTTACCAGTGAAGTTACCCAAAATTACCAAAGGAGTCGGGCGGGTCCTAGCAAAGAATTGCTCAACTCGTCGACACCTGAGACGGATACAGCAGCTTTAATTAACCGACTCAACTGTCAAAGTCTCCCTAAATTTTCGACTTAAATGCAAATGTCAAATTCCAAGGAAGCTAAATCAAGCAGTTATCATGAGTTTCAGTGCATGAAATAAGGGATCTAAAATGACAAATATTACTAAAAAACTCAAACTTTTAGCTCAACTAACCTAAAATTTCCCACAAAGTTAATTCAAACGAGAGACACCAAAAACCAGCATTTCCATTAACATTACGGGAATCAAATTAATCCAAAGTAAATTTCAAGAAACGAATAATGGAGAAGCAGTCACACACGATTTAAGAAAGGAAACACTTAGCACCTACCAATCCGACGCCGTAATGAGGACCCCAGCCCAAAGCGGCAAGACCCCATGGCTCAGAATCTGAATAGCAATAGCACTCCCGATAACCTCCTGAATATCTGCACCAATCAGAGCCAGCTCTGCCATGAACCAGAGCAAGTAGCGGGCCCAATTGGGGTACTCCTCGCGGCAGAGCTCGGCGAGGTGGCGACCCGTGGCCACCCCGACCCGGGCAGACAACATCTGGATCAGCAGGCCCATGATGGTCGCCCACATCAAGAGCCAGAGCAGCGAGTACCCGGCAATTGCACCCGCCTGGAGATCCCCCTCCAGATTCCCCGGATCCAAGAACGCTATGCTCATCAAGAACCCGGGTCCCGTGAACAGCCATAGCTTCTTCCACGAGAAGGGCGGCACGTAATCGATGGCGTCGAGGGGCTTACTGGAGTCGATATCGACGATCAGGATCTTTTCTCGGGATTCGAACGCAACTTCTTCCTCTGAGTCGTCTGGTGATGAGGAGGAGGAGGAGGACGAGGAGAGATGGGATTGAGAGGATATAAGACAGTTAGATTCCGCGTCTTTGTCGTCTTCTTTGACGTCCTCTTCTCGGGACGGGGAGATCATCTTCTCGCCCGGAATGGGAATATTCTGTTGTCCTATGAACAGATATTCCTGTTGACGTTGATAGTGGACGAGCGCTAATATGGCTTACGTTGAAGATGTGCAGACTGAGGAGAGAGCGGTCCTCCCGTGCTGGATGGATGGGTTTGCGTCTTAGTGCCAGTAGGTGCTGAATTTATATACACGCACCGTTTGGATTGAATATTGAATGTATCATGTAAAACGGTGAAATCGTGAGTCTAGCCACTGAGGAACCCACACGTGGAAATCAGCGTTATTATTTAACCAATCGGCATATATTAGAACCAAAATTCACGTGGGTCCGAACTCATTAAATTGTTATCCTTCCACTAAAGCTACTCCTACTTTGTTTCTGTCCGGATCCGAAAACAGATTTGAGTTAGTTTTCTGCTATAAGAGGCCTGTTATTGATTTAATTTAACTTAAATTTAGTTTAAATTTTAATTTTAATTTTGAAGAGATTTAAAAAATTAAATTTAAATTGGATTAAATTCAACATCAAAGATCGCTTATATAGATAATTTTCATTTGTAAGTATTTCGTTGACAATTCAATTCCGGAACAAAATTTCAAGTCTATTCTAATTTGATATTGGTTCTCTCGATTTTGTATTGAAAATTAGAAAAAGTTTACGTATATCTTAATCATCCTGTTAAATTTAATGATCATTATTATGCCAAATGAAAATAAACTTGTTTATTATATTGCTTAAATCTTTTCAATTTTATATTTTTTTCCCAAAAATAAATATTTCACTTTCACTTTTTTTTATTCTTCTTCTTTTACTCTCTCCTTTTGGGGTTTTAATTTCTAAGAATGAAAAAGAGATGCAAAAAATTACTATTTTAAAAAAAATATATTAATGAGTGATATCACTTAAAGCAAATGAACCCTCGGTCGAAAATAACTTTTAAAAAATGAATCCCAAAAATAGTTGAAACCCTAACCTAATTTCTTTTTAAAAAAATTTAAAAAATAAATCGAAAATTTCTAACTAGATTTATAAAGATTGTCTTGGTGTTATTATATTTCTTTTATGTGGTTCATATAGATTATCATTGTTCATTTCTCTATCTTTTTTTGTGAGAGCAAATTTCACACGAGGTTCTTATAGTCATTGATCAAATATTACTAACTTGTTTTCAATATTTAGTTTCTTTATTTTACTTGTTTTAATCTGGATCAACATTTATCCATTTGTTGTGCATGTTTATATTATATCTTATAATGATTTAAATTATGTTCCAACAATAAGTATGCTTTAATTTATTTTCAATCCCATTGATTCTAACTAGAAACATGAATCTAACAACCCCTATAATTTGAAATAGAAATCATACCAATATTAAAATTGAAAACAATGACACTAGATTATTATTTTTTTAATAAAAAGGTATTAATTTTCTGCATCTTTTTTAATTATTAGAACCCTAAATAGATAATGGATATGTAGAAAAAGAAAAAAGAAGGAAAGTAAAATATTTCTTTTTGAATAGAACATAAAATTGAAAAGATTTAAGCAATATGATAAGCAGTTTCATTTACCTTAAGTGATCTTATTTATTTGGAATAATAATGGCTATTAGATTTAATATAATAACTAAGATGTATGTAAATTGTCCAATACGTTTCTCTCACAAAATTGAAAGAACCAAGATCCATTCTAATTATGATGTTTGATTTATTATTTAGTAAAAATTTGTCAATTCTTAGGAGTAACCAATTCTAAATAATAAGGAGAACCAATTTCTCTCCTTAACCATGAAATTTGTAAATTTTAAACATTAAAATATAAGTTTGAAAACCTTATTCGACCAATACATTTTATTTAGTTATAAATATCTAAATTTATCCCAACATTTCAATCTTATTTCATCTTAACTTTGGTCACCATATCTTTTTTTGATTTTTTGTGGTATTTATAAATTCCACTTGATTTGCGTAATTTCAAGTGTGTAATAATTTCAAGATAATTGTGACCCTTCTATATTGCTGTTATAATAGTGCAAAGGTGCATACTAATGCACTTATGTCTATTGAAGTATCCATCATAAGAAAAAAAGTATAAGTAGTGAAGTATCCAAGAGAGTGTTCTAGTAAATATATAAATAAATATTTTTTGTTTACGAAAAATTCATAAAAAAATAAAACAATTGAATTAAAACAAAAGTAACAATGGAACATATATGTTTCTATCAAAATAAATAAGTGGGAATTATATGTGTTTTACTTTTTTTATATAGATTTCATCATTATTTAAACATCCAAATTCTTCCAATCAAACATTAGAATTGGAATGAAATCACTTATTTCGGATGCATAACCAAATACAAGAATTGAAATCATAATTCAATTATGGTCCAATCTATTCTGAGTCAATTCCAATTCTATTCCACTTTAATTCATATTCGGCCAATCAAACTAGTCAAATAATAGGCATTGTTTGAGAGTTATGTAACTTATATCACTAAAATTTAATTTTTTTTAAAATTTTAAAATTTAATTTTTTTTTAAAAAAATTAATGATTTAAATTATGTTTAAACAAATGATCCATGACACAAAACCAAAGAACTAGGAAGAAATATGATACTATATTGGTTGTGGCGTAAGTTGGGCAGCGTAGCTTTCAAGTTCACATCAAGTCGGTTTCCAATATATTTCTTGTTGTAAACAAAATTAACTTTTACTATAATTCTTGAAGTATTGATCAAGAAAAGCAAATTAGCGTAAAGTTAAAAGAAATGATAAGACACCTATGCGTAGAGAAACGGAGTTTAACTGCCAGATGATTGATGATCTCATTTATCGATTTCGTGGTTATAACTATGGAGCTCATACTTGGTGCGTCTTATATTACATATTGTATTAAAAATCATTCAATAAAAATTAATATTAAAGTTATTATTTTACTTTCTTATAATTATTAATAGACTTCCAAATTTTCACAATAATTATCACAAAAAATGAATTTATGGATTTATCACTTTTACCAAATGTGTACTATTGAGCATATTAGAATTTGAGACAACATGAGGAGAATAGCTTGCAAATGAAATGCAGTTCCATTCTGTTGTCATGTTTTACTCTTTGAAAGCAAATAGTTAATATATCATCTATTGTGCAATTCTGGTCTTATATCCAATAAAATTAAGCAGGATTACTTAGGTTACAAAGCAATTTATTGATATAGAAATCACTTGTACTATTTGATAATCTCTAATTGAGGAAGATATATAACTTTTTTTGATTTTTTTTTAAAGATTCTTTTTGACATTCTTATAATTAGCTAGATGTACATTAATGATGATAATACAAGTATTCATAATGTCATAGTTTGGCATTATAATTGGTTGTCATGTTTGTCCCTCTTAAGTATTGTTGTAACAAGAGCGATAAAGATAATCAAACAAAAATATTGAAATAGTAATCAAAACAATTAAAAAAAAATAAGAGAGCAGAAAAATTCATTATCAAAGATGAATAATACAAAAGTTATCTAAGCAATCTTTTTTCAAAACCTTAACAAACACTTTTATATAATAGGCTACAAAGGAGTAAAAAATTCAACTTGAGAGCAAAGCCCCATAATCCCCCAAAAGAGAGCTCAATCCATAACAAGAGAACAAAATCTCACTTTTCTTTCCCTTCAAAATCTTTCCAAAATATTTCAGGGCGAAGTGGATCTTTGGATCGACCTAAAATTCAAGACATCTCAACAGACATATTATTTCAAGCCCTTTCACTCGAGAGGATGATGAGCTCCTTGTTAAGGATCTTTCGACTAATGAAGGTGAGTGAAACTTTAACAATCTTTCTGTCTAACTTCCCCATGACACCATCCTTTCCCTCCAAGCCATTCCCTACCTTTTGGTGGACTATGGGGAAGATAGGATTGCTTGGGACCTTACTGCCAATGGTAAGTTCAAAACGTAATCACTTTGTGATCTCATTTCTAAGCAAAATTTGGGAGAACCACAACTTGGGTGTTTTGATTAGATTTGGCATATAGAAACTCTTCCTAAAATTCATTGTTTCATTTGGTTATGTGTGCTTGATAGACTGCTTTCAAAATGTTCCCTCTTTAAACGAATGGTGGTCTAAGATGATCTTTGTCAAATTTGTTGGGATGAAGCTGAAAATACTAACCATATTTTTTGAAAATGTAAAATTTCTAGAGAACTTTGGGTGAAAGTAAGGTTTCTTTTATTAGTAATATGCCCTACAAGCCAATGACAATTAATTTCTAGGCATATTATATGTAAGACGATATTATTCAAATTGTTATCATAATTAATGATAAGTTTTATTTATCTTGAATACATGTTTAATTACAAGATCATGATTAAGTCCATAAAGTAAGAGCAATGGAGATACGATTATGATGGGATCATAATTTTGAAATCTAGTCTTCTTGAAAGCTTTTCTCTTAAATGTTCTTTGTCGTAGAATACTAATTGAATGTTAGTAATCCGGTTAGATTGGTACATACTATGTTTGTTTAATTGGGAGGGTGATTGATCTTAATGTAACTTGTGTGATAGACACTAAAATAAGTATTTTGGTGCTCATTAGAGAATAAGTTCATTGAACATGACTCGACTTAAGAACACCTACTTGGAGTTTTACTTGCATGTCAATAGGTGGTTCTTATGTTACAGTTATGTATGTGATTCTTAGACTGGAAGCACCATGTTATCTTTTATTCAACTTATTGTACTTTGATGCTATTTAATATAGTTTTATTCATGAATCATTAATTAGTAGTAATTAGGTATAATGGGTTTCATATGGAGGTATGCGAGTGTACAACAAGAGACTCATCACTCCTCAGCAAAAGGAGAGAATTTTCTGTGTGATCTACTAAGATATAATTCGTAAAGTTCTTTGGCTAAGGTAGGGTGAGAATTAGAAATGAGTTTCTAATTTCATCATTAAAATTATATTCTTGAGATCTAGGCACATAGAATTAATGTTAAGGGTTTGACAATAATTTCATACCCTAATTAGCTTTATTGATACATTGCATGATGGAAGGATTAAATTGCACGATAACTAATAACAAAAAGGTTCAAGGTTTCACAACCAAATTTACACTGCTTGGGTAGTCATGATATGTTGCTAGGTGTTATTCATGATTGTAGAAGTCCTAAGAATTAATTTAATGTATAATTAATCAATTCTTATAAAAGGGAGAATCAAATGGGGTTTTGATTCAAAATAAATAAAGAGTTTTAACTAATTGAAAAGGGTTCCAATTGCAATTACATAAAAGTTATGGCCTACAACTATATTAGTTTGAACCTAAGGGTCACACACAAAAGGGGCAATGTGTAATTAAAAAATAGCTGCAAGGGTTTAGTTATAATTAATGGTTAGTTGCACTTAACTCTAATACTATAAATAGTTCATTAGTGTACAGAATTTTGCTAGCATATAATCTACACACAAGTTTCTTCTAGAGATTGAGTTATTCTTCTTCTAAAAGGAAAGAGCGAATTTAGAGAGAAATCTTAATTTGTGATTTGCATTGTGTGGATCAACCTTTGAGATCACATAAGTTTGTGATTTTTATGAATTCAAGAACGGGAGAGAATTGGGATTCGAGAGTGGTGGAGAATTCAACTACATCAATTCAAGGAGTCAAGAACACATCGAATCAAAAGTAACGATTCTAAATCTTGAATGTTCTTCATTATTAGATATTCTTTGCAAATTATAAGCTGATTAGGGTTTAAGAGAATCGATGAAAATTATTATTTTTTTGGTGTGTTTTCTAGATCGATTTCCTTCAAGTGGTATCAGAGCTATCCTTATGATTTACGTAGAACATGGTGATTTATTGTTATGGTTGTATTAGATTTGATCTTATAATTCTAAAGATTAAAAATTGATAATATAAAAGTTAGATTAGGGTTTATGAAACACTAGGTCAAGAAATTCAAAATATAGTTATAGAATTGATTATTATTACCTGATAATAAAAAAATATGTTGCAAATTATTTTAGAAAGAATGTAAAATCAATAGGGATTGATTAGGTTCAATTTGGATTGTTAAAATATGATTTTAGATCGAATTGGATCAATTTTGGAAAGCAAAAAATCGAACATCAAGTGATAGTCGACTACTTCCTATCAGACCTAAACAAAAATTAGGTAGAGATTTTGGGTAGTCAACTATCATATGCAAAATCAACAAAAATAGTTTTACAAAAATTTCACTGTTTTTACTCGTTCTTGAGATTCCAAATTCAGTTTGACTTGAAATTTTAAATATAACTTTTATTCAACTAAATAAATAATTTTAAATTTTTAAAAAATTATAATTTGATTAATTAAGTTTTTTTAAATTTTGTATTAAAGTTTTAAGAAATTAGAGTTTGATTTGGAATTGGAACTCCAAAATCCTTATTACATTTGAATTATGAATTCTAGTGAATAGGAAATTTAAATCCTATTTGGAATAGGATTAGAAAAGTCTTTTGAATCCTAATTTGATTAGAATGAGAAATCTTAGAATTAAAGTCATAACTAGAATAAATTACATTTAAATTATATATGCAATATGATTGAGCTATGTGATTGGTTATTATTCAATGTGATTGAATGTATGGTTGTAATTTCAATGGGTTTTAATATTTAATTCTATATTTTTAAGATATGTAATTTTAAATGGGGTTTGCATACCTCACCTCTATTTTATCGATGGTTGTAAAATTCTATCTCTCTCTTATCGTAACTCCCTTTGATTTTGAATCAAGGTTTCTTATTGATTATGCAATTTAATTAATTAAAATAGTTTGATGGGAATATATAAGAATTTTTCATGTAAAGCTGGAGGATGATCCAGTGCACAAGAAAACAATGAAGACCCATTTGAAGATTGCAAGGTCTATTATATGAGAATTGGTGAAAGATATTGTTGACCTTTAACTTGATTTTAATGATAACAAAATAATATTAAACCGTCGTAACCAATATGTTAAGTGTTTAAGAACAGTAAGGATGTTTGAACAAAGATAACTAGTAACCTTGGATAAGGTTGAAGAACAAGACTAGAAGCACATAAGTAGCTAGTTTAAATTGTAAATATTCTCTTAGTTAAATAGCTTTACTTAGCTCAAGATTGATCACAAAATATTTTAACAAAAATATATTTGACTGGATTTGTTTTTGTTAAACAAAATAGAAACAAAAAAGCATTATTTCAGGTCATCTAGTCAACTGAATGAATGAATGATTTAGTTGACTGAATGAAGTCCAGTCAACTGAATGAATGATTAAGTCGACTGAATGAGGGTCAAATAGTTCAACTCTCTGACCTTGTCGATTGAATGGTTAAAACCTGAAATAGAGTAACTTGATCCAGTCGACTGAACAACGATCTAGTCGACTGGATGCTCGAAAATAACGACTATATTTTGAATTCTGAAACACCGTTCAAAGCATTAGCCTTACTTTGTTGAGTAACTACCATATTGGGTCGAGACTATATAAATCCTTTTTCAATGAGCTGAACCAACAACTCTTGATCATTCAATACACTCTTGATCTCATTTATAACTCTTCAAAGCTTTCAAAATCCTTTATGAGCCATTCTTAAAGCTTTGTGCTTGAAAAAGAGATTATCTTCTTTGTAAGCATTTATTTCAAATCTCTTTTGTATTCAAATTTTCAATTCCAATCATTGTAAAGAGAAAGAGTTGGTGTAACTCTTAGAGTGTTTAGGTGTTAAACACTTCCTTGTAGACTTCCTTAATTGGAAGAGATCAATATATGGTTTGGGTAACACCTGTGAAGTTGCTTGACTATTTTATAGTGGAATACTTCAAGAAGGTTCCTTGAAGAGAGTGGGCATAGGGTCAGAGAAATACTGATATTGCTGAACCACTATAAACGGAGTTTGCATTTTCTTTTCTTTACTCTTTTAATTTCCAGCACCATAATACTTTTTGTTCTTGCTTGATTTTATAAAGTGCTTAAAAATTTAATTGTTATTTGCAAAAAGTTTTTAAAACCCAGTTCACCCTTCTCTTGGGTTTGCACCTTGGTTTACAGATATTATTGAACCCTAAATTGAGACCAACAATTCATTCAGTGGCTCAAGTGAATCACGCACAAAAGTTCATAATCACATGAGTCATATTTTATTTGATATTATATGATAAATGTTATGTATATGATGCATCTTTAATTAAATGATGAGACCAAAAGACCAATTAAACTCCATCATGAAAGTAATAACTTTTAAGTTGTAATAAATAGACATTATGAATGTCTTATCATGGCTTTCCATCATTGTAAAGATATATGAGATTTACTGTTCTAAGTAAGTTTTGTCTAAGACATGTGAGACTTACAATATAAGAGATTCATGATACTCTATTAAATATATGATATAACGAGGTAGGAAACTTGTGGATTAAAAAAACTATTATGTGAGGGCTCATTGGTTCAATCACCTACACTTATGAAAATAGTAGGTTTGACTTAACTAGAATATATTGTCCAAAAAACTATCATGTGGGAATAATATATTTTAGAGACTGAAGAAATGAATGAGAATTACATGAGATGTAATTGATAAATGTTATTTACCTGTTAGAGGTTGATCCAAGAAGCTATTATGTGAGACTATTTAAACAAATAATGTGATCCCAATCCCCGCTAGGAGGCCTTCTAACGAGGTTTCCTGAATTTCATACCGAAGGACTATGAAATTCAAAAGGAATAATGGGAGGTGCCAATAAGATTAAAGATAAAATCTATTGGTGGATAATAAAATTGAATAGATGTTAATTTTTATTTTATTTTATTTTTTTTGTTGTTGACATGTAAATCACAATGACCAACTTCAATCCACTATCCAAAATTCTTGATACCAATAGATTCACTAGGCCAAATTTTCTAGACTGGTTGAGGAACTTGAGAATCGTTCTCAATTTCGAGAAAATTGGCTATGATCTTTGATTAAATGCTTCTAGCAAGTGGTGTTGAGAATGCTCTGGAAGAAGAAGTCGCTACTTTTGAAAAATGACAGGAGGATGATATGAAGGCTAAGTGCTGCATGCTAGCATCAATGTCTAATGGAATTCAAAAGCAAAATGAGAAGACGGAAAGTGCTTATACGATGTTGCTTCACCTACAAGAGTTGTATGGTGAGCATAGTCACACTACAAGGTTCTAGATCTCAAAGGTTCTCTTTAGGGCTAGGATGCCCAAAGGATCATCAATCCATGAGTATGCATTGAAAATAATTAACTATATCAAGCAGTTGTACAAACTCGGTGTTAGTATGGGTGCAAAATTACGTAATGACTTGATTTTGCAATCTCTTCCAAACTCATTCTTACAGTTTGTTATGAACTGCAACATAAACAAAATAAAAGATATGTTTCCAGAGCTCGTTAAAATATTAAAGACTGTATAGACAACTATTAAGAAAGGTAAGACACCCATTATCCTTGTTGATTAAGTTTCCTATTCTAAACCTAAGGGTGAGTGTGTCTCAAAGAAGAAGAAAACATTGAAAGCAAAATGAGGTGTCAAGAAGGGGAATTCTTCAAAAATTGAGAAAGATTAGGGAAAGTGCTTCCATTATGACAAGACTAGATACTGGAAGAGAATTATAAGGATCACATTGCAAGATTAAAAAGACAAACCTTTGGAAAGAATGCCCGAGTTATTACTTGTTGAATTTAACTGATTAGTTAAGAAAGCTTTTACTTAGGTATTAGATACCAAGTGTGGTTCTCACATTTGCAAAAAGATTGCAAGTGCTAAGAAGAAGCAAGAAACAAAGTAAAAGAGAAGTCAAGCTTCACCTTGGAAATATAGCAAGTGTTGTTGCATTAGCAAAACACACTTTTTACCTAGTTTCACCATCTAGAATTGGATGGTAAAATATTTGATATTAATCAACAAAGTAATAAAAGATAAACAGATGAAATTAATCCTTCTTATGTATGACATCTTAAACTTGGTCATATCAATGAGAGTTGGATTAGCAAGTTGGCTAAAGATAGAAACTTTGATTCATTGATTTTCGAGTCAGACCCAACATGCAAATCTTTTCTCATTGGAAAGATGACTAAAACTCCATTTAGTGGACATGGAGAAAGAGCTGTTGACATATTAGGATTAATCCACACTGATGTTTGTAGGCCATTGAACCCAATTGCTAAGGGAATCTTATGAAGTACAAATCTGAATCCTTTGAAAAATTCAAGGAATTTGGATATGTAGTAGAAAAACAAACTAGTAAAAGTGTCAAAGTTCTTCGATCTGTTTAATGAGGTAAATACTTGACGAATGACTTTTTGGATCATCTTAAAGAGAATGAGATTCTTTCATAGTGGACTCCTCCTAGAACACCTTAACTGAACGGTGTGTGTTGTGCGTTTATATACCTAAATAAATAGGTGAATAATCATACTAGTTATACTTGCAAGTGCACAAGGTCATTAGTGTAGTCTAGTGTGCGAAAGCAAGGTCATCTCCATAGGGATTGGTAAAGTTGCTTTTAGAATTAATTTCTCTAAAGTAAAAAGATGTAAATAACACTGAAGGGTGATTTGATAATAATAAAGACATAGGGCTTTGACATCCACCACTAGTCATACATTCCCAATGTGTATAAGGTATCAGTGCACCAGCTTTATTATGTATACCTACTGGTTGCTAACCTAAGGGCATGGTATCTACTCCTTAAGCTATTGATTTCTCTAAGCAAAGAGTTAGGCATGGTATCTACTCTAACTCTTTTCTTCCTTAAGGGATTCAGCATGGTATCTGCTTGAGTTGTTCCTTAAGAAAACATAGGTAATGTGGAAATCGACAACCACATGAGACCTAGGGCATGGTATCTACTCCAAGTTTCCCATGTTGATTAACTCGGGTATCCGGATAAGACGGCCCCTTGTTACTAATGTTAGACCCAGGACTCGGTCATCCAAATTAATCTAACTAACACATCCATACCACATGCATATGTTGGCCTTACACATACATATGAGGAATTTAAATAAGCACAGGTGTTAATCAAGTAAAGTAACATAATAAACTATAGGCAAAGATTTAATCAATGAATAAAAATATGGGAATGCATAACTAGGGCTTCAATCGAGCCCTATAAGAGAGTTAGTTACACAGACTAACTGAAGTAAACATAATTAAACAAAACATAAGGGAGAAGAATAAACCCGAGAGAAGAGACGTCAATTCTCTCCCAAGCCCTCAACTCCAAGTAAAAGAAAAGAGAGAAATGTTTTCTATCTAAGGTGTGTTTTGTGTGTGAGTTACAAGTGTATATATAGGTCTTTGAGAAGTCCTAAGAGACCCATGAGTCCTAAACCTTCCTAAAACGAAAATCCTATACTTTCCAAAATAGGGTTCTGCAGTTTACTGTTCACGCCCGTACATGTGCGCTCGATCGCATGTGTCCTTGCGCTCGATCGTAGTGTGCGCTCGATCCTTCAAGTGTGCACACGATCGCATGTGCGCTCGATCGCCTTGCATGGTGCGCTCGATCGCACTTTGTCTAGAGAGTGCTCCAGGGCTTCTAGATTTCTTCCTTAAAGTGCCAAAACTGCCTCTTTTTCTCCAAGACCCTATAAAAACATATAAAACACACAAATGGAGTAAAAGAGACCAAATTAACATAATAAAGGACCTAACAAGTGTAAATAAGGGGGCTTAAATATGTATATTTAAGCGTCTATCAGTGTGCCAGAAAAGAGAAATCATACTTTATTGGATATGGTGTAATCGATGATGAGTTACACTATTATTCTAATTCTATTTTGGAGCTATGCCATGAAAATTGCTACATATCTATTAATAGAGTTCTTTCTAAGTCTGTGTCTAAGATATCATATACGACATGGAATGGTAGAAAACTTAATCTTAAGCATTTTAAGATATGAAGTTGTCCTGTATAGGTCAAGAGATTAGTTACAGACAAGTTAGAAGTAAGGTTTGATAAGTGAAGATTTGTAGGATATCCCAAAGAAAGTTTTAGACATTACTTTTATCTCCCTAATGAGCAAAATGTGCTTGCCTATAAATTTACTATATTTTTGGAGAAAGGGTTTATACTAGAAGGGAGCAGTAGGAGTAAAGTAGAACTTGAATAAGCGTATGAAGAACCATAAATCAATAATGATCAATCTAGGTAGGCTATTGTAATAGAGTCTCATATCATACAACCTCCTCTTAGATTAGGTAGGATACCTAGAGCACTAGAGAGATATGGATATCTCATCGAAGGTGACGTAGAGGTACACCTTATTGGGAATAAGGATCCTACAGACTATAAGGAAGATATGCCAGACACCGATTATAGAAGATGACTTAAAGCCATGAAATCTGAAATGAAATTCATGGATTCTAACCAAGTATGGACTTTGGTCGACCTCTTGAAGGTATTGTACTTATTGGTTGCAAATAGTTCTGTAAAAGAAATATATTTGTTGATGAAAAGGTAGAGACCTTTAAGGTAAGACTAGTAGTAAAATGTTACAAACAAAGACAAAGAGTTGACTTTGATGAAACCTTTTCTTCTGTAGTCATGCTTAAGTCTATTGGGATCTTGCTCGTAATAGCTGCACACTACGATTATGAGATATGAAAAATGGATGTTAAAACAACCTTCCTCAATGTCAACATAGAGGAAGATATATACATGGAGTAACCAGAAGGTTTTTCATCAAGTGGTAGTGACCACAAAGTGTGTAAGCTACAAAGATCAATTTATAGATTAAAGCAAGCTTCCTGAAGCTGGAACATCTGATTTGATGAGGTAATCAAAAAGTTTGCTTTTCTAAAAAATGTGAATGAACTGTATGTATATAAGAAGACTTCTGGGAGCACAATTTCATTTTTGATATTGTACGTTGATGGCATACTACTCATTGAGAATGACGTAGTTATATTACAATCAGTCAAAGTTTGACTTTCAAGAAAGTTCTCCATGAAAGATTTGTGTGAAACATCCTATATTTTGGGAATAAAGGTCTATAGAGAGATCTAGAAGGATGCTTGGCTTGTCTCAATCTATATACATAGATAAAATGTTGAAGAGGTTCAACATGGAAAACTATAAGAGAGCAATGTTACCTTTCTAGCATAGAGTACATCTCTATAAGCATATATCCCCAAAGACACTTGAAAAGAGAGAGAACATGAGTCAAATCCCCTATGCCTCGGCGATAGTAAGTCTCATGTATGCTATGTTATGAACAAACTGCAGATTCCACCACTAAGGTTGAATATATTACTGCGTCTAAGGCTATAAATGAGACGGTTTGGATAAAAAGTTCATCACCGAGCTTGATGTTGTTCCTAACATTGAGTTCATAATAGGGCGATAACTTAAGCCAAAGAACCATACTCTCATAAGGAATCCAAGCACATTGAGTAGTGCTTCCACTATATTAGCGTGATCATTGAAAGATTGAGGAGACACGTGCATACAAAATGTTGCGTCAGCAAATAATATAGTAGATCCACTAACTAAAGCATTGACACAACAACACTTCGATCGTCATCTTGAGAAGATGGGTATGAGATACATATGGGCGATTAGATTTAATACAAGTGGGAGATTGTTAGTAATATATCTTACAAGCCAACGACATTTGATGTCTAGACATATTATTTGTAAGACGATTTTATTTAAATTGTTATCATAATTAATGATAAGTTTTATTTATCATAGTTATTTAATTACATTATCATGATTAAGTCCATAAAATAAAAGCAATGGAGTTAACATTAGTGAATGGATGCGACTGAATTGCAAGTGTGTGACTTTATTTATGGATGGGATCCTGTGGACTGTTGTTTTCTCTTTTCTCCTCTGGTTCCTTTGGTTGCTAAGAAATGCTACTATCTTAAGGTGGAGCAAACTTTCCCTGCTACCTTACCTCAAAGTTTAAAACTTGCTGCTGATTTTTATCACGTCTCCCCAACTGGAAACACTAAGCCTCACAGCATTGTTGTGATTAGATGGCACCCTTGTTGTGATTAGATGGGACAAGTTAAATGCGGATGGATACCTTGGAATTTTATAATGATTGCAGGCGGGTGCCTTGGGCATTTGCAAAAACACTGTTGTAGTTTGTTTATTTATCATCCCTCTATAAAAAAAAAAAAATGGCCTGAAAGACCACGAGAGGGCCTGGGCACCATTGCTTTCGTTACAGGTGATAGCATATGCCATCTGCACGATACCATTGCTTTCGTTACAGGTGATAGCATATGCCATCTGCACGATACCATTGCTTTCGTTACAGGTGATAGCATATGCCATCTGCACGATACAGTATACACAACAGTGATTAACACGATGCTTGCAATAACTAAAAGATTATGCTTAACTTTTTAAAACGTATAAAATTATATACTTTCAATCAATCCACGTCACTCAACGCTAGTAACCATTCTTTTTTTTTAAATCACTGTGGCATGAAAACGAGCTTCACGTTCTTCTTGTCAAAGATATTGCCGTCCTAAGTTGTGGCATCTCAAGGCACATACATTGGATTAATTAAAGGTTATATGTGTGGAACAGTAATTGTTCTCTTATGTGAATCCTTTTCTTTATTGAGATTTAGTTCCAAATTACATTTTGTTTAATTTTCCTTCAGCTACCAATCTATAATCGAGTTATGAAAACTATACGAAAATTGTTTATATAGATATTGACATGAACAAAATAAATTTTAATCTCTTATATGATATAAAATATATTTCTTAATTAAAAAGTCCAACACTAATTTAACATTAAATAAATATGAGACAATAATATTAGAAGAAATTTATGATGAAATCATGAAATGAGTCTTGAAAGAAAAAAACAATAATCAAACAAAAAAGCA
The DNA here is from genome assembly GCA_023935145.1 of Bretschneidera sinensis. NCBI lineage: Eukaryota > Viridiplantae > Streptophyta > Magnoliopsida > Brassicales > Akaniaceae > Bretschneidera > Bretschneidera sinensis. The sequence continues at coordinate 117,067,144 of CM043700.1, forward strand.
AGGGACTCAAAATGAAGCAGATCAAAGCTAAATAATAAGTAAATTTTCGAATAAAATCTAAGAAATTTTAACAAACAAAAAACATAGATACATTTTCACATAAGGAAGAGAGAGATAAAAGTCAACTAAATATTAATAGCAAATAGCAACGCATTCAGTGATTTAAATTTTAATTTCTTTTTACTCATCAAATGTAAGAAGGAAATTAGGGCAAATTGAGTTTTCTATCAAATCTGTATCATTCCTTCAACAGGCTTCACAGCGTCTAAGCGTTTTGAGTCTCAACAGGTAATTCCAAGCTCTTATTCTTTTCTTTTTGATGGTTCCTTTATCTCTCATTCAATCAGATTACATTTCCTTGGTAGTCAATTAAGAAATTGTTACGGATAAAAACTTAACTTCTGCGTTTTTTAAATTGCAATCTGATCAATGTTTTTTTTTTTTAAATTGTGATTTGAATACTCTTGCTGCAGCAAAAAACAAACATAGACTAGAAATAAATGCTACATCGTGAAAAAGAAACCAAGAATTAAGTTCTTCAACTTACATAGTTACGTCCCTGCTTTGTTGTTATTAAATATTTAAAAAAGAAAAAAAATCATGCTAGATAGTATTATCATTACAAGCTCAGACATGTAAAAAATGACTTATGTTGAAAAAAATACCACCATCAATAATTAATTAAATAAATCAAAAATGTAAATATTTACGTGAAAAATTTTCTTGTGTAAAGAAAAAACTACGGGTAAAAATAGCTCCATTCTATAACTAATGATTACAAAGTTTATATCCTAAACTTAAGTCCAAATTTGAGATTTATAACAATTTGATAGTAATATAAAATTATTGCTGTAAGAAAAAATCACTGTTGTATTATCAACCGTTAAAAATGTGATAAATCTATACACTTCATCAAAATCAAACACTATAAAACCTACAAACTCTAAATAATTTATTTATTTGTGACCCAATAATCCAAATAACACCAACAAAAAAATCTCCAACTGTTATTCTCTGCTTTTTACTCGGTAAAAGAATAAATTTTTCTTTCACGGATGCTGCAGCTTTCTATGGCTACTCTCTGTAACTCACCACTATTTTCAATCTGTTGCACACAATTATAAAGGCAGCACAATAGAATTTGGTTACTAAATGTCTTAATATTCCGTGCCCCATTACAAGTCGACTTTAGTCTTAGCCACCATCCACCTAAATGCTATATGAGAATAACAATATATTTTTTTAATAGGTGTAGTAAGTAGGACCACCAAAAAAGGTGACCTGCCAGATTTTTTTTTCTTTCCATGGGTCGGACCTAGTCCAAGCCCAACAATTTAAGCTGAAACGTTTAGAATAATTAACATGTTACAAATAACCTTCAAGATGTTCAGGTGGTGATCTTTTAAATACTCAAATCTAGAATAACTTGTAATAAACAGAAACAGCAAATCAATTAAAGAAAGAACACAAATAATTTGTTATCGAGGTTCGACGATGTGCTTACGTCCCCGTGAGCTCCTCTGAGCCCTCTGCACTAAATCAATGAGTTCTTACAAGTTACAGTAACATCTCTTCAAGAAACCTCTTATTCTTGAAGAATGAAAGAAGAGAAAAAGAAGTGATAAGGACTTGAGTTTCCTTGGAATTTTCCCCAAGAAAATTCCACTTACAAGACCCTTGAATCCCCAATCTTTACTACTCTCTCTCTAAACAACCAGCCTCTCCAATGAGTTTATCTTGTGTTTGTATCTTTGCACTCTGACACTTGATCTCACTTTCACAAGTTATGTCTCTTTGAAGCTAGGTGACCCTTTATATAGTGCACCACTTCTTGAACCTATCTTGAAGTCAATCTCAACCTTTAGATCTTGAGGACCAATCAATCATAGGCCTTCAACAAGTCTAAGTGATCCCGTGCTTTTTGATCAAGCCTCATGCATCAATCCAAAGTGCTGATCAGGAAGCATCAGGTGTGCCTGGCACCGCACCTCAGAACAGGGCAGGCCGCGGCTCAAGCCAGGGCATACTACTTCCACCTTCTGGGCGTTGCAATGCACCCTTCCTGAGGTGTGGCACACACCTAAGCAGAAGACTCCTCCTTGCTGGGAGGTGAGGCGCACACCTGGGGCTGAACACATCTCCTTGCTAGGGGGTGAGGCGCACACCTCCTCGGGTGAAGCGCCAAGGCCTGATGAAACTTCATTCTTCAACCCGTTTAATCCTTAAACAAATACCAACAATCTCTACCTTTGTCTAAGTGATTAAACCTGAACCCATTGTGCAGAGAACTCAGGATCCAAACTCAACTTGAGTCACCATATCAACCGACTCCAATCCTAAGAAGTCCAAGGCAATGATTGAACTTACTTAGAGATAGAACTTTAGTACCTAAATCTACAGGATTTTCTTCCGTGGCCACCTTGTCCACATGAATGTATCCTTTCGTAACATTTTCCAGAATGAAATGGTACCCAACATCCATATGCTTTATCCTCTCATGGAACACCAGATTCTTGCACAAATACAACACACTTTGGCTATCCGAATACACCACCACCTGCTCTTTTAGTACCTTCAACTCTTCCAACAACCCCTTGCACCATATAGCCTCTTTAATGGCTTCCATTGCCGCTATGTACTCAGCCTTTGTTGTTGAGAGTATTACCACCGGCTGTAACTTAGCCTTCCAACTTATACAACATCCGTTTAAGTTGAAAAAGTAGGAGGTAATCGATCTTCTTTTATCTCGGTCTGCTCCATAGTCCGAATCCGCATAACCTTCAAGACAAATGGACTTACCCCTCTTCTCATAAACCAGCCCCACATCTGGGCTTGCCTTCAAGTACCTCAGCAACCACTTCATCCCAAGCCAATGCTCATTTTCGGGATTACTCATAAACCTACTGAGAACACTCATTGCATGAGAAATATCAGGTCTAGTGCTTACCATCATGAACATGACTAATCTAACCGCACTAGAGTAAGGGACCTTTTCCATTTCCTTCTTCTCCTCATCTGATCTCGGACATTGATCGCTGGAGAACTTGAAATAACCAGCAATGGGAACCTTCACTAGTTTGCTATCTTCCATATAAAACTTAGATATCATCTTTTCTATGTAGAAAGTATGAGAAATCTTCAATATGTTTCTCTCTCTTTCTCGGATTATACTCATCCCAAAGATCTTCTGTGCATGGCCAAGATCCTTCATCTCAAACTCCTCACTAAGTTGAGACTTCAATTTTCCTATCCTCTCCATGCTACTCTCAACCAGCAACATATCATCAACATAGATGAGGATGATCACCACTTTCTCCACTTTGGGCCCTTTGTAGTACAAGCACGAATCATAGTAATTCCTCATGAAACCCAAGCTTGTTATAAAGGATTCGAACCTCTTATTCCATTGCCGAGGTGATTGCTTCAAGCCATAGAGAGATTTCTTTAATTGACACACCAAATCTCCCTGCCTTCCTTCCTCATAGCTTTCGGGTTGCCTCATGTAGATGGTCTCATCAAGCTCTCCATGTAAAAACGCTATTTTCACATTCATTTGCTTGATTTCCCAATTAAATTGGACCACCATTGCTAACACTATCCTTATCGCCTTGTATTTCACAACCGGTGAGAATATTTTGGTGAAATCTATGCCTTCTCTTTGTGTGAACCCCTTCGTCACCAGCCTAGCTTTGTACCAGAATTCATCTCCTGGAGTGTTCCCTTCTTTGATCTTGTAAATCCATTTACAATCCACAACTCTCTGTTTTTCTGGTTTAGGCACCAATTCCCAAGAGCTGTTCTTCCTCAAAGAATCAATTTCTTCCTCCATAGCTAGCTGTCACTTTGACGAATCCTTACATTCCATGGCATCCATGTAAGTTTGTGGTTCACTTATCCCTCATTCTGAATAAGGAGCTGCTACATTAGCACCTGCAAAACCATATCTCAAAGGTGGTCTGACCACTCTCCTTTCCCGGTCCCTTGTGAGCTGATAGTCATTCTGACTTGTTGCATTATCCTCTTCTAGTTCAGCCTCCTCTCGAGTGTCCTGAGCTTGGCCTTCATCAATGGGCTCTACCTGGTCCGAACCCTCTTACCTTCCTTACTCTACCTGAACTGAATTTTCCTTGATGCTATGCTCCACAAATTCTGGACTGGTTTGCTCACTATCCCCTGCAGGGTTAGTTTTCTCCAAATAGAAAAATAACAATTCATTAAAAATGACATCCCTACTTATTATGAGTTTCATTCCTTTTTGCTCTAAGGACCACAACCTATACCCCTTAACCCCATCATCATACCTTAGAAACACACATTTTCTAGACCTTGGGTTAAGTTTATCATCCTTTTGATGTGCAAAAGCAGCACATCCAAAAGTTCTAAGGTTGCTTAACTTAGGGGGTTTCCTACTCCACATCTCCTCGGGAGTCTTAAGGTCTAAAGCCTTAGAGGGTGATCTATTAACCAAATATATAGCAGTAGACACAATTTCCCCCGAAAAACATTTTGGTAAACCGGACCCAATTAATATGCACATAATCTTTTCCATAAGGGTCCTATTCATCCTCTTAGCGTCTCGATTTTGCTTAGGGGTTTTCACAACCGTTCTATGTCTTAGAATCCCATTTAATTCATAGAATTTATCAAAATCCTTATTAAAAAATTCTAAGCCATTATCGGTTCTTAACACCTTAACTACCCTACTCATTTGAGTCTCCAGCAACTTTTTCCACACCACAAATTTATTCAAAGCATCTGATTTATTTTTAAGCAAATAAACCCAAACCTTTCTTGAATAATCATCAATTAAAGACAGAAATTAAACATTACCTCCCTGTGTTGGTGTTCTCGCTGGTCCCAAAAAATTTGCATGAATGTAGTCAAGAATACCCTTAGACTTGTGCACTCCGGTGTTGAAGCTGAAACGATGTTGCTTCCCAAGAACACAACATTTGCAGAAATCAAGTTTCTCTACCTTGTCACCACCAAGTAGACCATCCTTGCTGAGAACTTGCAGGCCCTTTTCGCTCATATATCCAAAGAGATTGTGCCAAAGAACTGCCTTATCCATTTCAGCCATCAAGCTTGCTGTTTGATCCTTGATTTCTGTCTATCCGATCATCTCATAGAGATTATCCTTTATTGCTGCTTTGATCACTATTAAAGATCCATTGGTTACCTTGATCTTTCCTCCCTCTGCTTTGTATGTGTACCCCATGGAATCTAGCTGCTCTAATGAGATCAAATTTCTTCTCAAATTCGGAAGATACCTCACATTCCGCAGCAGCCTTGTGACTCCATCAAACATCCTCAATTGGATGTCTCATATCCCCCTCACTTGGCAAGAAGTATCATTCCCCAAGAAAACCTTCCCATCATTAGTTTCCTTGAAATTCTTGAACCAATCCCTGTGAGGGCACATGTGATTAGTGCACCCGGAATCTAGGATCCATTTCTCATTGCCTTGCCTCTTGCTCACATTTGAGCATATAACAAGAACATTATCTTGTTGTTCTCATTTGGCAACTGAAGCCCCTCCATTGTTAGTATGGCTTCTTTCTCTCTCATCCCACAACTTCTTCTTGCAATCTTTCTTGAAATGGCCCTCCTTATTGCAGTAGTAGCATCTCTTTCCTCCAAATCTTGGTTTGGAGTGTGCTCTCCCATGGCTCTGCCCTCTACACTTTGATTTCTCCTGGTAGTTTCCATAGATAATACTGCTATTTCGAGTTGCTGGCATTCCTCTAACGAACAGCCCTTCTCCACTCGATGCTTCCTTCATCTTGGCTTTGAAATCATGAGCCCTTATAACATTGATCATAATTTCATTAGTTAGTGTATTTCTTCCATATTCGATAGTATTAATCAAACTTTCAAAATAATCAGGCAGAGAATTCAATAACATAACAACCAATTGTTCATCCGGGAATGTTATACTACAACTAACTAAATCTTGAACTAGTTTATTAAACACATCAAGATTATCTTGCAACTCTTTATTAGGATCCATTTTAAAAGCAAAGATTCATTTAAGAAGATAAATCTTATTAAGGAGAGTCTTAGTAAGAAACAACTCACCTAGTTTCTTCCAAATGACAGCTGGATCTTCCGAGTCTCCGTTCTCCCTTATGACAATATCCGAGATGTGCAGAAAGATGGTGCTATACACTATCTTCTTCATCTCAATCCGCTGGACTTCCGTGATACTTGCTGGAAAAGCGTCATCTTCTCCAATAGCTAAGTCCACCTTCTGTTGCATAAGAACAACCTTGATCTTTCGCTTCCAAAAGGCAAAATCTCCCTTTCCATCAAACTTCTCAACAATGAAGTTCGAACCCATCTTGCGGAGAAAATCTCAGATTTATGTAGCACCCACAATTGCTTTCCAACTTCTTCTAAATCTCAAGAACACGATCGAAGATTGATCTCAATACCGTTCTTGAATCACCCTCAAGAACACAATCAGATCTTGATCTCTACTCCGTTCTTGAATCACCTCAAGAATACGATCAAATATTGATCTCTACTCCGTTCTTGAAGTTCTTGAATCACCTCAAGAACACGATCAGATATTGATCTCTACTCCATTCTTGAATCACCCAAGAAGTCTCCTTTGATTCTTGGAGTCTTGCTCCGATACTTTCTGTTCCAGCTCCGATACCCGCTCACCAAAGCTCTGATACCACTGTTGGTGGTATCTCTTCTAGCTCTGATACCACTGTTGGAAATCACCTTCAAGATGCCCAGGTGGTGATCTTCCAAACATCCAAGTCTAGAATGACTTGTAATAAATAGAAACAACAAACCAATCAAAGAAAGAACATAAGCAATTTGTTATCGAGGTTCGACAATGTGCCTACGTCCCCGTGAGCTCCTCCGAGCCCTCTGTACTAAATCAATGAGTTCTTACAAGTTACAGTAACACCTCTTCAAGAAACCTCTTGTTCTTGAAGAACGAAAAAAGAGAAAAAGAAAGTGATAAGGAATTGAGTTTCCCTGGAATTTTTCCCAAGAAAATTCGATTTACAAGGCCTTTGAATCCCCAATCTTTACTACTCTATTTCTAAACAACCAGCCTCTCCAATGAGTCTCTATTGTGTTTGTGTCTTTTCACTTTTACACTCGATCTCACTTTCACAAGTTATGTTTCTTTAAAACTAGGTGACCTTTTATATAGTGCATCACTTCTTGAACCTATCTTGAAGTCAATCTCAACCCTTAGATCTTGAGGACTAATCAATCATAGCCCTTCAACAAGTCTAGGTGATCCTGTGCGTTTTGATCAAGTCTCACGCATCAATCCAAAGTGCTGATCAGGAAGCATCAGATGTGCCTGGCGCCGCGCCTCAGAACATGGCAGGTCGCAGCTCAAGCCAGGGCACACTACTTCCACCTTCTGGGCGTCGCGGTGCACCCTACCTGAGGTGCAGCGCACACCTGGGCAGAAGACTCCTCTTTGCTGGGAGGTGAGGCACACACTTCCTGGGGTGTGGTGCACACCTGGGGCTGAACACTTCTCCTTACTGGGGGGTGAGGCGCACACCTCCTGGGGTGAGGCGCCAAGGCCTGATGAAACTTCATTCTTCAACCCGTTTAATCCTTTGACAAATACCAATATAACATTTCGTAAGCAATCAAGGATGATTAAAACAAAATCTTTGGAATAGTTAGCATTTTCTAAACAAGTTAAATATGATTAAATCAAAATCCTTGGAATAAACGAATTATGGAAACAACCAAAAATATTCCCAAAACTAATGATAATGGGATAGTCATCATCATCAATGTAGTTCAATTATATATCATACTTCTGACATGTTTTTTATTTTGGCTTTTATTAAAGCACTCCTTGGGAAAGAGTGACGAAGAACATTATTTTTTTCCATTCGGATTTCTCTAAAGACAATTGAATTATGAGGTGTTTACTAAAGGTTTTTATTTAATATTTTTGCATGTCTAATATTTTTGATAAAATTGATAACTTTTGACTCGAAGTTTTGATCAACCTTTGTTTTTTAATGATAATTGAATTATGGAGTGTTTATTTCATTTATTTTTTAAATTTTTTTGTGAATATTTAGTTTACACTATTAATTTGTGACAAATTTATCCTTTTTATTTATGATTTATGTATTAATGGATAATTGAATCTTGAATCCCGAAATATTATATAACATTCACTTTGACCATTTCTAACAAAATTATTCATCTATCAATTCATTGTATATATTAAAAGTTAGTCTTTCAGTTTTTTTTTAAGAAAAAAATTATCTTTTTAGTTATTTTATATTAAAATTTAAAATGATTTATTTTATAATATTAATTAACCATATCTTGTATCCAAATTTTTCATAAGTATTTACTTAAATGGATTAAGAAATGATGATATTTTAAGGATTTTTTTGTTTATATATCAACATATTTATCTCGAATGAAGATTTGGATATTGAAAATATTGATTCATAAAGATAAAAATCAATAGTATAATATTTTGATATTGGTATCACTATCATTATTTACTCATCTTCATTATTTTGTGAATAATAAATGTTTTGAAAAAATTTAAATGCCAAAGACCATAACGTGAGTGTTCAAGCAAATATATAAAAAAAATTATTTAAGTTGAAATGTTTTTAAAGTCTTACCTACTTTTATTTTTTTTTTTATAGTAAACAAGATTTCATTCAAACTGAAGAATAAAGAGCAAAAATATCTGCAACTACAAAAGGCCAAACAGTGTTCGGAACTTCAATCATCCAATACCTACTTTCCCTGTTGGCTTCCCGCTGCGAATGACCGACAATCACACTTAGTAAACCCTCTCATCCATTGCTTTGCCTCATCAATCAAATTTCTGAAGCTCTTCATTGAAACCTCCTCTGAGATAAGTGCAGCAATCACAGTACTCAAATCACTCTCCACAATGACATTGTGAAAACCTGCTTCCCAAATGAACCACAACCCTTCTATCACTGCAGTAGCTTTCACCATAACCATATCATGCAAGAGAGGATAAGTAGAAAACATAGACCCGAGAACTTATCCCATTTCATCTCTAATAATAGCTAGCACCCACCCCGTGAGAGATTGAGAGAGAAAAACAGCACCATCCACATTCACTTTAACCAGACCCGAGCTAGGAGGGTGCCATAGAGTACCTGTTGTCATGATGCCACCCACCCGCGGCTTCATCTTCAACGCTGCGTGCTTATACTCGAGAAGACGATCACCAGCACTGGCAATAATGGCAACCATGCGGCATACAATTCCGTTGCTGCCAGATCTTCTAAATAATAACAAACAAGAACTGACGTGCTTCCTTATCGAGATGCTCCAGCATGTAAGTGACAAAAAGCTGAAAATTGACTCCATTAATCTCAGCCACCACCGCCTCAAAGGGGCTCAACTCCCACACAGCACCTGCTAGCGCACAATCTTTTAGAGCGTGCATCAATATTTCATCCCCATCAAAGCATAGCTTAGACGCTGCATTCGAAAGTACCTTCCTATGCCTGTGCTTAAAATTTTAATGAGTTATTTTGGAACTCTAAATTTTATTATTTATTTAATTTTAAATAAATTTATATATATTTAAATATTATACTTATATTCATATGATATTTTAAGTTATTTGAATTTCATTAATTTAATATGCATAAACTGTTTTCAAAATGAAAGATGTTTTTTTTATTTATTAATTTCAAAGTAAATTCATAAAAAAAAGAAGAAGTAATGCTGCTACACACGCATTGCACGTTCTATAGGACTAGTTGTTATGTAGGTGAAACTATTGTTTGGTAATTAATAATAGTAATTTATTAAACTTATTATCTAAGATCAAGTCATTTAGAATTCTATCATGTGTTGTTGATGCCACATCATTTATAAACACATCCAAACATTTTAGGGTAAAAAGTTATTATGTTAGACATACTACTCACAGTGCAAAGTATAAATTACAATGGAGATCGGATGAGCAATCATAGTCCACTCAAATCAGGGCGGTACACGCATTCTCTTTATAAAAAAAATGGTGCTCCTTCATTAACAGCATCCTGTTAAAAAAAAAAAGTTAATATAAAATTGTAAAATACATAGTAAAGTGTGATATATAATATTAAAAAATTACAAAGAATAATATTAAAAAATTACAAAGAAATGTTAAAATCCAAATCGGTGATCTAAATCCGATTCGGTTTATTGTCCTAAGTTACTTTCTACATTACGGACATCTCAGTACCCCAAACTTATCCACAATATGAATATCTCACATTTCCGTCCCTAAAACCACAAACTGTTAACAGTTTGGACATAAAAATGTCTATTTTTTTTTTTCTAAAATCCAAATCGGTGATCCGAATCCGATTTAGTTTATTATCACAAGTCACTTTCTACGTTACAGATACGCTAACGCGTCCCAGGGACGAGTATCTCACATTTTCACCCCTAAAACCACCAGTTGTTAACAGTTTGGACCTAAAACGACATACTTTATCTCCTAAAATCCAAACCGATGATCCGAATCCAATTTGGTTTATTGTTACAAGTCATTTTCTACTTTACAGACATGCTGGTACCCTCGGCTCATCCACGGGACAAATATCTCACATTTGGGAAATAAAAGAACTGGGAAGACAGACGATCTAAATGAAATAAAAGAACCGTGACAATCGATATATGATGAAAATAAAAGAACCGGGAAGACAACCGGTCTAAATGAAATAAAAGAACCGTGACAGCCGATATATGCTGGAAAATAAAAGAACTGAGAAGGCAGCCGGTCTAAGCTAAAACATGTCGACATGTGGGAAGATATTCCCAAATAATAATATGAAATAATTTGATAATTTAAATTCATGTATTACAATTGTTTTAAAGATTGATTATTATTGCTTGAGATGCTAAAGTGTTATTCTTGATTGTGAATTTATTTATAGATGAATGAGTCTCATAGAGAGACAGATATGATGAGAAAGAAATAAGAAATTACGATATGATAAGAATTATCTGAGTGATTGATTATATGCTATGAACCTCATATCGAGGTAAATAATGAGGTTGAATTGATAGTTTCAAGGATTAACTTAAGAAGAGATTGATAAATGATGAGGATTATGATATGAGTAGTGATAATAGAATGCTATTATCGAATTATATGAGACATAGATGAATGAATATTGGAAGACTATTTGAACAATTGAATTATAAGATGTGATTGAAATTATAAAAATTGAATACTTCAAGTAAATTTAATTCACTGAGCTTGTGAAGCTCACTCCTCATTGTTAAATAATTTCATGTAGCAGGTAGGATAGAGAGATTGTTGAGTTATGATTCAGACTAAGTGATTATCTGTAAGCTTCGTGATCCACATCCTTAGACTAATGAAAAAAAATGTTTGTAAATATTCATGCATCATATATTGTATATATTACTTCAGTTGAAATTTTATTAATGTAACTTCCCTGTTGAGAGTTAAGGATTGATGTATAGATATATATACATTCAGTTGTGCATAGATATTTCATCCCACGTAAATGTTTTTCTTTTAGTGTTAATACTTTTACTAACTCTCTAGAGCATATAAATTATAATTATAATTTTATAAATATTAATATATATATATAAATTATATATAATTTTTTTTATTTTTATATTGTTATAACTTGTAAGTGATTAATTAAATAGTTTGTTGTTGCATAGATATTTCGTCTCACATAAACATTTTTCTTGTAGTGTTAATACTTTTACCAACTCTCTAGAGCATATAAATTATAATTATAATTATATATAATTTTTTTTATATTGTTATAACTTGTAAGTGATTAATTAAATAGTTTGTAGTCATTATTAAACCATATAACATGTAATACATATTTATGAAGCACCATGATATCACAATAAGAACAACTTGCTCAATGGTTAAGGCTTGTATTACTACTTATTTGGGCATGAGTTTCAGCCATTGACTTATATTTTTTTTCTTCTTCTTTTTAAGGTTTTTAAAAAAGAAATTCAACGGGACATAAGTCTCGATTACTATGACGTAAAAAACATACCACCTAAAAAAAGCGTACACCTAACGAAAGAAACACCTAAAACATTACGTCTAAGGATATTTTGTTTACATTCCGTCTCTAAACGAGTGTACAATGTTTCGACGATATCAATATCATTATTGACAATACACAACAATTTAACTCAAGTATGAAACCCGCAATTGCAAAACTCCTAATCCAATTAGCTTTTTGAAGGCCCATACCTCCCTCAAGAATCACTACATCAGCCTCATTAAATTTCTCTCATTCAATTCAAGTCCATTTATAGGGTTTTAAATCAATTCAATAGCTCGAGCTCGATTCGAGATCGACTTGACTTTTAGCTCACTCGAATTTGTTCATAATGCTTAATGAGCTTGTATATAGTGTCTCAACTCGATAAAGCTCGAGTATTTTAAATTTGTTATTTTTTTAAGCCAAGCACTCAATAAAGCTCAACTTAGATCAATATAAATTATATATTGATACACATATATAGAACTTACCATATAAGTTCTACAATATAGGAAATAAAAATCAACATTACTTCAAAAGAAAAACTTACATAAAAGAAATACTGAAGTTGAAAAACTACCATACACGTGACTCACACACACACACATATACACTAGATTTTTATGTTCAACTCTTATTATTGTCATTGAAACAACATTCTCAACAATAGCAACTATAGAGAACAAGAATCAAAACAATACTGATGACTCTCTCTTTCCTTGTTATTTTTTTACTGGATTTTTTTATTTAAGAACTTTTTATTTGTTCAATAGTTTTCTCTACTTATATTTCCCTTTTTTAAGTTGTGCAAAATCATTGTTGGGTATGTGAATTTATTGATTAAATCTCTTATTTCGTGTATTAAAGCATATATGTACAGATTGCAGTATTGTTCTAGTATAATTTGTTAAACTAAATCAAATATGAATCAATTTTACTTCAAGCATGACCTCAACAGCGATTAAGCTTGAGCTCATGTTTAAGCTAGCTCACTCGAAAAACTTATGTACCAAGCTTGAACAACATTTTTATAGCTCACTTTGAACTCGAACTTAGCTCGAGATCATATTTAAATATTTCAAGTCGAACTTGAGGATGAAGCTGCTCGACTCAACTAGTTTAAAGCCCTATCCATTTATCAAGGAAATTCCACCATTACAAGTTCTGTTCATGCTTGTGAAAGTTGTGAGGAATTTCCTTATACTAATTTCTGGATCCAAATCGTTGATACAATAACAAATTCTAAGGTCTCCCCATCGTGAAGAAAAAAGATTTCTACAATACACTAGGAATGATCCCCCTTTTATTTTTCGCAAAGAATGTGTTGTGTACTTTATGTAGAAAGAGAGACAATTAAACACAAGTGTACTTTTTAGACACTTTTATTATGCATCTTATTCTATCTATTTTATAATTTTAATCATTTATAATTTTTTTATTTAAATTTGATTTTAATTATTATATATATAATTTTAAAAATATAAAAAAAATTATTTTTTAGAAATTTTAAACTCTATTTATGTATAAATAAAAAAATTTAAATATCTTAATGATTTAATAATAAAAAAATTATTTATTTAATTGATTAAATAATAAACATAACAAAAATTATGGAATAAAAGATATTGTAAAACTGAAGGTCACTCCACATTATTCTAACGAATAACATGGCCATGATTTGGGCCTCAACTTATCACAACATCACACCTATTTTGCCAATCTTACAGTGGTTTATAGCCAGGGGAATACATACACAACTACACATTTACAGATCATATGGGAAAAAATTAAGAAATCCAAAATAGCCATTATTTGTGACATCTTTTGGGTGGAGTAATAATTGAGTGAAATTATTAGTTTTAATGGATAGTTGAGAGTGAATGATTGAATTAAGTGATTATTTTGAGATTCAATAACAGTGCTCAGTCATATTGGTTCAGATTTGTGAAAAGAGTTTACCCATGGTGGCTCGTGGCCGGCATTTAGCTTGTAAAGGCTGAGCCTTGGACAAGGTGAATGAAACCCTTTCACTCATGTCCACCATCTCCTTTCCAATTCTCATCCACTCAAAGCACTGAATCAGTGACCCTAGTGTCAAACCAACCATTCTCAACCCCAACCCCTCTCCAAGGCAGCCTCTCATGCCTGACCCAAACAGCATCAACCTGAACCCATCTCTTGCTCCCTCTAGCCCTTCAAACCTCTCTGGCTTGAACTTTGTTGGCTCCACTCAAATCTCAGGACCATTTTGTATGGCCCACAAGTTAACCAATAGCGTTGTACCACGTGGAATACGGTACTCTCCTACCCTGCACTCCTCTGACGATTCATGAGGTATTAGCAGCGGGGCTGGTGGGTACATACACATTGTTTCATTTATGATGCAACGGAGGTAAAGAAGGTGGGGCATATCCGATTCATCAATTAGGCGATCATTTCCTACTTGATTGTCGATTTCTATTTGGGCCTTTCTGAGCAGTTCTGGGTTGTTAAGCAGCAGCGAAAGTGCCCACTCCATAGTATTAATCGTAGTATCTGTTCCTGCAAATAAAAGAACCTATACCCATAAAAAAAATGTAAAATTCATCACATCAGCCTCAATAATTAATTCAATATATCATATAAAAAAATGGTTAATCCACCACTAAATTGACAATTGAAAATAAAAAGAAAAATGTAAATCTTACTAGTATGAGGCCTCTAATGATGTCGTCCTTGTAGTACTCGGGCTCTGATTCTTGCAGTGACAACAAGACCTCAATCATCGTCTTCTTCGTCATTCCATCGCACTCACTACTTATGTTAATTTTCCTTCTGTGCTCTTTGATTAAGTCCTGCATGAACCAATCCCTCTTTCTTTGATACTCTATCATCCTCTTCTCCAGCTCTCTGGATTTCATCCAAGGCAAGAAATCTCCAATGTTCATCGCACCACTAAGATTAAACGTCTCCACATGAATCTCACGAAACATTTTGGCTTCCTCCGCATCAGCTATGTTCTCGCCGTAATATCGTTTTCCTGCTATTATCCTCATCATTACGTTGAGTGTCAACTCGAAGAGCCTTGTCCTTATGTCAATTACGAGGTGATTTTGATCACGTAACAGCTTGTGAATCAATGATCTCACCTCATGGACTCGTATGTTATGAAGCGTTTGGAGGCGACTGGTTGATAAGATTTCGAGGGTTGAGATTCGTCTAAG